>VZTJ01004575.1:473839-490589 GCA_013397795.1 Orthonyx spaldingii
AAAAAAAAAAAAAAAAAAAAAGTAAAGTTCCCAAAATGGAAGGGCTTCAATAACACTGAAGTTGCATTTGCAACTACTTCTACCACCAGGCTAAATGGTTTTTTCCCATGAGAGGAAGAGCCATACCTTTCCAATGGCTTCTGTGTGATGCTGTGTGCATATCTGTAGCCTGCTAACCCAGTGCTGCCGCTCTTTAGCATCAGTAGCTGACAAAAGCAAACCAAAAGGATTCTGTTAATGAAGACATTTCAAAGTATGGGCAAAAAAGACTGCTTAATTCTTAAAAGGCACAAGACTTGAACAGTGCAAAGTAACTTATTTTGAATCTAAAACTTGTTTGCCTGTAATAACTATAACATTAAATCAAGTTCAACATAAATAGTATATACTTTCTTTCTTTATGCTGTTTGTTGTGTTACAAAATTAATTTTAAAACATCAGCAAACCATAACTGCCCTCAGAAATACTGTAATTTAATAACATGAAATGTTTTCCTGGAATAAGAGTAAGGTACCCCAAATTAGAAAATTACAGCCAGTCTTCAATGGAAGAAATACTAGAAGTTATTAGCCTAGATTTCTGCAGCCTACAAAATCAGAGAATGGGTTTTCATAACCACCCTGAGGTGGCTAACAAACAGAATGTTAGGAATAATTAAATTCTCTGTGAGCATCACCACATTATGGCTACCTACAATGACCTAGAAAACTTTGAATCAGTACAATTTAAGGACACTATGCATGAAGACTAAATCCCATTGCACACATATGACGTTCATAGTCTTCTGAAGGTCATCAAACCCAAACATTATGGAACTATCCATAAATACAGACTGTTTCTAGCTGAAGAGTGGGATGAACGTCTTGCACATAATTTTCATGGCAGCACTTGGCCAACCAGGTTCTCTTTCTCACAGCCAAGCCCAGCCAAGCAGCCCCAGGTGAGAGCCAGGACTGTCCTCTAGTGGAAGGATCTCCTGCCCAAGAATCCAGCTCCTACCTCTTAGTTTATACTGCTCCCCGCTGGCAGCATTGACTGTGAAGGTGTGAGAGTCTTCATCACTGGGTGAAATGACAGCTCCAGCCAGCTGCAGAGTACCCCTGGGCTTCAGATGTCTAGACTGCTCATTCACAAAGTACTCCAGCAGGCCAGCATCGTTGTTTAACACAAAAAACCTGCAATGATAACAAAGCAAATACACTAAATAAACCCAGCTCCCTTTCCTTTTGTTTTTTTTTTTTTTGGTGCAAGTGGTGGTACTGGTAGAAGTCAATACGTTCATTACAAGTTGGCACAGATGGGACTGGGACTAAAAGACTTGGGCCAAGTCAACCACAAACATATGAATTATATCCCCAAGATGGCACAAAAATTAATTTCTTGGCATTTTTTTCCTCAGAGAGCAGGGATTGCACAACAGAACAACACACCCACAGAAGAACACTATCACAAGATTTTGGGATTCGAAAATTAGATCCTGAATCATTAAGGCTTAATACATCCTTAAACTACATACATTAAAATAGCCCCAGACACAAAAGAGTTGAGATGTAAAACCATGAAACTGAAGCAACCGCAGACTTTTTTTAAAAAAAGGGAAGTGGACATTATGCTTCAACTTTCACTTGAGTTTGATGATGAGCAAATTGACACAAGTCACTCCATGATGGGGACAGCACAGTGTGGTACACTGGGGACTTGTCTCTCCAACGTTAACTTGGTTGCACTGTGCTGCTCTAGGAACAGCAGCAAACAAGAAATCTGATCAGAGAATTTCACCTGACACAGAAAATGAAGTTACTCCAGGGGAGACAGACATCCTGGGGAACGAAAGGGAAAAGGCTGCTTGAGTTTGAATTCACAGTAATGAAGTCTTAATTACTTTAAGTGATGGTATTATTTGGCATAAAGGTAGACTCAGCAGAAAACACAAACATAATATTTTTTAATGGAAAAAGAGAAAAAATCTAATGTTTTTTACACATATAAACATAGTTATAAGCCACCAAATTAGTTAACTGCTTTATATTGCCTATGCCTTTTTAATATTCATGCTTTAATACAAATATTATTCATCTACATATTAGCTTACTCTGTATTGAGAAAAGCATATGATTCTTGCATAAAGTTTGCCTACTAGGAAAAAGGGAAATCTAAGTATTATTAACAAAATCTGAAACATGTTCATTTGAATGCTGCAGAGACCAACATTACTAAAAAGCACCATAAAAGACTTACCGATATTGCCAGCCAGTGACAAGATTGGTGTATTTCATTAAGTATCCATAAATATTTTCCATGTGATCACTGTCAAAAGAGAGAGAAAAGCAATCAGACAACACCAAACACATTTTAGATCTTCCCAGCTTCTGACCATCTTTATCTATTCTCAGAAGACGCGTTTTCATGTTCATTTTCAGAATGGCATTATCAATTTAATAAAGCTACACTTAAAAGATTTTCCAGCCTTGTTCCTAAAATAGTTTCCTATGACAATTTAACCAGACTTACTGAACTCCAAATAATTTCAAACCATAATTAGCTGCTGCACTTCTGGACACATTTTTATAAGTTTAAGGTAATTAAAGACTTAGTATCCATGCTGCTTTTGGTTCCTGCTCGCTTTTCGAATCAAACTTTGTACTTTTGGACTTCTGAACAAAATTACCTTTCACTAGCTTATTAACAGACCCTTGATCACAGTCACCAACCTAAATAGCCCACAGCTACTCCTACATCAGTGTGGTGTTATTAACCCTTCATGTCCAGCACCCTTCCCCCTACACAGTCATGTTCCTGAACAGATGTTCTACAGAACACAACATGCAAGTGCACGTCACATCAATATATTCTGAAATCTAAACCAGAAGCCAAAACATCTCCTCCTCTGGCCTGGTGGGAAAATCCAGTAGTTTCTCCTTCAAAGATTCGACTTGCAACATTCACCAAAAATGAGAATCCATCAAAGACATTTGCCATGGAGACTTAACATCACTACAGGCAAAACACATTACCAGTTCTGAAAATCAATTGCCCTAAATAAGGCTTACAAGTACTATGGCTACAAATTACTCACTTTAAGACCACAGTTTAAAGGCCCACTTTATGCTGTACATTCCCATAAATCTAGAAATGTCACCTCAATGCCCTCACCTCTTACAGTAGGGCATAATCCTACACTGAAGAACACATCCTTGATAGACAATTCAGGTCCAGCATGAGAAAAAAATTCCTATTATTATAGTGAAGAACTGAAACAATGACCCAAATATCAGACACTATTTGCTTCTTTCAAAGAAATTTGTGTTTAATTTTATTTAGATTTTATATAAAAATTTCTGTAGGTTGTAGTATGTTGGAGACTAAATGAAATTATTCAGAGTCCACTGGAGAAGCAGCAGCCTGTCTTGGTTGTTAAATGGACAAAGTAGCCCCATGTCAGCAAAAGGGGAAAGGTGGGGAAAACAGAAATACGAGAGCCAAGGGATCATCTCCATTACTGGGTTTTGGTTGCAGACATAATTGGGCTAAGTACTGGGATAAATTCCAAGTAACAGCTGAAGCTCTGTCTACACCTCATTTATAGACAGGATCACCAGATTAATTAGAAATCTGACAGTTTGATAAATGTAACGTGTTACACAGTTTCATCCTAAAGGAAGCCATTTAGGGTGACACTAATGAAAACAGCCACAGAGTAAATCACTGCCATTCAGTGATACAACACAAGCCAAGAGATACAAGAATGTACATTTTTTGAAGAAAAAAACCAAGCTGCTGATTTTTAATGTTACCTTTAAAAGCAAAAATATGTGTTCTAGCTATTACAGCAGCAATCACTATTGCAGTAATATCCTGCAATGGAGAACAGCCAACAGAACTGTCTAGGAATTTAATTTCTAATAGCTCATTAAGTGGTACTACAGATAAAAATAAAATCAAGGAGAGCAGAGGGTGTAGTATATTTTAAATGTACAGAGAAGCTAAAGGAGACATAATCAAACTCATCCTCTGCAGACGCCTCTCATTTGTTATTATTGGCATACAAGGGAAGTACAGTTTAGACTTGCTTACTGTCTTAATTTAGCTGAAAATTATGAGATTGCATAGTCATAAAAATGTATGAGCTTGGGTTTTAATCATCTGAAAATTGTCCCTAGTCACAGCTAATTGTTTTTCAGCTCTAGTGAATGCAAGCTTCACCCTTGCTTTTCAGTGAGACACTGTATACAGCCCTGCACATTCGGGCTACAGCCACTGCACTCTCCATGACCTAATGTGCCTAAATCACAGGCACCTTTAACAGAACCCAAGAAAAATCAAAAAGGTAAGTTCAGACTGCAGTGAATGCAGCAGGACTATGTGTATGACCTATGGAAGTCCATTACTTGACAGGATAAATTAAACAGCCTTTGATTAAAATCATTTGACCTCTTTTTTTTTTCCCTCGGATGTGACAGATGAAATAGTTGATTGTGTCATCCAGAAAAAGGCACTGTAGATGGGAGTGCAGCTCTTCTGGTGATGTAGTTCCACATCCAATAACCATCACATTTTGTCATCATCTGCATGTTCCTTTTCACTTGGATGTTCACTTTGTCTAGATCCAAACTGCTCCAAATGCCTTCTCTTCAGTAATTCCTATCTCTAGTCCTAAACTTATCATCCCAAATGTTGGAGGGTTCAGCTGAAAGGCTTTGAAAACAGCGCCCCACAGAAGTCTGAGAAAGTGACTGAGAACTAATATTTCAACATTTGAACTAAGGTTTCTTTTTAAATAAGTGAATATTATATACACTAAAGAAATCTAAACCCACACTGCAAACTTAAATTCACAAAAACTAAATTCTATAACTGTACATAAACCCATGAGAGAACTACAGTTAACCTTCTAATCTTCTGCATGTTAGAATACAGAAAAATACTCTCAGTATTATTTATGAACAAGGCCAGGGACTGTAACTACAGGATTTCTTCCAAGAATTTTAAGATTAGTGTCTCCACAGCAAGAGTTAAACCAAGATACTTGTTGTTGATAAAGCAGTGATATAAGGCAATTAACATAAAAAAAAACCAAAAACAAACCCAACCCAGTAATATTTCACTTGTATGGAATCAACAGCCAAGTTCTACAGAGCACTATAGAAAGCTTGTAAAATGGTAGACTTTGAGAACAAGAGGTTGAGGTTCAAGCACTGGCTCTGCTCACAGATAACCACAGCTCATAAAATATGAGTAAGTCCTTACTGTTGTTTCATTGGAAACAGTGCTGGCAAAACCTGTCTCCAAGTCACCTGTGTACTTCAGAAGCCTCCAAAATTCCCTACATTGGGGTTTTTGACTTCTAGAAAACAGATTTCGGAAGGGAACCTGACACAAAACACTGAGCAACTTAACACTGACAGTGAGGCCTGGCTCCCTTGGGATCTTTCCTGATTTTCAGGATCCCTTTGCATTCACACTGCTGCCTACGTGCACGTACATGTACCTATGGGTACGTGTGTCTTTCCACAGCCAAGATGCTGCTATTGCTATTTAAAATGCTCACCACAGCCTCAGATTGTCAAAGGAATAGCAACCACTCAGCAACAATGAGTCAACAATCCCTAAAGGCCCTATTTCTGTCGAAATTCACATGTCCTGTCAAAGAAAGGAAATGTTGCAACAGACATGTCACAGTCTTAAGGACATAAAAAAACCCTGATTTTAACTTTTGCTGGACTACTTTAAGTGAGGATACTATACAGATCACAATCCAGAAAAAGATTATGCAGAACACATGATATAATATCTGAACTCCAGCCCAGCACACCTACCACCTCCCAAAACCCGGGTTTTTTTCCCCAAAGACTGAACAACATTGAACTTGACTGTCCATTTATCACAATTTTTTAGTTTATAAATACTGTGAGATGGACTGAAACTGTCCATGTAAGCAAATGACAGATGTCTGTGAACAATTACATATCAGTTCATAACCTTCCCACAAAATGATCCCTCCCCTACATCAAAGATGTTTACCACAAGCCAGATTTCTACATATCTACATCCTACTAAAAAACAATAGGAATACAAGATTCACGCAGGATCAGTGTTAGCTTGTTTATCCTTCTCTAGTTTTACTTGTCCTTTCCTAAGTTGCAGCAGCTGTCAGTGCCTTGCAGGGTGGTCTCCTGTCCCGGGGAAGAAAGAAGACAGTGACAATCAGGCCAAATTCCCCTGTATCCTGTTTACGTGCAGCACCCGAGCCTTGGACACAGATACTGAGGAACAGCAGTCCCATAATGACGTCTTTCAGGAGCTTCTGCCAAGACACCCAGGGTCACACCTGACAAGTGCTGGGCCAACATTTTCTCTGAGAAGCAGCAGCAATGTAAAAGGCTTTGCCACCCTTTTTTCATACCCCTCACGTGTAGGTCTCCATGAAAGCCCGACAGAAAAAAAAAGCACTGCTAGCAGTGGCACAAAATTATACCCGTCTGGAAAGCAGTTACAGAACAATTCCAAGACTGCCCTTCAGATGATTTTAATTTTGCTGGGACCCAGACAGCACCACGTGGGATGCTTTGAGCAGCCAAGTCTCTGAAGGCCCAACAGCTGCCTGAAGAGCAAACGCAGCAGCCAAGGGCTTCCCCACAGACTTGTGTAAGGTCTGACTTCAAGCAGCAGCTGAGTATGTGTGGATTTACTGCCAGCAGGAAGGATGACCAGGAGCCTGGAGCCCATGAAGATGTCAGGGAGGGCTCCTGAAGCAGGATCCGGCCTCCAGAGCTGCCACCACCACTGCTATGACAGTGCCTTTGGATCCTGGCCAAGGGAAGCCGCTCCTTTCTACTGAGCTCACAGCAAGATGCAAACGCCTGGTGAAAGAGACTCTCTTCATATTAAAAGATAGCAAAGCATAGAGAAAAATAAAATAAAGAAATGAGGATTGTAAGAGTAAAAACCAATGAGTGATTTCAGCTACACAGTTTGGAGAAAGCAGTGACCATTTTCACTGAACTTGTTCATCTCTATTTGCCCACAGGTTCACTGTTGGCAATGGTTTGCTTTTTCCTCACTGGACACTGCAATGTGCTTATCTACAGTGTATTGACTCCCCTTTTCCTGACATGGAGGGGTAGGTGGTGGAGAAGAGAAGGAAAAAAAAATCCAAACAGCTATGTCAGCATTGAACACTTCAGGCATATCTTCTGCAACTGCAAGAAACCACCACCAAGTTAAGCACACTCCAATCCCACAGCTCTGTGGTGCAGGTTCCCCAGTAAAGCCAACAAGGTAAGGCAGAAGCATCAATTCCTTACAGAGTATCTACATCCATAAATTACCTCTGCTTTTCCAAACAGCTTTTGGAAGAAAGGAAAAAAACTATCCTTGCTGTGCAACTCACCAGTAGTGCCCTATAGTCAACTGCGAAGTGGCAGCAAAGCTCCTGCTTTTTAGCTCATGTGTTTGACTACTCAATTATAAATTTAGAAACCAAGAACAAGTGCAAGGAAAAAGAGGTCCAACACCATGACAAGAACATCCACAGTAGACTCCGAGGATACTTCAGAACACCACTTGGCTCCAAGCATGCCAGCAACACATACCCCCTCATTAGATATAAAAACTTCTCTTCACATGCACTCCTGTAAATCCTTGGGAGGACAGACAAGCACAGGAAGAGAAGCATGGGCTTGCCACAAAGAAAAGGCGTGGCAGAGCCAAAATGAGCCATCAGCTGTCCATGATTCCAGCATGATGCAGCCCAGCCTTCCTACCCCAGGGATGAGTGCCTCTCCCACAGCCCAGCCTCTCCAACCCCTGCTCTCAACACAACAGCTGTGTTGGCACCTCAAGTTCTATCAATACTAGTTCTACAGGGGAATGATAAATCAAGCTACCAGGTTTTTTTTTTAAACTATCTTAACTACTTTTAGTTTTTTTAAAACTATCTTAAATTTGTATTCCATCCTCCATTTTTGAGCATTAATGGCACAGGTCAATTACATACAAATGAAACTACTGCAACACTTTTGCAGTGTAGCAAGTAGAAGAAGAGAGACAATACTTAATTAACAAGTAGCAAAACACTGTTCTCACATAACCACTATAAAACTGATTATTTAACTACTTTATAATTTACAGAGCTCTCTAGCTCTCACAATACATCTGGCCTAGGAAAAAATTGCTGTGACATTCAGCTAAGCAATTTGTCTCACACACAGGTGAACACCTCAAGTCAGCAAGAACTCCACTCACTGACAATTTATTTGTGGATTTGCGTCAGCGGAACAGAACTGAAGCTGCACCCAAGAGTCAGTAGCCAACCCAGCAGATTTTGCTGCAATGATATCAGTGGAAAACTGTAGATTTAGCCAACAACATTTTAGGGCTGGAGCATACAAAAAACAAGCAGCCCAAAAGGTCTGAACTCTCCCCTAAATGCCTCTGGAAAGGCTGCCTGCAGCTTTGCTACCATTTATATTACCAGTTTACATCAGCACACCATAATGCACAGTTTCACACACTACTGTTAACAGAACTGAAAACTCTCTCAAAATCTAGTTTCAGAAAGCTCAAGCAGTCAATTAAAGCTGCTCTGCCCAATGAACAGTATGATGATACAACATATACAAGACAAACACTGATGGATGAGCATCTTTGCAGTTTTGGACAATCTGCTACCTATGATACCTGGGAAAGCAGTGGATGCTGGTAAGCATCATCCACAGAGACTGGTGGAGCAAACCTCTGTATTGTTTAGTTACTCTTTGGCACAGTCCAATATGGTTCAGCTGACTACTCACTCCATCCCAAGGTATTCTGCTCTCCTTCTAGTCTAATAGCTCTTATCCTACCAGAAATATGCAGATATGCCCCTGCAGTTTTGACAAGTATTTGTGATTATGAATTTTACAACAAGTACACATTGCCATTCTGGGCTCTCCAAAAATAAAATACTGAAATGGAAGGTAAATATGCTGATCAGTTACCTCAGATAAGCCTCTTGCTTTTTAAATTACTTTTGAAACATTTTTTGCAACATTTCAGGTTGAATACTGAGGATAATAATTATTACCACCTTTCAAGTAAGAACACACTTAAATTGGCTACTGTCAATTGATGTTATCTAAATATTCATACATACAAGGAAAAACCTGTGTGGACCACCAGACTCAAGAAGCAATGGCCAACAGTTTGAAGTCCAGCTGGCAAACAAGTACAAGTGGTACAATTCAGCAGCCCTGAATGACATCTTCTAACTTTGAAGCTTTGAGCAGGAGGCTGGATTGGAGATTTCCCAGAGGCCCATCTCAACCCAAATTATTCTACAAATCTTGGACACAGAGAAATTAGGCAAAAATACTCCCACATTAAAATTGAGGCGTAAGACACCAGGAAGTTTTAAACTTTAAATAAGAAAGCACACACGTTAACCACCTATGACTATGACCATATATAGAGCAGAACTACTTTCTTGTTTGGAACTTTAAGGGAACGGTGATTCTCAGACAAGGAATTATTCAAAAGTGCTCCTTTCCATTGTGCAATGAGATATTATTCATTTGGCACTCATGCACTAATAATGAGTTTCCTCGTGATTTTCTTGTGCTTGCTATGGACATTTATGAAGGAGTCATGTACTGAGCAGTAAGAGGACGAAAACATTATCAGTCCATTTGCACACAAGGAACTGAGGCACAATGAATTTTCTGCCTCTCTAATTTCGAGACAGATGCAGTCCAATTTTTATTTTATTTTACTCATACATTCAAATCATGGCTTCTGCTGATTTCAGCTGCAAGTGTGACCCTCCAACAGTTTTGCAAAATCAGAGCCAATTGTTCCAAAACCAGTCCTCCAAGAAAAAGAGGATCACAGTTAGTGATCACAAGGGAAAACCAGTTTGAATAATATATGACTATTACCACAAAGGAAGTCAGAGCCAGGGTCTGAAACCAGCTCCTCTATACAGCATCCTGCAGTTTTGCCCAGCTGATCTTTTGCTTTCTGATACATCTCCATGCAATGAAAGTAACCCACTTTCTCAGTGCAAACCAGGCTCTCTGGGGAACTTATTTGACAATATCTAAACGTTAACCAAGATTTTACAGATTTCTAGCCTCCTTGAAAACTCTGGAATTTACAACTGGAAGCAAAAAAGAAAAAATGCTTACCCACAGCAAAAAGGTCCAAAGCAGGCTGTCAAATACAAGACTGGCAGCTTAACACGCATGAAGAAACAACATTTCTCTGACCCAACTTCAGCCTGCCCTCCCCTCCCATTTCAGCATTAAACACACAGAAGAGAAGATCTGAAAAGGTACAAGCTTTGAAAGCACCCTAAGAAGAACGTGGTCTGGCAGCATTGCCAACAGGCAGCGATCAAGAATTCATCACCGCTGGCAGATGATCAGAGGGCACGGCAAGGCAAGGTCTGTGAGTAAACAGGGGTCACTGCACTTGTGCCTTAATTTTCACAGTACGATGAGTACAGCACAGGAACCTTCCCAGGGTAACATAACAGCAGCAGCTGGTGCCTTCTGCTTCTGCATTAAGCAATATGATTAGGTCAGGCACATGCAGTTTGTTTTTCATCTTCTCTCTGGGGAGAGAATGTGTGTGGCAGAGCAGGATGTTAATGCTGTACTACAGTTAATTAACTCTCTGCTACATAATTACATTAGAAGAGGTGAAGTTGACAAATACTCTTTGCACTTAGTGAAGGATAGACATTTATAACAGCCGTTAACTCCTGCAGAAATCTATTCCATGGACAGCACAAATTATTTGTTATTTAGACACTACTCAAAAGTTGACGTATCTTCACTTCAGCTTAATTTGAACTCTAAATGAACACCCCACTATGAACCTAAGTAGGCTGGATGCCAGAACCAACTCCCACACGTGACACCCCTGTCTGTCCAACATGGAGAGGCTCTGAGAAGCACGAGAGGGACAGTGTTCTTGATAGTCACTCACTGAGGAGCCACAAGACTGGAGAAGGGAACCCAGACCTTGTCACCCGGTTCAGGAATTGGACTCACATTCTGTACCAGAACATCAGTCAACATGAAGCTCCCATTTAAATTACCCAAACCTGTTTCCCCTGCTATATCCACTTACTACCCCTCACAGCAAGATTTACTTCTCTTAATTTATGACACATCTGCTCCAACACCAATTTTCCAAGTTTAAATACATGTGTGAACACAAAGGACTCACCTGCCTTTTGAGAAGTGCCTGGGGCTTTAGCAACTGTAAAATCAGTTTGGTAAAAGATGACCTTAATATTTTAATAACACAGAATGCATTCTGAGATGGATGTAACTGGCTGATCATTTAAAATATGAGCTTCTTCTTGTCTATTCTAATAAGCAAACTTTGTGAAGTGCAGAATTTCTAAATTAGTGTTAGGAGCATGATATACACTTTAAGCAAAGAGTCAAATGAGGATAAAGAAATTCAGGCACCAGGTTTTTCAGCCTAAATATCAAACAAATGTGACAGCACTTCTAATTTGATTTTTAGTAATAAAAAGGAACACACAAAACTGCAGAAATAAATTTTGAATTTCACAGCAACCACTTGAGAAAATCTTTTCAGCACTCCAAATCACAACTCAAAAGACCAGCAACCAGTCAGAAAGTGAGCAGCATGGGCTTTCTGAAGGTCTTTTTCCGAAGTGCTGAGGTATCTCCACGCATCACCAGAAACAGAAGCAAGGAAGATCAGGACTCACTTTGACACTGGCTTGGCATCAGAGCCACCAGCCAACCCAAAAGATGCCAGCACAAACATCATCTCCCTTGGGAGCTGGCACCTCAGTGTGACAATGCCAGCAGTTTCTTATGGCAGTGGGATACTGAGGAAGTGAGGTGGGCTGCAAGAGCAGGGGAAAATCAAAACAGGAGCAGCCCTTGCCAGACCTCCCACCTGGGAATGACACCACAAAATTACAGCCTCTCTACCTCTGCAGCTGTGCACCACAAAGAAGGTAGTTACAGTTATTGATTCCAGCAAATATGGACAAATTCCACCCAGAATCCCAAAGAATTTTGTTTCAAGCAATGCAAAAAGAAAATCCAGAACAAGTGAAAAGGAAGCACCACGGGTACCAGTGTTAGTGAGAACTGTCCTAGGACGACACTAACATTTACATGAAGGTTTGGCAAGTTTCTTTTACTTATCAAGCAACAGGAAGTGTAGCTGAATTCTGGCCTGCTCTCAGGACCCAGCTGATTAGGTCAGCTCACACCACCTTACTGCAGCCTAAGCAAGGATTTGATGCCCAGACACGAACAGAGGACCAGCAAGGGAGAGGTTTACAAGTGTTGTTGAACACTGAGCTGTGATTACCTCCTGTATCTGTTTCCATCAAGCTGGTTCCAGCTTTAAAGACCAAACAGATGAAATTTATCCTCCCAAGATCAAACATTTCTTGGAATGTGACCAGAAACATAGAGAAACTAGCAACACTCAGTAGGTCTTCTTGCAACTAAGACTGACACTGTGACATCCCCAACACAAGGATCAGATTGTATCAGTTTCAAGACACTTCCCTTTACTACCACTAATTAGATCATTTCTGGAAGAT
Organism: Orthonyx spaldingii; assembly: GCA_013397795.1. NCBI lineage: Eukaryota > Metazoa > Chordata > Aves > Passeriformes > Orthonychidae > Orthonyx > Orthonyx spaldingii. The sequence continues at coordinate 486,423 of VZTJ01004575.1, forward strand.
AGCAGGAATGAAAATCAAACACTTTCACAGCCTAGCTCAGTTTCACATGCTCTGCTTCTACGTGTTTGAAGTGCAAAGCATTGTTAGTCACTCTCAACGGTAACTGGGATCAAACCTAGAAATGAGCACTGCCTTTAAAAGACATTTCCTATTGGATCATTTTATGAAAAAGTGTTCATGATCATCTCAAAATGCAGAATTAAAATATATTCATGTGTTCCAGTTACCAGTTTTCTGCTACATTGTCACATGCTGGCCTGCTCAAACACAGGAGAGTGAATTAAGGTCAGTAACTGTTTACTCCCTTTTTCTAGCATTTATGAAGACACTTGCATAGTATCAACTGAAAAACCTCTAAAACCCACAAAAGAAGACTGGCAACCATTTCACTTGTTTAAAATTCGTTATCCATGTACATTCAATACCAAAAAACAGTTAAGTGTTCCCCTTTGGCAAAACTCTCTCTCTGGTCTTCTTCTTAGCCTCTTACTCCAGCCCAAAGCCACATGGAGATTCTGCAAGAGAATCTGTCTTAACTTAAGAAACTAATTAATGACAAGTAGAAACCACCCAGCATGAGAAACCCTCTTACTGGCCATTGTCACACCTAGCAAGAAAAAGAAGAGTAAAAATAAAATTGCTGTCAGTCTAGGAAGTTCACTCCTTGAAGCTACTTTAATCCAAATGGTTTTCTATACTAACTGACAACTGTGAATAACCCTGCAGCACTCAGGTAAACTCTCAGGAACAGCTAACTAAAGGTAACTCACTTCCTTAAACAAAGAGCAAAAGACACAATCTGTAGCATTTTATAACTAGACATAGCTAAATCCACAGCGAACAGATGCTAAAACCGTTTGAGAAATAAGGAACAAAGGCAGCTATCTACAAAAATACAAGCAGAACTGAAAAAAGCAAATAGGTTTTGAAATATAACTTGTAAGCTTCAAAATCAGCAATCACTTGGGAAATTCATTAACATTTTACATGTATTTCTACCTGCAGGAGAAGAAATGCTGGGAATACTTTTAATAGCAATTGAATTGATTTATGTATTTGAGAGCAGAACCATAAGAAAAACATGAGAGGACAGCACATTAGCATGTCTCCAACTGGGAAAGACAGTCTTGTTTCTCTAGTGCTTTGAACATTTCATTTTGTAGATAAATAAGAACCAGTGATTGCAAGTCACTTCTTTTAAAATTATCTGAAAGCCCCTCAAGCCAGGCTGACGGGACTTGTTACACTTCTCTGGCACATATTCTGATCAGCTCTCCATTCAGCTCACAGACAGAGATTCTGTTTTCTGGTTGTGAAATTTTTATGTTATTTGAATGCCTACAAATCACATGTCACAGAACTACCTGTCCAACCTGTCTCCTTTCTCTCACTGCTTAGAAACTACTCTTGTTCATCTAACGCAGAGCAAGGCAAAAACCAAATGAAGATGGTCATGAGTTAAGGCAGAATTGCTGAGTGCAAGTAATTCTTTCTATGGGTAAGGTTGTACTTACTTCCCAGCCTGGTTATTGCTGAAAATAAAGAAAATGTTATAACCTTAAACTACTTTATCAAGTAATCTTTTAATAATCTGAAGTTATTCAGAAGTTTTACCTCCTGGTAACTGTTTCTCTAAATGAAGATAGGGTTAAAAAATTTAGTGTGCAGCACAGCCTCTGAGGCCCTCTTTATCTACTTTAATGCAAGTTAACATTCAGGGTATTCCTGACCCCAGTGAGGGAAATGAAGCCTCAGTGGTTGCTCATTCTCAGACACAGTCTGACCTGATATTACGTTCACAAGAAAACAAGATCATTTCCTGTCAGATGGTTAGAAGAGCAGTTTCTCAAAAACTCTTAACTTCTACTAAGTTTAAAAAAAAAAAAATCATCTTCCTACCCTTAGAAGAATCCCTTACAAATATCAGAATAGGCACTGGACACTGCTATACTGGCTTCCTAAACTCACCAGTACACAGGCTACAAGCAGGAAGTCTGACAGGAGATTCAGCTGTATCTCCACCTCATCTGAGGAGTCTGGCAGCCTCTGGTTGTCTCTTCTCCACTCTGATAAATATCGGATGTAACTCTATCACAGCTATTTCAAAATCTCCCTATTATTCCACTACAGAAACATAAAGTTAGACCTCCTGCTTAATTTTTTTATTTTCTAGATACTCAATTTATGCCAAGGATGTGTGACGTTGCACCTCTTTGAGAAATTCAGTTTTCATTATTTCAGGTTCCAGCAGTCTTGAAGGTTTATTTTTTATCCATAATCTTAACTCCCCACTTGGAGCATTCAAGTACAAAGTACCTGTTGTCCCACTGTCTGACAACTCTGCTATAGCTGTTTTGACCAGATGCTCCACCAAACAGTGAGCTAAACTTCTGCATCAGATATGGTCTAGCAGAGCAAGTACTTCAGGACCCTACTCCTGCCAATCTGTGGGACCAAACATTGCTCACACTCTGTGCTATGAAAGTTAAAGATCAAACTTCCACCCAAAGTTCCCAGAAAATCTGTTTCTAAAACCCATATGTTAGACACTGATTTTTCATTGGTGAGTTTGTTTTTTGTCAAATACATTTTAGCACAGAAGTAATTCACAAAGTGAAAACTAAGCTACAGCATCTCGTTCAGGAGGGCTTCCTAGGGAGACGGGGGAAAGGTGATATTTTGTGGGTAATTAGATACAGAGACAAATGTAGGAGTGAAGAATTGATTCCCAACAGAGCAGAGATTAACAGTGAGGCATCTCAAACATCCACAATAACAGAATTAGTACATTAAATTTCTCAAAATGATCTAGAATGAAAAAAAAGTTTAGCACTAAAGTATTTGAGGAAATTAAACAAGATATTGATAGCTACAGGGAATAATACGGACAGTTCCCACTTGCGGTTGTCAAGCCACAAAATGGCTAACACTGAGATAGTTCAATTTTTGTCACACAAGCCATAGCACTGAAAAAAGAAACAAAACAGTTGGATGGATAATTTTTAAAAGTGGAATTTCACTGCTCAGCACTGACCAGTGACCACCATCCCAAACACAGTATAGCTAAAAAGACATCCAGGCAAATCAGGCACCTCATCCCTTCCACTGCATCCAACTCCAATTTCACATAAAAATATAAAATATTTCCATTTTGATTGCATAAACTAACTCCTGTGTTTCACATGTGAAACACATGAAGAGTAAGTGTTTGCTTGGTTACAGTTACAGCAATTTTCTTCAGAAAATTCAGTTCTACTTGAATCCAGAGGTTTTTTTTAAAAAAAAAAAAAAAAGTTTAAAAAGCAACTGGAAACAGTGGTTAAAACAGCCAATAGCTACATCTAACAATTAGCTTTCCCTACTTAACAGCCTGAAATATTCACCCTGAAATCACCACTTCTCTTTCTGGCACTAGTCACCAGAAAAGTAAATTACTCATGACCCAGATTCTCAGTGATGACCGAGCTGTTCACTCCCTATTAAAAGCACCAGGGCGCTCGGTGCCTGCCCATCCCGGGCCTGGGTGCTCGTGTCCCTGGGCCATCCATCCCCTGTCCCTCGGTCCGTCTGTAGCACGTCCTGGCTCTGTGGTCTCCGCACGCAGCAAACAGCAAGCCAGTCCATCTGGGCTGGCAGATGCCGGCTCTGGAGAGTCTCCATTTGAAGGAGAAGTGTGCAAACTTCACCGAACAGCAGCATTTTCAACAGCAACATGGCAGAACTCCAGCCGAGGAGGAGAGACCCGGGAGCGGGGATTAGGAAATCGCTCAAGTGATGCTGTAGAGCCCGCTACCAGCGTGTGAGTGGGAATGTGTTCAAACTGAAAGCACAGCAGAAAAAAGCATATGGAAACCCTCAAGTCTCCCGAACACACAGGCAAATAATTCAAACTAGTGCCGTGTGCTCAGCTTCTCCGGCTTTCTCTGCTCCCTTCTGCTGCCTTGCTGAACCTGAGTAATCACCGCGATTTATGCTAAGCACAGCCGTTCTTAAAACAAGTTAGATAAGTTAGATAAGACTGAAACTCCGTGCACAGTTTTGCTATCAGCAACTAACAGAGAGCATCAATAAAAAAAAAATTAATGACTGCCATTAAGTTCTTAAAGAAGAAACACCGATCTAAAACTCGGCACAAAGTTTGGCTTTTTTTTTTTCTTTTTTTTTTTT
>VZTJ01004575.1:491033-502788 GCA_013397795.1 Orthonyx spaldingii
GCCGGCACCCCCGCGCCCCGCTCGGCTGGGCCGGGCTGGCCGCGCTGGGCTGGCCGGGCTCCCGCACGGCCGCGCTGGGATGGGCGGTCCCGCCCTCCCGCTCGCTCACCCGGCCCGGCCCCACCGCCCCTTCCGGGTCAGCGCCGCCGCCATATTTAGTGCGGGCAGCGCTCGCAGGGCTTCGGAACCGTCTGAAACTCGCGCGTCACGGGAAAATGGGAGATTTCCTCAAAATGTTAATGTTTCAGCAGGCTGCCGGCGCCCTGGGAGGGCTCGCGTTAACAGGCTACGGAATAGCAATAAAATTATGACAGGTTAAGGGTCGAGGATTGCCGGTGATAGTACCTGAGCGCAAAAACGTGTTCAAAGCAGTACCCGAATTCAAAGCATCACCCGAATTCAAAGCATCACACTAACAAGCCCTAATACCTAACAAAATTTAGGTCGAGATAAGCATGCAGCGTGCATAGAGCACGGTTCTTACCCCTAGAGTTGTCCCTGTGGGAAAGAAGACAGGTTCATCCGTCAACTGATCCCAGAAGTTACAATGGAGCCTTCCCTAACTTCTCCCCATTTCTTATATACGTTCATATTCTTATATTTATATTCCTACCTTATATAATTTTTACACTATTTCTTCACATTCAGGTGGAGCTTGAGCAACTTTAGTCATATGTCTCAGTGAGGGGTGGTCATACCTTGGGGTGGGAATCAGGACAGCACCTGCAATAACCTTTGGATGGAGAGATGTTTCGGTCCAAAGAGAGTGATTTCTCCACGGCTGCTGATTCAACCGTGGGATATCCTCCTTTATCTCCCTTGGTTTTCAGCTGCTGTGTGGATAATCAGCTAAAAAGTACCACTGGTTCCCTCATCTGCAAGGGTTTTGCCAGAACCTGGCCTCAGTGTCTCCACTCCCACCCTCTGTTTAGACCTCCTTAGATTGTATGTGGGAGGTCAGGGATGTTCACCACATTCTTTCCAGGGAGTAGCAACCATATTTTCCACTATAATTTCCATACAGTTATCTTCTTATCTCCAGTCATCTTCCCACGTAAGGGCTACAGGAATTCTTCCAGCAAAATAAGAGTGGGCTGAGAGGAATGAGGGATCCAAGCTGTGCCATGCACGAGCAGGGATGTGACATCTGGGATCTTGCTGTCGCAGAGACCCACAGAGCAGGGTCAAACCCAGCACTTCATGCGCTGAGCAATGCCACGACACGACCTCTAGAGGAAACACCTTTTTTCTTCCTATTCTTCCTCCAATTACTGCATTTTGCTTTCATGGTATGCCATCATATCTAACTGGGAGAGATTAGTCTGGCTCTGTGTAATCTTTCAGGCCAGGCATGGCTTTTGGTCAACCCCAACTTCACTCACTGCTGCTGTGTTATTTCTTAAAATCAGGGCAGAGCATCCTCATTCTGACTTTAATCAATCTGCACATGAAGAAGGGGAAGACAGAACCAGACATGACTGTGGTTAGTGAGGCCAATCCTCACCTCATCCAAACTCCCTTCTCCGTTCTCCAGCTCTTATTATACACTTAAAATACTGTAAACAACTGTGTTGCAAAAGATGCTAAAAATTCCCTATGTGAGAATCATACATAGAAGCAAAAATTTAAAGGAGCACATATTTCAGACAAATAGTTTATTTACTTACAGTGCCCCTCCTGTAGCAGCTTTTTACCCCAAAAAAGCTGCCCTGGCCTTCCTATCTCCTACCAGTGTGTTTCAGCTTTCCCAGTGACATTCAAAACACCTTTGCCTTTGGCCAGCAAATGGTGATGGCACATTACGAGCATTGTGTCTTTAAAATATATTTATAAACTTTAATCTGGCTCTAAATTATCACATATCCATCCCTCTCTGCCAAGCACGCACACAATCTCCACCAGCAGACCAGTGTGGACTGCCTGTTGCAGCTACACCTAGAATCTCTCTTACAGGGACAGGAGATATTGCCAGTGCAGACAAAATCCCCCACTTTTGCCTTTTTAGGAGCATGCTTGTCACTGCAGGCAAAAATAAAGGGTTTTTTCCCCTGCATTTTTCTCCTGGGAGCCTATAGGTGAACAGACTAGCAGAGTAACATTGTCTATCAAAGAAAAATTTGGCCAGAACTACACTCCTCTTGCCCTCCAAACACATTGCTTCCTGCTCTGACAATCCCTTGAAATTTTAATTGAAAATGCATAATTGCATGATATCGTAATGTCTGCCAATACACCTGACATTTTCCTGGAAAAGTTTGAAGCAAAAGCAACTCAGGCAAGAGTTCCACTTGTGTGTTTTATTTCCTCCCTGCTCAAGGACAACCAGTCCCAGCAGAGACATAGCTTCACCCATGCTAGACCTTCGTAACCATCACAGGTGGTCAGTAGGATATTCCTCCACCCAGAACATCTCCAACACCCCAGAGAGGCCAGCAATCCTTAGTGCATATTTCTGCAGCCCCTCAGTATTTGGTCCCTGAGCATGGTGAACTCTGGTTTGCTTCCCCTATGCATTTGCTTTTTTCTCTCAAAAAAGGTGCTGCCTGTGCAGTACCAGAGGCTCTCGTAAGATGGCATTGACAAAATGCTGAACAGCACAGAAAGGCTGACAGCTCAACCATGCTTGCTAAGGGCTTACACAGTTTGAGCTGCCTTTTCTTGTTAGTTTAGGGTGTTACTAATTATAACTCGTGCTCAGTTCACTGCTCTCAGTCTCCTTCCCTGGTTATAATTTAGTGGCTCAAAACGCCCCAGATCCCACCCTGGCCCTTGTGAGCACAGCAGAGGGGGACTGCTGGGGTCACCCAGCTGTGCCCTGCCTGCAGCCTGCCCGAGCCTCACCACTGCCTGGGATTCCTGGCTCCGGAGGAGGAGACGAGGAAGAGCTGCAGATCTGGAGGAGGAACACACGAATAGGATAGCAAATGTTTATTGACATTTGTCAAATCGAATCCTTGTAGGCCCAATTATGGCTACAAGCTGAGTAGGTCACATTTTATCATAACTCATGCAAATTTCCCACAGCTAATCATTCTGCTAATTTCAGAAACTGCCCAGGATCTGATCAACACCAAAACAACTCTTATTTATTTCTTTCAAAGTTTATAGTCTGGCTATACATAGAATCATAGAATGGCCTGCATTAGAAGCAAACTTAAAGATATCTTGTTCCACCCCACTGCCATGGGCAGGGACGCCTTTCATTAGATCTCATTTTTCAGAGCTCCATCCAGCCTGGCCTTGGACACTTTGAGGGATGGGGCATCCACAGCTTCTCTGGGAAACCTGTGCCAGTGTCTCACCACTGTCTCCATGAAGAATTTCTTTCTAATATCTAATCAAAACCTACTCTCTTTCACTTTAAAGCCATTTAACATGCTTAGCATTTCTTCAGATGAGTATTGCGTCTTCAGAGCAGCAAGGTTTATCCATGTTCAAAGAGCACAAGCTCTGAATTTCAGCAGAGTTTTCATCACCTGCATGCTTACAAAAAAGTGCATATTTAAAAACAAATATATAATGATATAATTTTTTTGTTACTCTCTTGTTGGTCTAAGTCAGGATTTTTTTCCTGACTTAGTAAGTATCTTACAATGACACCAAGTTTAACAGTTTTAAATCTGGTTCTGGCTATGCTAGCCAGGCCACGGAAGACAAAACTATTACTGCTCCTGTCTGCTAAGGGAACTACATCCTCTACAGGCATACGGGGGAATGGCATCAGTCCTGGGAAAGGAAAGCCAGAAGTGCAGCCTGCCTTTACTGCATGAGAAGTGCAACTTCTCGTAATTATTTCTGATCAGGGGGAGCTGACAGGCAACGAGAGAATGACAGAAAAGTAACGTCACTGATGGAGCTTCGTATCTACTTTTTTTAATAGTACAATTATTCTTGGTGTTAGATTCCTTCTGGAGGCAACTGATACTTTATTAATAGCCTAGGAAACAATGTTTCTGATCTCTTCTGGATAATGAACAAGAAAGAACTTCCTATTCTTACTAAGTATAAATGATACCTACCTACTAAAACTGTAGATTCCATGACACGAGATCAAGAAAGGAAATTTGGTTAAAATAAACAGCCTTTCTCCTTCAATGCATTGAGCCCATGGCTGTATTCTCCTGACCATAGGTGAAAATGGCCAGTAAGGTCAGGTAAATGTAACACAAACTATTTCACCCACCACAGTACTTCATGCTGTGAATATATTTTGACAGAATGTCTTAATTTTGGAGCTTTAGAGGCATCACGGAGTCTCTGTGTCTCTGGTTCTGCTATTTAACATGTATGAAGCATTGGTGCTTGCTTTGAACAGTTTTTCATCAGATCTTCTGTAGTCTTAAGGAGTCAAAATCTTTGTTCAATCACTGTCATTCATCCCCTAATTTCCTTGCTCTTCTCCATCAGTCCCTATGTGTCATATCCTGCCGTAATGCAGGTCCAGCTGAAAGCAGCACACTCACATATGACAGCAGCTTACATTGCTTACGAAGTTTCCACCCCTGTCCACAGCCCACTCACGTTCTTCACACTCACATTTGGCACCATTTTGAGCAGCACTCAGTGTGACTTTGCACTGAGTCATGCTCCAGGGTCCAGCATTACCTCAACCCTTCACCATTCTGACGTGGAAATGGAAACTGGGCCAGCAGCAAAGGCTTGGCCTGGCTGGAAGCTTGGAGTGTAATCCCACTAGCTTCCCCTCTGTGACACATCCTCTGAGGAAAGGACCGTGCCTTGGGAACTCAGTGAAGAACAGGACTGAAGGACAGGATTGCACCTCCCTCCGGAGAGGCTTCTTTGGAGCTGCTGCCTGTGTAATTTTTCTTCGATGCTTCTGTGTGCAGAGCAGCTTGGAGCTGTCATCCTCATGCAGCCATGGAACTGCAGAAGTGTCAGAAGCACTGCTGCTCTGCAGCCACCACACAAGAGCAAAGCCCACACCACCCCATCCCTCTCCACACCGGCAAACTGCGATCAGCACGCTCACATTGCCTTTTATCTTTTAGACTTCCACAGCCGTCGGTTCTGCCCACCACCCAACCCACCACCTGGAACCCTCAGAGTACTTACACTGTCCTGGAGGACTTCCAGCTTCCCACACAGACTAAAGCTTGTCCTAGAGATGCAGCTCAGCAGCAGCAGGAGATAACCTCATTACAGAGTTTGAGACATTTCTGTAGCCACATCATTGATGAGCCCCATGTTTCAATCCCTTTTCCTGCCCTTGCATCCCTTCCCAGCATGCATGGCTTTAAGCCGGCAGTGTGATGGAGCTGCTGCTGACAGCTGGATGTGTGTCCTGGGTCTTTTCCAAGTGCCAACTCTCTGCTTGCTCAAGCTGCACAGGGATGCCTCCCTGCCCTTTTCTCTCCAACTTGTGAGCAGGAAGGGAGCTCAGGGTGTTGCCTCCCAGGCCGCTGTGGCTGAGTGCAGGCTGTTCTAGCACAAAGGGCAGCAGCTGGACCCTGTCACGTCTGTCTGGTCCTTCTGCACCATGGGAGGGTTTGCCTTCTGCCTTGCCTCAACAACGCCCAGGTGACTCCTCTCCCTGAGCTCAAGGAGACCTTTTCTGCCGTGTCAGCCCAAGAGAGTAAAGCAGGAGCTTCCTCCAGATATTCCCCTACTCAAGCTCTTTGTGTGGGGAATTCTGAAAATCAAAAATACACATTTGTCTGCTTAGGGCCTGATTTCTTCAAGAAATGTGGCCACATGTGAGTCTATCACACAGAAGTCAGCCCTGCAGCACTGTGGGACCACCCCAGAGGTTCTCTACAGGGGAGAGAGTGAGCAGGCCCCAAATGAGCCGAGCTGGGTCACCTTCCATGGACTTGCTGCTGGGAGAGGAGTCCAAGGTATGCACATGCTCTTATCACCCCCTGGGTCCAGGTGTGCTCAGCAGGCACAGGAGGGGCATGTGCTGTGGTTCTGGTTCAGGGGCTTCCCAGCTTTTTCATCCATCTCATGGCCATCTCCAGCCTTTCTCTAGAGACTTTTCTTGCCCCACACTATGGCACAACGTGGCACTGCTGCCTTCCGTTGTTCTGCAGCTCACTGTAAGGACTTGTTTCCTCTGAGATCCATATCCTGAAAAACAACTGTGTTTTTATCAATGTGTCATCTAACCTTAAGAGCAGCTGAGTTAGTTCAGCTCTTCAGTCATCAGCCCTTTCTCCCAGATGCTTTTCTGTGCCATGCTTTACTCCTACACACTTTTCCTGCATGGTTTCTACGGCAACATGAGTACGTCTCCATCTGTTGTAGATCTCCATTATCATGTTTAGATGCTTGTTATCCCAATCACAAGTGCCATTTCCAGGTGTATAATGTTAACAAGTTCAGTTTGGAAACCAAGCCAAAGCACTTGGTAATTTTTGTAGGCAAACCTACATAGTTCATAATTTGACTGCTATGTTTCCATTTAAGCTGTTTGAGAGATACTGATACCAAGCTGTTCTTATCACCAGATCTCCTACTTCTACCTGCACACTCTAGCCAATTCTGATTTACTTCTTAATTTCCAAATTATATCCTTCCTTTCTGTTCCTGTGCTGCCTACAGAGTGGATACATTTGGATTCTGGAAAGTCTTTGTTGGTCTATTGCCTGGGGTTTGATATCTGTTTTATAGAAAATTAACTAAGTTACCAATACTGTTTCTCTTCTGTCAAATGAATTTTTCAGTTCTGCTATAGCCCTATTGCTTGTCCTGAAAACTTTCTCTGTTGGATTACAGAAAGCCCTGAAGAGTATAGATGGTTTACAATTGGCCTCTGAGTCTGTTCTGCTTGAATTCCTTAAATTGCTTGGAATTATGTAGATTTCTACACGGCTAAAATCCAGTCTTGTTTTCTGCTAAGTACCTTGTTGGAGAACTAACTTAGGTGTGGAAAAAAAAGTTCTTTCTATATAATCTGATCAGAACCTGCAGCAGAAAATTCAACTAAATGAAATTAGTGGAGTCAAAACATTGCTGTTGATTTGTTTTCTAGATCCCATGAGTGACTAAAAACAGACTGCAAGAAGTCCATGTGGAAGCTGTAAAGCTGTAAGTAATTTGGGCTGACAGTTCTTAGGGATGCAAACTGACATTGTTTATTTGTACCTAATATCCTGGAAGAGTCTTTATGAGATATTATATGCTACCTCAGTATAAATGGCTATTATTTACTACCTACAATTAAAAGTAATTAAGCATAATAATTTAGTGTTTACACATGCATTTAAAAGCATGCAAATCTTCTGTTTAGAACATAATTCAGGGAGAGCTCATGTGCAAAAATTTTCCAGAGGAACATGAGGAGGCCCATGATATCTGAGTAATTCTGATGCCAGTGCAGTCCACCAGGCTGTCTAGTGTAAGGTGAAGGTCAGGCACGGCACTTGCATTTTGGGTAGAGCTGAAGTGGTAGGATTTTAATGGTCTGCAGACCTCAACCAGGGGAAGGTTTCTCTGGACACTTAACAATAGGTGGGCTCCTCTCACACACCAAGGCTGACATTGGGAACTTGTTCTGAACTCCAGACCTACCCCAAACTTAACCCTACCTACAGCTTCACAGGTGAGAAAACGGAATGTGTGAGTCCTGCTGACATCAGCCCACAAGGCTTGGAAAAATTCTTCAATTCTCAGCTCCTCTTTCCCTAAATTCTGAAGCCTACATTCCTCAAGATGCCGAGGAGCAATGCTATCTCATCATCATCCCAGGGAGTGCAAAATTCATATTCTGCTTTGGTTTCAAGTAGTCACAAGACAGAAGAGCCTCCTTGAATATTCCTTCTTCCCAAAGAGATCAGACAAAATCAGGCCAAATATTACCAATAGCTCCAGATGCCCACACAGGATATGAACTGTGATGCAGACAGGGCAGGACATTTCAGGAATATGCAGAAAGTCTAATGAAAAAAAGGAGAAGAGAGTGATATGCAGAGAAAACTGTCATTCAAACATGCAAAATTAAAGGTACGACTCAAATTCAAAACAAACCAGACCCGCACAGGGAAGGAAAACAAGGACATAAAGGGTTTACTGCATGATTGCAAAGGAAACAAAGGAAAGCATTGCCCACAACAGCAGCAGGGCAGATACCTAAAAGACAAAGGAAGATATTGCTTCAGACTCCATAAGAAAAAAATGTAACTAACCCCAGAGTGCAGAGGCAGCACACTTAAGAGGCTATAGGGCATGGATATGGAAATTATTGTGTAACACAGCCACAAAACTTGAGGGATCTTTACCCTTCACTTCTGAATACTGAATAATCTTCATCGATGACATCTTCAGGCTTTTTAGAGCAAATGTTAGCCATGAGTAACAAAAGACATGAATGGAAGCAGAAAATGGGTTAAAGTGTAGATTAGGCACATTATATGTAGACCAGCTCAATGTCTTCCGTTGATAAGATAATGCTGTGTCAGAACAAAGGAAAAATAATATATCTTATCAACCTGAACTTTGGTAAAGCATTTGATTTAGTACCTAGATAATTATTAGTTAAACTCAAGAAGATGAGGATTAACACAAACACTATAAAATGATGAAGGAACAGAACTGGGAGTGAAAACTGCTGATGGGGCTGAGAGCAAAACTATAGGACTGGAGTAATCAGTAAGTCTGAGAAATTTCACTAGCTAGCTTGGTGCAAAAAATTACGAGTGAGGTAATGAAATTTGTGAACAACAAAGTTCGGAGACATTTTCAATAGAGAGGAAATCCTGCAGGAAGAATTATAGAATTGTTATGCCCTAATAACAGACATGGAAAGAAATGTAACAGCATATAATGCAGAGATATGTATTTAGAGATTGGTAACATTTCTGCTGTAAATTAGAAGTATCCACTATGAACAACAGAAGAGGAAGAACCATGTGTGTGCTGTAGTTATCAGAAAGATAAAGGGAGCCTTACCTGTAGCAAGCCCTGTATTTTCAGGAACAATAAACAAATAGATACAAAACACTGGGTAAAATTCAGCTGAAATTTTTGGGCATCGTTCTGGTTATCAGTGTTCAGCAAGCCTGAATTCATCCTGGAACAGAAACAAAGAAGTGCCATCCAGATAATCAGAGGAATAGCTAAGAGAGCATGTCTTGCTGAGCTTGGCAAAATGAGTGGTGAGATGGGATCTGATTCCTCTCTGTAAATACATTAGAGGTTTTAGTCAGGCAGAGAGGGAGAATAAGCACCAGGGGAGGAGAATCACTCACATTTATAGACAGCACTTGTGCTAGAACAGATGGGCATAAGTTGGATATGAAACAGGAAGAAGGGCTCTCACTGTGTGAGGAGTAATGGTCTCAAACAGCTTCTCAGTAGGACAAGAGGGGGCAAAACCCCTAACCAGTCTTAAGATGGTTACTGAGTTTGGCATTTCTCAGTCACTTTTTTGCATTGCCACCATACAAGCGCCTCACCCGGCTTAGCAAAAACTCCTGTCGCTGCCCTGGCTTTGCTGCACTAACAGCGAGGCTTTTCTGTTTGCACGGGAAAACGGTTCAGCTGTGTAATCTCTGGGCCATGTGCATGACCCATTAGGTGTGGAAGATCAGGTGAGCTTGCATGGGGGTGTCCTTGAGAGAGTCGTCTTTAGCCTCCCTTTTATGCAGGCCGAGCTTTTATGTCTGTTCTGTACCAATGACTCACACATCAGAGACAGTGCTGCTGGGCTTATGTGAAAAGCAAACATGGAGCCTGCATGGGAAAGAGCAGATCCTTCCCATTGCCTGATAAAACAACAGTCGTCAGCACCCGCCAGTGTGTGCTCTGTGGCCCCGGAGTCTGGAATCTGACAAAGGACCCATTTCTCGGGGCCTCACACAACACTGCCAATGAGACAGCCTTGACATCCGAACCTGACATCTAAAATTGCCTGAAATAGTCCTTTGGGAGTGAATAGACCACCTGAAATAGTCCTTTGGGAGTGAATGCTTCCCTATCCATCTCCGTGGAGAAGTAAGCACACAGATCCAGAGGAAAGTTCAGCAGCAGCACAAGTTATGTACTTCCACAGCCAATTAGTGTCACAGATGGATAAGCTAATGTGTGCACTCACAGTCCCAGGCTGTGTCCTCTGCTCTTCACAAGTGCTGCTGTATCCATCTGCCTGCTCGTCCCCTGCCAGTTTATCTGCACCCCCTAAATGGCCATTGTAATTGCAATGTGGAGGACACATAAATCAGTCCAGAGGCCACCAAACTGATACAATCCTCCTTTGTGATTAAAAGCTTCCACATTAATTTAGAAAAAACCACTACACAGTTTGCAATACCTATGTATTAAATAGACTAGGGATTTATTCTCTGGCATACATTAGTTGCAGAAGTCAGTGCTTCAGTGTGTCCCCTCCTTAGAGCCTGGGGACTCACCAGGACGGAAGAGCTTGCAACAAGCAGAGAAACAGGGCAAGAAGGATGATGGCTACTCTTCACCTCCACTTTAGATCTTCTTCTCAAGGGGAAGGTGAGTTAAAGAGAGAAGAGAATGAAGGGACACAGAGGAAGAAGCTAATCATGGTGAACAAGCAGAATGCTGAAGGAAATGTACCTGGAACCAGAGAAAGGCTCTTATGCCTTGGCTGTGCTCAAACTGTGCTTGCATCTCCTTGCAGAATCCCCATCAGGCTTTACAGGTGCTCAGGGTCCCAGCTACACCTTCCTTTTCAGCAACCTGCCCTGGTTATTTTTTCAAAATATTATTTTGCAGGATTTTTCCCTAGTTTTTTTTTGTTAACTCCACAAACAGTCATCACTATCAGGACGCACCAAATAATTGAGCCAATGGAGCTGACAGCAGGCGAGATGAACATATGTGGACCTCCAGAAACACCCACAGGCTTCTCCAATGCTGGCAGCCAGCCTCCCTCTATGAATCACAAGGTCAGGTGTCCACATCCCATGGAGCCAGGAACCCACTGAGCCAAACTCTGGGGCAAGGGCAGCAGATGCGGTCACTGCTGAGCCTACAGCCCCCCGGCAGAGAAGGGAAACTGGGCACAGCAGGATGAGGGCAAGCAGGAGTCCAAGAGCAAGAAAGGTGCCAAATGCAGTTCTTTGGCTCAAAAATGAGAGAGAAGGATGCTTTGAAGAGGAGGCAGGGCGTACTAGAGGGCTGAGAGGTAAAATGTGGTCATTTGTGGGGTGTTGTGCATGATTAAACGATGTGGGAGAAAAGGACCAACACTCCTTTTTGGCCTTCCTTGAAGACAACTTATATTTGATGCCCCATATTAAGAACTGTGATATAGTTTGGGATTTATCAGCTGAATCTGGCTCTGCAAATGCATTCATAGCCTTTTCTTGGTCTGTTCCTTATGTGACCAAAGGACTTAAACCATTACTATGAGTGGGGTAGGGCAGGTGGGGCCTTGAGATGTTTCTCACTGTCCCGAAGGGCCCAGCTTGTGTCCCTCACAGACTCTTAACACGTTACCCACCCTACCGAAACCCTGGGAGCTGCCGGTGGGCAGGAAGGTCCCACCGCACGAAAAGTGCAGGGCTTCCCGCTTTCCCCACGCAGGTCCTTATCCCCGTACATTTCGGAGAAGGCACCATTTTCCCCATTCCCCCTTCCAGGGCACCGAATCCCCCCGCTCCCAGCCGACGCTCGCAGGGCAGCCCTGGGCGGGCTGAGCATCCCGCGGGCAGAGCATCCCGCGGGGCCGCAGGCGGGGCCGGGGAGCGCCCGAGGCCGCCGCCCGCTCCCGCCCGTCCCTCCTGCATCGCCGGGGGCCGGGCCGGGCGCAGGGGCGGTGCCGGCG
>VZTJ01004575.1:503254-599684 GCA_013397795.1 Orthonyx spaldingii
TCCTGCCGCGGCTGCTGGGCTCCTGGGCAGGGAACATCGCCCCCGAGAGATGCAGCAGTCAATGAGAACTGGAAAGA
Source organism: Orthonyx spaldingii (assembly GCA_013397795.1). Lineage (NCBI taxonomy): Eukaryota > Metazoa > Chordata > Aves > Passeriformes > Orthonychidae > Orthonyx > Orthonyx spaldingii. Next base: position 503,332 of record VZTJ01004575.1, read on the forward strand.
CACGAGGCTCCCGCACCGCCCCAGGTGTGTGAGCCCCTTAAAGCCTGGCGACAGAACCCAGAGAAGCCCGGAGCTGCAGCTGTCGCTGTGTGTGCCTGCGGCAGGGCCCCGGCAGCTCAGGCTGAAGCATTCAGCAGTGAGGAGGGTGCTGATGCTGTTTGTGTTCCTCTGAAGAAACCGGGGCACAGGCTTCATGTAAAGCCACGATGCATTGGCACATTTCACTTCCATCCTCCTCAGCACGTCCTTTTGTGTCTTAGTGCACACACGGCATTGTGTTCAGGTCTCCCATTTATCCTCATTCTTAACAATATGTTTGCTACTGCTCAGTCCTTTCTAGCCTGGACAAAAGCACGGGTCTCCAGAGCTCCTTGAGTCTGACAGACCCCAGTAAGATCAGTAAATCCGTCTCACAGGACTTTGCATCTTGCTTCTCTTACGCTTGATGTACGCTGAGCACAAACAAACAGAGCAACATGCATGTGCATGCATTTGGGATTAGCAAACCCAGCCTCCAGGTAGTTCTGGCGATTGTTTTTGTACAAGGAGAGCAAGCTCCTTAAGATTTAAAAAATATCTGACAGTTAGGTGGACGTAATGCCAGGAGAGTCAGTAAGTGAGGGAGTGGTTGCTTTTGAGCTGCTGAGAACACAGCAGAGTTAAAGTACAGCTCTCTGCCTTCCTGCCTTGTAAAAACATGCGTTCTCTTTGTGCATGACATCTCACAGATAAAGCTTTTCACATGGAACTGCACAGTCAAGTCTTCTGGACCTCATTGTCACACTTCTGGCTTTCGCTGGCCCCATCATTTATTTCCTCAACTGCTGCTTTCACCATGTCATTTCAGGAACGGCATCCCTCTCCCTGCCACTTTCTCTTCTCTCACCTGCCTGTGCAGGCAGCTCATTGTCTCTTCCAAGCCCTCAACAGCCATGACTACATGTTTGGGAGTCAACTTTTTTTACGTTCAGCCCACAGTCACAAACTTCATCATTCTCTTGCTGCATCCTCAAGTAGGGACGTCCTGCTTTTCCCAGGCTGTTCCCCTTCCCACGAGACATCATTTAAAGTCACTTAGCTGTATTCAGGTCTGTACTTGAGAAAGTTGTCTGTTTTTCCACATGTACCTACAAACTTGGAAAGAGCTATACCACAGAGATACTGAGACCCCAGCCCATTCGATACCATCTACTTACACACACTGCCTGTCTGCCTGGGCCTGTCTCTTGTTTCCAACCATATACATCAACTCTAAAATCTTCAGGGAGGACATAAACCTTCTGCTCTGATGTTTGAATCACATCTATTCATAGCCTTGGTGGCAGAACAGGTTGTTTTCGTGCTAGAGAGAAATACAATGTTTGCCTATGGCAAACATTTTTTTTCCTTAAGTTCCTCATGAATATTTGGGTGGCAGTTCAGATCTGTGCTCTTGAGGCTTTCCTGCAGCTCAGAATCGTGGCTGACACGTGACACAGCAACGTTGCAAAAGCTCATGTCAGCTGCAGAAGTTCAGCAGGTCACGGGGACTTGCTAAGTCAACACTGCCAGGAGGCTCATGAGTGATATGGTTGAGCGAAGCAAGTGCTGCACTGCATTTTGTGGTTGCCAGTAAGTGCAGGAGGGTTTGTGTCTACATTAATCATGGTTCAGTTATCTGCTTTTTAAAACAGGTTTAATTCACTGCCTGGCCCCTCAGAATCCAAAAGCTCTCCCACTCTTAGGTTCATTTGGACTGCAGAGTTCCCAACAAACATCCAGCTTGAACTGGGTTCTTGTCTGCAACAGGGACAGATAGCCAGGCTTTTTATGGAGGTGTATGGAAGGAAAGCAAGAGGCAGTGGTCATAAATTGAACCAGAGGAGATTCTGACTCAATATATAAAGAGAGAAGAAAAAATAATCTCTGAGAGAACATTAAAGCTTAGGGCAGGTTGCCCAGAGAGGAGGTGGTCAATAGGGAGTTTTCAAGACTCGACTGAACAAAGCCCTTAACAACCTATCTAAACTCAGTGATATTCCCACATTGGACATCTCTCATGGTCCCTTCCAATCTAAGCAATACCATAATTTTTTTTAAAATTGGTTGGTTGGCTAAGAAAGAGATTGAAAAAAAGACATCACCTTCAGTCATCCAAAGGAGAACAATATTCCACTCTTCGTGAACAGAAATGGGCTTGAATTGTGGTAAGAAAGGTTAAACTTGAGGGGGATCTTTCTAATGTCAAGGATAGTAAAGTCCTGGGGTGGAATAATTGGGGAAGGGAAGAGAGCTGTGACCACTGAGGTCTTTAAGACCTCAGAAAAATTATTAGGAATGGCATAAGTTTATTTGCCTGCCCTTTGCAGAGGGAAGAGACCAGCTGTTTCCTGGGCTCCACTAAGCCCTATTTTTCACCAGATCTGATGTATGCTACAAACAGTTTCATATTCACAGATGTAAATAATGAGTCCTATTTGGGTTATTCTGTATAAAGATAAAAGCTTTTTTTTCCCCCTTAGAAATATGTAAATCCCTTCCAACATGAATTAACACAACTGGGGAAAAGTATCTGATTGGCAGTTTTCACCTACTTTTTAAAATTATCTAAGTGGAGTTCTCTGCCTTCTATTAATGTTCACTGGATTGAGTTTTGGAGAAAATAAACCATGGTAAAATCTTTATATGTAAGCATCCCTGGTTTTGCTTGCAGAAACAGCCCTCTCTTGCCAAGCCTGTGTAATTACCAAACACTGTCTCCACAGACAAAGCAGTTCATCTTCCTAAGGCTGACCAGCAGTGGCTGAATTCTAAAGAGACTGAGTAAAATACAGCATCAGGTTTTGAACAGTTTGATGGTTTTGTGGCAAGGTATTTTCCCTGATGACTGCTCAATGCCTTTTAAACATTAAACCCTTTCTCCCCGAAATCTTCATTCACCTAAAGAGAAACCAAAGGAAAATACTATTCTTAGTGGAGCTACTTTTATGCCTGAGATACCTTCACTGATAACTTGTAAATAGGTAAAGAATTGGGTGGTAACATCCAAGCACAATGGCAATGACAGCACTGCCAGAAGATCAGATTTATCTACTCAGAGTTGCAAATCCCATTCAGGATTTCAGGGATTAGAGCTGGAGTCTGCATCTTTCAACAGAAAATTGTCTGTTCTTGGTACTTAGCTAGAAAAGTTATTTTTATGGGTAGGCTTGAGGTCTAAGTTCATCATCCAGGTTGTGCTGGACAACCTGGACAATGAATTTAGATCTCAAGTTTATGAAAAAACCCCAAACCTTTTTCTTATTAATACATGTTTCTTGTGTCGAGCCCAAATTCATCCTCAGCTCAAGCTTTGAATGTTCTCTGTGTTGATAGCAGGGCAAGAGAACCAGAATATAAGCAATTTTATAAATAATAGGAATGTATGATATAGCTGCAAGCCTTTCTTTCAAAACAGCAGAACTCTTACAGTAAAGGTTCACCCTTAAAACATTTCCCTAAATATTGTAAAGGACCAAACCAAATCATCCCTTACAAAACAAAACAAAACTAAACTCCCAAACAAAAACCACAAGCCAACAACAACAACAACAAAACCACAAAACAAAAAAACCCCAAAACAAAACAAAAAACCAAGTTAAATGACAAAAAGCACTACAGCAGCTTAGGATATAGCATATAATCAACACTGAACAAAGTGAAACCTGATCTCAGCAGGATTTCTTTATCATTAAATACTAAGACATTAATTACCTATTACTAGGACCTTATTACTTATTGAAGAATTGAATCTTATGTAAACCTCTTACATGAAAAATATGGGTGAGCCAAGGAGGGTCAGTTACAATGTGGTTTCCCTTTGAATCATTAACAGCACAGACCTACCTGGACTTTGTCTTTGATACTCCCAGCAACTTTATCAGTTCCAGAACACATGGCACAGCTAAATCCTATTCATGCTCCTTGTTAAAAGTGGGTCAGGGGACAAGAGTGCTGCAACTGGAGCTTCTCTTTCACTTGTGTTAATAAAATGGCCAATACCTGAGGAATTAAAGTAGCATTAAAATGGAGAGAAGGAAGAAAGGAGTAAAAATAATCACCCCTCTTCCCCAGATAATTTAAAGAGCATTAAGCAATACTTCCAATATTTTCCACGGGGTTTTTAATTCTCCCTTGCCACGTGAGTGCTTGCAAGGCTGCAGTGATGATGGGGGAATAAACTGTTGTCTGACCTGAAATTAAAAATGCTCAGCATGACTTGAGTAAACTGGGTGGTTAAAATATCCTCAGGCTGCAAGTATTACAGGTGCTGTTACAGTGATAATTAGAACAATAAGAGAAACAACCAGGTTGAAGGGTTGTTTGGTTTTTTTCCAAGGATTTAGCTCTTATGTAAAATCCTTATTGCAAGTGTTTGGTTATGGATAGGAAAGTGGGATGCATCTATTTTACATGAGATGCACAAAGACTGTCACAGCAAAATTGCTCAGCATTTATTTACCACCTGGATTATTTTACTTTTATTGATCTTGACAAAAACCAGAATTATCTGAGGAGCATAAGAGATTTTAATCTCAGATACTGTATTTTTAGTGCTGTTGATGGTACACCACACTGCTGCTCTATAACCTTTGATACTACTTCAGTTCCATTATTGAAGTTATACTTTCCCCTGTTCTACTTTCTCTGTTTTTAAACTGGAGGGGCTCTGATGGAGGATAGTGGCTAAAGCTTTCTGATAAATGTTGCAAGCACCTAGACAGCACAGGCTTTTTATGAGTTATGATGTTTAAAGTAACTTGTGTTTCCAATTCACAATAAAAGTATTTTTTTCCCTTTAGTTATTTAATTTTTTTTTATAGGGGATCAGCCATAGCAAGAATCATTGGCAAAAATGTCCAGAAGTCCAACAGATTTGATCCCACTGTCAAGATGTGGGTGTTTGAAGAGATCATTAATGGAAGAAAACTCTCAGAAATCATCAACAAGGAACATGAAAATGTTAAATATCTGCCTGGATACAAGATACCCCACAATGTGGTAAGTTGAAAAAAAATTTAAAATCACTGAATTTGTTGCTTTTTGTTTTGTTTTGTTTTTATAAGGGAGGCAATATATGAAACAAATAAAATTAGGAAGCAATTCACTGCTTTGCTCTTGTTTGTCACCTAACTCACTCCATTATAACTCCCTGGAATATAATTAATTTCTGTGATTTCTTCTTGTCTCGTATGTCACGCACAACTTCAAACACCAGCTGTGTCTGTGCTGGTATCACACCATCCTCCTCCCTGGCAGAGATCAGCACAACTCCAGAAATGGCAGGCAGAAATCTGTCTACACAGAGCTGAGATATTTCAAACCCACAGCATCTTCTGGAAAAACAGGCAAAACTACTGTTCTCCTTTCTTCTGAAAAAAAAAATCAAAAGCACAGGCTGTGGCTTACAAGGAGATGAATAATGAGCTATCAGCTCATGGGTGATTTCAGGATAGCTGTAGCTAATAATGCTCTAAATTCCATCAAAAATACAAGGTATTTATTTTCATAGACATTTAAAATACCAAGTTACATATCTCTACTTAAATTAATCAGCTTAGATAATTTACTGATACTGAAGAAAGTGAGGTGAGGGAGTTTGGCTGCTCAAGATTTTGCCAAATGCCGTTGCTGTGTGAGTAGTGCCACATTTTTGGAACAGCTGCAGTTGTAAAGGGAAGTTAAGATGCTGCATGTGCTGGGTCTCCTTCCTTGTGGAGTGGTTATATTTAGTATTACATTTTGTGCTGTGATTGCATATTTGCACTCCTGGTGTTGGAACTTGGCACACAGTTCTCCTGGGTTACTACTGATTTGTCACTGTTATTTTTACAACCCTCTAGCAGATCAACAGGCTTGTCATCAACCCTCGAGGACAGCCTCACCCTGTCTAGAGCAAAGCCTGAGACTTCACCAGCAGAAACCAGCTGGTTGCAGTAGAGCCTGGAGGGACCCTCAGACCATCTCCAACTGAGAAAAAAAAGAAACCGAACAAGCTCAGCTTTTTCTTGCATTGCTCTGCAGCATTTTGGAGAGACAGGAGCACAGCCTGTGCAGTGCTGCCAGCCTCTGCCCTGCTCCCACTTCACTGTTTTCCCAGAGAAGCAGCCTGGCTGGCAGCAGCTCTGCTTTTCTTCCTGGGAATCCCACTTGCTTGAGGCTGTGTGCTCCAAGGCTGCATCCAAGAGTGATGTTTTCTCCTATTGTAAACTGCTTCTAGCAGGCTCAAATTCACCTGCTGTTGCCTCTGTAGCCTGGCTTGAATTGTTGTTCTGAGCAATGTCAGCATTTGGAAGAAGATACAGCTAGTTAGTCTTTAAGCATGTTGTATAGGTTTTTGTAACTCTCTGTAAAATTAGTGTATATTTAAGACAAAGACACATACCTGCCCAAAGATGATGATAATCTCTGCCTTTTTATATAGTCTATTCCTTGGTAACTCAGCTGGTGACCTGTGGAAACTAAAGACTTCCAGAAGAGCCTCTGTCTCACCACCCTTGTTTTCTCCTGTGCTCCCCAGTGCTAGTACTCATTCCAGAAGAACCATAGGGGTTGGTCAGTTATCTTCAAGAATCAGATCAAGAAGCTGAACTAGCAAAGGGGCTTCCCATGACACTGCAAATTTATAAAGTATATCATCTTCCTCAGATTATCCACACAAGGTTAAATTATAAAAAAAAAATTATAAAAAAATCCAACCCTAAAACAGTTCAGCTGCTTTGGATATTTCAGAAGAGATCTGTAGCTGCTTGCATGAAGAGCTGGCAGCAATGCCACGGGGCCAGTTAAAATCAAGGACATTTACACTGTATCTGCCATGGCTTTGGCATGATTGTGCCCTGCAAGGACTGAGGATTCCTACCTGGGGCTCATTTTGTTTGTCACTCTTGTCCCAGGTGGCTGTACCAGACGTGGCTGAAGCAGCAAACGGGGCAGATATTTTAGTGTTTGTTCTGCCACATCAATTTATTGGACGAATCTGTGAGCAGATTGCAGGACAGATAAAACCTGGGACATTTGGGATTTCCCTGATCAAGGTAAGTTGTTGTCTCCACAGCACCCAGTCAATATGGAGTAAATAAACAGCTCCAACTCAAGTGTAGGAGCTGCAGCCTTCAGCTGCACGCTCTGCATAAACACGAGCATTTCTTTCTGCAAGAGTCAAAACCCACCCAGCTCTGCCAGCCTTCAACTGTTCTCGTGGCCCTGGAGAGGGAAGGATGGGGCAATGTATCCAGGCTTAAGAGTATCTGTCTTTGCCAGTCATATTTAGCCTGGATCAGTTCCCACTTGGACCAGCATGGAGGTGAAAATGGGCAGAGGGAGGGCTGCATAAAGCTGGTGCTGCTGCCAGAAAAAATACTCGGCAGACTACAGCCTCAGTTAACTCTTAACTGAGAACTCTGAGTCAAAGTGCCTCTTCCAAGTACATGCTAAAGCTGTTCTTGGCAGCATTAAAATGGCATAATATCACTAATGGTTTTGCAAAACTGAAGCAATTTCAATCTGGCATGAACTGAGGAATCTCTTTTTAAGGCTAGAGATGTACCAGATTATTGTAATCTTAAAAGAAATTAATATTTTAAGAGAATGGCAAACTAAAAGCTGGAGGCAAAGTATAGGAATATAGTCTTACTGCTTCTTTTGATTGCATTACAGGAAATATCCCACTTAAAATTGTAATGAAAGAAATGTAATTCAAGTTTTTGGGCTTCAATACCAGCTCATCCCCTCTATAGAAATAATCTCACAGGCAACAGTAAGCAGAAGAGAGGAAGGTGGGAGAGGAAGGAAATTTCTACAAATTTAGCTTAAAAAAACCCAAGAGACTTCAGTATACTCCTTATCACCAAAAAAGCACTCAGATTAATACTTAGATCCTGCAAAAAAAAAACCCCACTGCTTATAGGCCTAATTTTAAAGGTCTGCTTCTGTACTACAGAAATTTAACTGAAAGGAAAAATACAGCATCAAAGAAAGCAAGCCTCAGGACAGCAGCACTGGATGTGAGGCCTCTTGCAGGATTACCTTGACTGTCACCTCTTCTCCCTGATTTTGCCTTGAATTTGCAGTTACCAAAGTACAAACCCAGAACATTTGTATTAATGGCTAACACTAGTGCTTATAAGCCCTTTTTTTTACCAATTAAAACCAGAGAGCTGCAGGCAATAGAACACCTTCTGCTTTACCAGTGCTCTGCTGCTGTCATTTTCCTAATCTGATAGCCTGGCTTTGACTATCTCCTTTTCAGGGGATTGACGAGGGTCCTGATGGCCTGAAGCTCATCTCTGACCTCATCCGAGAGCACCTGAAAATAGAGATCAGTGTGCTGATGGGGGCCAACATAGCCAAAGAAGTGGCTGATGAGAAGTTCTGTGAAACCACCATCGGTAAATAATGCAAAGAGCCAGTTAGAGCTGGGGTTTAAAGTCACCTGTGGCTGGGCAACAGGATAACCTCTGGAAGATGCAAGGGAATGTGACTGGTCCCAGGTGGTTCCCAAGTGGAGCAGTTCCTGCTGAGCTCCTTCAGATTATTTCCAGGGAGTTCACTGCTGAAAGAATCAGATTCAAACTGACAGTGGGTTTCAGTGCTGAGAGCTAATTTAATCCATTAAAAATACGACATTTTAATCCTGTTTCTGTAGGAGCTGGCAAGAGCCACCCTTTGTGTCTGTAGAGCTCAATACAGAGTACATCAGCAGTTGATACACTACACAGTCTAGATAGACAAGTGTAATCAGAAGCTCCTATGTGCTCACACTCCCAGAGGTGTATTTCTCCATCTTCAAATTTCTTTGTTTGGAAAAGAAAACCCAATAACATTCTGTTCCTCCCTCCCATTTGGACTGCTTGCCAAGACACGGCCTCAGATCCTCCCAGGACTGGGTCTGACCTGATTTGGAAAGTTCATCCAGTAGTTTTTAAAACTCGGAGATTTTTAAAGTCAGTCAAAATTAAAGTTACATCCTTCCATAGCTCAGGAAGGCAAAAGAAAAATAAATTGTGTTGCAATAATGTTCCTTTGCCTTGCAAATGTTACAGTGCAAATTGTACCAGCTGGGCATTTGTTCTCAAAGAGCAACTAGGCACAAATAGGACTAGACATGATTAGGAGAGTTGAACTATATTAATTCTCCTGGGAGGAATTTAACTTCTGCTAGCCTGATTTGAAGCCATGCTGTGATGATGACTGCAAATAGCTTTGCCCTTTACTTTTGTCCCCATGGAAAGCCACTCAGCCCAGAAACAAATCACCTCAAAAAGAACTAGTGTAGTGAAGATCAAGAAGCAAACCTAAAGTTTCTCATGAGATGGGGAGAAACCTCCCAGGTACCCTACCAGGGTGTGGTGCCCCAGGCTAGTAAAACTCACAGGTGGACCCTGAAGGAAACCAAGATAGCTTATATAAAACTTAAGTGAAACTCCATTGCCCAGCTGGCCATGGGCTCTCTGAGTCAAGGCAGATCTCAGCCCCTTTAGCACTAAGGGTTCTCCTCAGCTGAGCACTGTAGCAATGTAATATATGACCTCTGTAGAATTGGTAGGAAAAAGGTTTTAGCAGTGCCAGCCTTTAACTTCATCATCTGTGGATCCCCCTGTAACTGGGAATTAATTGGGCAATAGTCATTCGTGCCCCATAATAGCACTTAGCAGTGACAAAGGTTTACATTTTCAAAGCAGAAATTATACCACTGTTCTGCAGAAAATGGTTTGTAAATATCTTTTGCAAGGTCTGTGGTTGTACAAGCTTTCTCAGGCAGAAAGATGCATTAGGGGGTATCTTCTTCTAAGCTCTTTAAAGTGTCATTAAGCAATGTTGATCAATGCCCTCGAGTTGCTCACACTCAACACTGGCTTCCAGCAGCAGGAACTGCTGTTGCACAAATCTCTGGTTTAGCAACACCCTGGGACTGGGATCACAAAAGCTGAAGTGGTCCCTGGAACCTTATTTCAGGTTAATTGTGTGCACTCTGAAACATTGTAAAAACACTTTAACTTTCCTGCTTCCTTCCCACAGGGTGCAAAAACGAAACACAAGGGGAAATCTTTAAAGAACTAATGCAGACCCCCAATTTCAGGATTACTGTGGTGCTTGACTCCGATACAGTGGAGCTTTGTGGAGCCTTAAAAGTGAGTGTTTCCAAGCCAATATGTTTTATTAGGGCCAAATTCTAACCTCACCTGAGTCTTCTGTAAGCCACAGGGTCTAATTCGTGTCCTGTCACCGTGTGAGTGAATGAGGGCAGACAAGTTGCATTGTTCATGAGCCAGTTTTCCAACCTGTTCAAAAGGAAATTTACTTTAAAATGTAGCTGCAGGCAAAGCGTTTCAAAATAGTTATATATCTTTATTTTACCAGAGGCACATCTGTTTTTGAGAGCAGAGTTTAATCCACTGTGTTTTCTTGTCTGTGTATTGTGAGCACACAAAACAAAGACTCTCACTACATAGAGTAGCTCCACTACTAATTATGTCCATGGTTTAAGTATTAACCTGCTAGAAAATTCACATCAGGAGCAATGCAGCACATCTGTGTGGCATTCAGCGTGGCCCACATTGAGATCCTAGGTGGGATCAGAATTGACACCAGAGTCACCAAATTTCCAATGAGGGGACAATTGAGTGAGATTCAGAGTTTGCTTTTACATTAATTGAAAGTGACTTCAGCCTGTGATCCTTTCTACTTCTTTACACATTTAGTCATTTATACGTCAATAATTCACCTTTCCACGGAGGAGATGGGATGACTGACTAGGAAAGAATTAGTTCTGTTTAACTTCACATACAAAAATAAAATTTCTTGACATACAAAACCAAACACTGCAGATTTTGCTTTTGGCCACAGACTAAAACTGGCGGCAGGAACAGATGGGAGAGAGGTTTTTTCTGCTTTGTGTTAAATCATTGCTACTCTTGAAATCATTGGTTTGGTTTTGCCTCAGTTAAAAAAATAAACACGTGCACTGGGGTACATACACGTCTGAAGCAAACATGCCAATGGTAGCACTAGGTGGCATATTACTTATATACAGTGAACTATACTTATTTAAGGACTTATTTAGGAGCTGGGAATTGGAAGGTGGGAAGGGAAGCGTGCAGAACAATGGTGAGGAGTTGTGAAGATGTTTAGGATCCTGAGAGATTTGTTTAGAACTGTAGACAAGGGCAGTTCTACTGATGTTTGTAGGTAAGCCCAAAATTTGATCTACTGCAGCATCTACATAGAATTCATGCCTGCTCAAATCAGAGACCCACAAAGAAAACCTAGAAAGGTATCACTCTGTGTGAGATATTTAAAATAGTTAAATAGAAAGGTCAGTGAGATCCAACTTGGAATTAGTGGAAAAACAAAACACTAATTGCATACACACTATGTGATTGCAATATTAGTGTATAAAACAAGCTGGTTTGGTTTTTGTTCATGGGAATAACTGTAGATACTTTATAAAAATCTTCTAAAAGTCCAGCGACTTTTGTTCAACATTATCTGACCTGTTTCTCCGTAAGATAAACTCATGGCCATTGGAAATTGACCCTTGTTCTGATGAAGACAGGTTTGTGGGGTTTCCTCAGAGCTTGGTGCAGGCTGATGAGCTGCACACCTTGGCTGACCATTTCCTTCCCTCGCCTGTGCTTTGCACTGGCCCGTTTGCAGAACATCGTGGCGGTGGGCGCGGGGTTCTGCGACGGACTGAGCTTCGGCGACAACACCAAGGCAGCAGTGATACGCCTGGGCCTCATGGAGATGGTGGCCTTTGCCAAGATGTTCTGCAAGGGACCAGTGTCAATAGCTACCTTTTTGGAAAGCTGTGGGGTCGCTGATCTCATCACCACCTGCTACGGGGGACGCAATAGAAAAGTAGCAGAAGCCTTTGCTCGCACCGGAAAAGTAAGGAGGATTTTGAAATATTTTACGCTAACGCATGAAGAAGTCCTTCTGTGTTCTACAAAGGCATCATTACTTGTTTACCTTCTTGATAACTGCTGGTAGCACAGCAGTATCCCCTCTAATCCAAGTAATTGGTCTTCTCTCTTCTAGTCCATTGAGGAGCTGGAAAATGAGATGCTGAATGGACAAAAGCTGCAAGGTCCTCAGACCTCAGCTGAAGTCTACAAGATTCTGAAACAGAAAAATATGCTTGATAAGTAAGTGCTTTGATTTAAAAAAACAACTAAATCAAGAATAAATTATGAGTGAGTCATAATTTCCTTAACAGTACTTGTGTTTAATTATCTTGTTCATTTCTGCAACAACTGCTTTCTACATCTTGGGCCACTGCTAGAGCCTGGCCTGACTTCTCATTGCCAGGGTCAGTTGAATGGGATGAAGGCTGAGCAGTGTTAGAAGAAAAAAGTCACAGACAGAGAGTGGGTTCAGGGGATACCATTAGTACCTAATAGAAGACAGAGAAATGTGAGATCATGTTTGGAACAGCAGGGAAAACAGTCAGAGAATATTCTGAGTTGGAAGGGACCCAAAGAGGTCATCACCAACTCTTAAGCCAATACACAGGAAACAAAAGAAATTACGATGTAAAGAAGCCTCCCAGACATCCCCATCCCCCAAATAAGATTTAAGGCCATAAACAGAATCATGTTGCAGACATGATTTACGGGCCAAAGGGTTTCTTGTTCTCAGTATACTACCACTGCAGCTTGCAGCAGTACTGCTCTCAGTGCAAACCTAGTTATCTCAGTACAAATTTCAGGATCATATTTCTAATCAAAGAATTTTATGTGAACAGGTAACATGTGCTGGTATCAATGCTTTAGTGCCACAAATACTGCTGACATAAAAAGTACTTCTATTTGTTTGGGATGATGTAAGAGTATTTATAATTTGAAACCTGTGCCTCAATTTACACAACAGAAAAGCTAAACTTCCCTCCATCCCATTCCCTCTCATACATCAGCAGTACTGAGAAGTCAAACACTGCTAAATGAATACTTAAAAACTATTAAGAGTTGGAACAGATACAAAAGATTCAAGTGGCATTATCTTTCAAAAACGAGAGAGAAAAGGAAAGCTCATTTTGACAGCAGCTTTAAATCACAGTTTGATCTAATAATTATCCTATAATTGCCCTTGGTTACATGCTCAGCTTCAAGTCATTCAGTGGACTCATTTTTTACCACATAATAACTAAGACAGCTTGTAAAAGGAAAAGAATCCTTTAAGCCAAGAAAAGAAAATCATTAGACATTTTCATTCTTTTTAGTCCTTTAGATACCAGTAATGACTGCAAATAATGTATCCATTTTGCACACAGCAGGAAAAGAGGATATGCAATTCAAGATTGTTTTTAAATAAAAAATACTGGATAGGAATTTTGTCTCCAAAACAACTTTTTTCTGCTTTTCTCTGCTGTCACTGCCCCTCTTTAGCTCCTCTTCATTGCTCTATGTAGTCTTTCAGTAAGGGCACCTCCAAGCTAAAATTATATTGTAAACAGACAAAATTTTTGCACTTTCAACAGAACAAAAAAATTCTTTCCATTAAAATGGAATAGAAATGTGTATATAAACTTTTAAAACTATTTTAATTCTACATGCTTCTTTCAGGTTTCCATTATTTACAACCATCTACAAGATCTGCTACGAAGGCCGATCAATCCAGGATTTCATCATGTGCCTGCAGAACCACCCAGAGCACATGTAGAGATCCCTTCTCCTCACCTGGATGAATTCTCACCTTCCTGGGACTTCTGTCCACTCCACAGCAATTGAAATAGAGAAACAGGTCATGTGACACTTGCTGTAAAAGCAGCAAAGAATGTATTTCATTCCCTTTGCTCTGGGGGTAAAAAAATCTGCCTTTAATTTCAACATTATACCTAAGGAAAAGGAAACAAATGTAAAATTTAACAGTATTTGATTTGAGTTAGTAACATGGGTATTTCCCCTGTAATTATTTCTTGTTGACTGAAAACTGTTTCCCTTGTAATTTCTATAACAGAGCTCCATACCTCACATAAAACTCAACATTTTGCCAACAGTTACTTACAACAGAATGGCACAAAATACAGAAAAAGTAAAGAACTTATTCAAACAGATAAATTATAGTAAAAAAAAAATGAAAGAGCAGTTAGATGCAATCACATGAGTAAATGTTGGCTTTCCATAACTCCCCTCATACACAAATAACATTCTGTATTTTGTGACATTTAGGCCTTCCTTGATTTCATTTCCCAGTATAAGCTTTTTTGGAAAAATATGTACTATTACTGTGCTCAGACACACATGAATGTTCATCAGATGTATAAATAAAACAGTTTAAGGGGTGGGGGAAGGAAGAAGGGGTTTGGGATGGGGGTATTGTTTGTTTCAAGTATGGGACACTAGGAATCCTCAGTAGTAATCTGACCTTCATTAAATTTACTGTATTCCTTTAAAATACAGAAAAAAGTCTGGAATAACCAAAGACAATTTTGTTAGCATCAGATTTTCACAGCAAGTCCTCATCATTAATTGGTGCCAGCTGAGAGGGGAGAAGTGGAGGTTGACAGGGAGATGGACCCAGGGCTCAGCTTGCAACTTGTGCACTTGCTGATATTTTGAGGAGGCAACCAATAACAGTGACAAACTGACTGTGATACTTGACTTTTTATACACATATGGAAACGACCGCTATAGACGCACAGAACTCCTGCACACTGGCATTTCAAAATGCAGACCGGGCTGCATTTTAGCTCCACTGGGAAACTCCACTGGTCTGACACCAGTGCAGCTCCCCATACCCTTCCAGACTGCAGAGTCGTGTCCTGATCCTGCTCAAGCAGCACATCTTACACTCCAGGAGACAGATCTCCATCTACTTCTGAATTTTAAACACAAACTGGGTTCATAGACCAGGGGTTTTTTATTGTGCTACCAGTGGCGTAAATTTTAGAAACATTGAAGTTTTTAAACCTTATAGCTGTACTTGGGTAACTTTACATACCTGATGTTTTTCAGCGTTAAAACCATCTATAAAATGAACAGTGGCATGTTTTATAAGCTTTAATACCCTTTTGAAAGACTCCTATTTTGAGAGAAGGCAAACAAAAAGGAAGAGTAACCTACTTTTGCTGTGCTTTATCCGGTTTTCTGAAATAGCAGAGGAAGGCAAGTTTTTTAAATCTATGTACTCGCTGTCATATTGCTTAGAGGAAAAAAATGAGGTAGATTATAAAATCATTTCAACTCATTTTATAGGAACGTTAGGTCTTTCACATTTACCAGAGTAATATATATATTAATGTATTGTAATTACTAATATATTGTAAAAATCTGTCTCACAGCTAGCAAAGCTAGCTCGGTACCAAAACCAGTAGCTGCAGCATCCCTGATCCTGCTGAACAGCAGCAAAGGGAGCTCAGCTCCTCCTGCTCAGACTCCAGTCACAGCCAACACCTTGGGGCTCTGCAGAGCAACACCAACATTCCTTCCACTGAAATGGGAATCATGTGGCCAAATCCTTCACACAAAGCAGGGAATTTATGATCTTCAATTTCAAGTGGAAAAATACTTATGTATTGCACAGTTTTGAAGTATCAAATACATGAGGATGGGATAGAGAATTCAGGAACCTCCTTCCTTCACCATCAGGCTGAATTTCTGATAAGTCATGTATGAGCTAATAATAACATAGACTATTTTACATTCAAAGTGTATCAAATAACAGTTTAATAAAGTGATCAATATGCAGACTTGATGTAATTTCATTTTTCAACATTCTCACAAAATAAATGACTGTTGTAAGAGTGGTCCTTTATTGCATTTACCCTTGCAGTTAATCATTGTCAGCTCAAAGAAAAGGACAAGAAGAATTAATTTTCTACAGATATTTTATTGAAGAAGAGTTTTTCCTGCTTTTGCATGACATACCTTTTTAAACAGTAAAATAAGGAAATTTTTACTCCATAAATAACACAAATTAGCCCTTATATCTCAATTCAGCCAAAATCTGTGTAAAATAGTTAGTTCTATATTTACATTCTGTACCAAAATAGGAAACACATGTTCAAGGTCAGCCAGTTCCTTCCAAACAGTTGTTTTATCTCCAAGGTAAGCTTCACATTAAAAAGACAACGTTTACACTTTAGAAGTCTGGTACTGTAAGATAGTTTTGTTCAGTGCACAAAAGCCCCAGATCCTGAAGAGCAGCACATACATGCAAGCAGGCACCCACACATCCACACAAGCAAAAACCAGGGGCTCAGTCTTGCAGGGAAAAGACCTTGAGCTGCTCAGCTGGTGGAAGTCACTCCTTGGAAATGTGGGGCGGGAAGGACATTCCCTCTCTATTGAATATCATCAAGCAGAAAGATTTGCAGGACAGGAAGATTTAAAAACAACTGGCCCTCATTGGGGTGGTGGATATGTCTGCTCTCAGACATCAGTCTCCCCAGTTTACCAGTGCTCAGCAGGAAGAATGAGCTCTGTTGGACTGGCAGTCAATTAATGGCAGATATGATTCTCTTTCAGTAATTAACCTACATCAAGGGCTGTGACAGTCTCCCAAGATTTCAACCCATTTCAGGAGGAATGAATTGCTGCTTTTCAATGTGATTTCACTTGTTGCATTCTCCAGCCAAAAGCTATCCTTCCTCCTTGTAATTGCAACACTAGAAAAATGTGTTCCTAAAGTATGACTTGCCTCAACTTCTAATTGAAACGACTGAACTACGGGGATCAAAAAAGACTGCAAGACTAATTTACTTCCCTAAGCAAACATGGAATGTTTTTAAAAAATTAAAAAGTTAAAACTGTGGAAATTATACACTGAAAATGTTTCTGTTACAGAGGAGCAAACTCATGCATCTCAGCACAACTTCCAGGGCTCCTGCTGCCCAGTCTTCTCTGGTGGAAACACAAAGGCTTAAATGGGCTGTATTTCCAAGTTTTCACACTTAAGAGATGCAATAGGAGGGACTGGCCACGTGTGGTCAGGACACCTAGCACAGCAAACTTTGTATTTATTTAAAAGAATTCTGAATTTTACAGCAGAAACTACATTTAAGGCTACATAACTGATCTGTTTAAGCTACAGTTTTAGCGGTGTT
Source organism: Orthonyx spaldingii (assembly GCA_013397795.1). Classification (NCBI taxonomy): domain Eukaryota; kingdom Metazoa; phylum Chordata; class Aves; order Passeriformes; family Orthonychidae; genus Orthonyx; species Orthonyx spaldingii. The sequence continues at coordinate 520,397 of VZTJ01004575.1, forward strand.
CTATACTCAAAAATGGCTTATGCTTCCTACTGTAGTAATTTTACTCTTAAAAACCTGAGACATGATTTTACTTTATTCACGTTAAGATCTGGAAGTTCACAGCAGGCTAAAAGCTGAACGCAAAGACAAACAGAACTGAGGTAGTCAGCTTTACTCAAATATTCTGTATGACAGTCACCAATTCATTGCCACTTTAAGTTGACACATTTCTTGGCAGTTCCCACAAGGCTGCAGCTGCTAGCAGCTGCAAACCCACTGGTGGGATAGAAGATGTTGCATTTTTCTGACTAAAGCACCTTCTGTGCCTGACCCCCCCAAAGTCACGTCCAGTTCTGCAGTTCACAGGCAGCTGAAGGGCTGCACAACAAAGAAATTACAACTGAAATCTCAGATTATTAAGGCAGTAGCAGTTTTACTTCACTGGATTCACTAACGCAGCTACTCAGCAGGTAGTGGTGAACCTGACCACAAGAGCTCCACAGGCCAATAGAATTTTCCCTGTCAATACAAAGCACTACATCCCCTTTCTTACATTAATGCATACAATTCAGAAGTAGGTAAGCATCAACTTTCTAAGCCATCTTTCAGTTAATTCTCAGGAAGAGAGATTAAAAGAAGAAAAGCCCTCAAGATAAACAACTGTGTAGAAGATAAAAATATTCAATTAAATATGACAAATTTCACACTTAGACATGACACGAGATCAGCATATCAAATACTGAGCACAATAAATTAACACCAGTTAAAAAGTTGAACAGTTATAAAGTTAACCAGAAAGTTCAGACAGTGCAAACATTTCACAGTAAGAAAAAAATAACCAGTAATTTCTTTTCAAGTATCAAAAGCATTGTTGTTGAGTGATACCATTTTAACTGTATTATTGCACAACAGACAAAAAATACAATATCAACCTCTGGGACCTAAGATGCATTCTCAAACCTTTATGTTTTCCAGGTATCAGTTTACATTGACTGTTTTATGGATATATTAAAATAATTAATGTTCACTTATCAATCTGAGTGTTTCATAATTCAATTTGTACAACTTTAAAGCATTTGAGTCCTGACTTGTATTGCTTCTCCGAGACACCGATTTAAGGCTGGCCTAGACCTTGTGTAATTCACAGCAAATTTAACCTGCAGTTAAGAAGGAGAACTGGCCCAGGGCAAGGTGCTCTCAACTGGGATATCTTCAGACAGTTTGAGGTTGCACCTTACTTGCCTCGGCAGTGTCATAAGAGTTTCTTTAAATTAAAAAAAAAAAAAACAAAAAACCAAAAACACAACAAGTCCAGTAGGCACAAAGAATTTCTTACAATCATGATGGAAGTCTTATTATTGAAATATAATTGTAGCTAAATAGGTTTTACTCCATCTCCCTACCTTCCATTTAGGAAAGGGATCCAGTCACTGACAATTCTAATATTACAGAACATTTAAGAAGGAGAGTAACATCATCTTTCTCCCTATATCTGCATTTTTTTAGTGCACTGGGCATGTCTGCTCCCTTAACACTTTTCCAGGAGTGAAAACTGTCCTAAAAGGACAGACAGTGGATTGAACCACAAAGAGTTTCTTTTACTCTGAACAGGATTATTTGGTACACATTATAGTCAGAAATAAAGGAAAACATCCTTACAAGGGTCCTATAGAGCAGCTGTCCTTACCTTGACAGATTTTGCTCATTTCCTTGCTCTTACATATTTTGTCATCAAGTGATTAATTTTGTAGCAAGATGTGCCCTCATGTGGTTCAAACCATCTGATTCCCAACTTATTGCAAATACTCAAATAATCCACAGTATTTACATGTCCAAGAAAAAGTGGAGGGGAAAAAAAAAAAGGAAAACAGATTAGACCTTCCTTACACATTCAATATAGGTTTTGGTCTAGAGACATCAGCATGATGCTGTAAGATTATAGCTGCCATTGCTACTGGTTTGCTCTTCAACAAGAAGTGAGAACATCTGCAGTAATGTTCATACCAGTTTTGAAACAATAATGCCATTATTCATTATTTGAGAAACAAACCAACAAAATAAAAAATAATCATAAATCCTATCCCAAATTTACAGTCGGAGTATCAATACTGAAATGCATTTGCCTAGCAAACTCATGAGAATATTCGAATGTGATGTATTAAACTTCACAGTAGAACTGGAACATGCTAAATGAAAATGGGATTTCTAGACAGTTGTCCTGGTTACTAGTCTGAAATTCCATTTCGTGCATGTAGGAAGATATAATGAACCCCAAGAATTAGTTGCTATATCTAGTATGAATTCTGAGGGGGCTCAAAGCTACAGAGTTGTGGAGGAAACTGCCAACCACTGGTGTATCCCATTACATTCTTTCCTCCTCCATAAATTGTAAGAATTGACAAACAAATAAATTACCAGCCACTTTAGGCCTGGGTTATCAGCAGTGATGACAACTGATTTTTACATGGCTTTTGACTAAACCACTGAGGTATATTTCCAGCTTGAGGATGCTTTGCTACCAATCACACAACAGACATAACAAAAAAAACCAGCCCTCAGTTCTGTTACAGAAGAGTTCTCCTTTCAAATCTTGACTGAGTTGCCAGGTAGTCTAACACAGTTGGCAAAGTGGATCTTGTTACTGCGTCAAAAAAACCATAGGTTGCAATTCAGGAAAATACTGGCACTTATTGAGATGACAAGGTAAATTTCCCTCCCCTCAAGACTCTGCCTGCTTTCATCAGCACCTCCCTGACTGCTACGTGCACCAATACTTGCCAGGGGAGATGAGGTTCAGCTGGAGAGAGTTGCCTGCAGAGACAAACCCCCCGTGCTCCACAGTCAGGAGTACAGCAGGATGGGCATTATCTCAGAACTTCTCCTTGCCCAAGCTCAAGTCTATGCGCAGAGGAACAATCCTGTTATCAGGGGAACTAAGTTGGCCACCAGCAGCCAAAGGGTTACAACCAGGCAGGATGAGCAGGAGCACAAGTCTAAAATTTAAAAAAAATAAAAATAAAAATAAAAATTATAAATTTTACATTTAAAGATAAGATAAAATAACAAAGAGAACACTAAAAACCACCAAAGAGTTAAACTTCTTGACAAAACATTAAGTGGTATTTAGTGAATTAAGCTTTTTACCTTCCTCAAAAAGAAAACTGAATCTGATCTTTCTGCATTACAACATGGACATTATCAATAGGAGGTTATACAAGTGAGAAGTCACTTTCCACCAAGGTGATAATTTTTAAGATTATAATAACGATATGGCCTTCAGAACACAGGTCAGATTTCCTGGTAAGTTCCCAGGCTAAAGTCAGATGTCTGGGATAATTAACTCCTTCATTTCATGTCTCCTTCTGGTATGTTTCAAACACATTTCTCCTGTGTTAGTCACTATTCTGCATGACTGCACAGCAAAAAGCAGGGCACCTTTGCTATCTTCCTTTACCTCCTACACCTGGGATCTTAAAATAGCCATGGCCTCTCTTTCCTGTTCCTGACAGTCAGAGCTGACACAAATCTTTGACGTTTTCAGATATTTAATACTGAAGTTTCACTTCAGCAAATAAGGCAACCTACCAATGGGTGCAGCTCTTGTTACGTTAGAAGCTGGAGGATCCCTCTCTGGGGGACAGGAGTCACAGAAGTCAGAACAGGCTGGGCAAATCAGATTCCCAACGTGTATCCAGCCATTCATCTGAATGCTCACAGTCAGTACCTGGCCTGAGCGGCTGCACAGGTATGCAGTGTCCTTCACCCACACATGCAGCCCTTGTGGAGAACAAGAAACCTTAAAATAAAAGAGTAGGAGTCAAGTCTGTATTATCATTTATCATAAGCACAGATTAACTGCAAGTATTTTAATGCAATCTGAGCAACTACAAGATTCAGGAATGCTTTAAAGGACTGACTACACTCTTCGTGCAAGTATGCAGATTACCAGCTGAGAATGAGTGAAGCTGGGCTTCTGCTAATGACTACTTTTGTACAGTTGTGCAGTTATTGAACATGACACCCTTAGTGAGATTGTCCCAAAGAAAATGAGGATAATGAGAAATAAGTGACATGTGCACAGTGCTTTCCACCTCTGAAAAATCAGTGACTAATTAACAGTAAGCCTCAACAACAGAACATTTCATGGAAGTATTCCTTCTTAGCTGGGATAAAGTGTCATGGGGTAAGACAGATGATGTCCTTAGTGAGACTGGAAGCCATCCCAGCAGTCACATGCTTAACTTATCTAAATTACAGGCTTATGGTTGGAAGATAATTGTTTTCAAATTATATTCTATAGATCTATAGATTTAAGGAAGAGAAAATCATGTCCAGTGTGCAGATGCAAAGTTCTAACAGTCACACCCCACATTTTAAGCCTGACTTTTTCCTTTAGAATTATTTAAAAAAAAGAAACACCAAAAACCAGACATATACTTACTTGATAACACCCACTACCCCAGTCAGGGTAACTGAGTTTCCTCCTGCACTGTTCCATAACAAAAGCAGATTTCTGAATAAGACATACAGAGTTTGGTCCATATTTCTCTGCACCATAGTTTTTGGTAGGATCTAGGGTAGAAGGAATATACTGAATTGCAACTTAATTAGAGGAACAGAAAGCCCACATCAACTTAAAAGTTTATCTAAGTTTATCTTAATGTTCCCACATGCAATTCAAGATTTACTTTTGGAATATTTCAGACCCTTAATTATTATCAATTTGGGAATTATACCGCCTTGAAAACAACATAGGAAGAAACACAAGATCTAAAAAACAAACCAAACAATCAACTAACCACAAAAAAGACCCCAAAGAGCAAGCACTTTCCATCAGAACTAAGTGGTTATGTTTGCCCTCAGGGAATGCCAGCTCTGATTGCTGGCTTGAGGGCAGAGGGTGTTTGTTTTTGAGACAATTGCACAGACAGGTAATATCCTACAGCATTCTGGAGCTCTGCAATACTGAACATCCATGCACTACACTGAGAGACAAGCCCAAGCTGTGGTAACTTGCAAAGCTCCCATCCTCGAACAAAAAACCTACAAAGGTGTAAAGTGGAATTATGTTTCAGAGACTCAATAAACAACCAACCACTCCCTCCCTCCCCCATCCTTTGTCTTGTATTTGGATCATTTGGAATAAGTATCTATTAATTTCTTTTGCAATTCTTGCATTAGATATGTGAGTTTGTGTACAGAGTAGTTGTGCTATGCTTCTCACCACAGTACAGTGCTTACACACCTGGTGGTGAGAAACTTCACTAGTGAAAAAATCACATGCAATTAGTTTGAATATGCATTCCAAGTTAACAAATGCAACCACACTGAAGTCCTGAATACTGACCTGGTTGGTTTTCAGTTATTCTACAGTCTGAACTGCGTTGAAATTCACCACTTAAATGCCAGCTGAATTCCTGACTAAAGGGACAATAGTCAGCAATTTCTACTGAGCCACCATAATAAGGCAATTCTTCTGCTGGTACTCCATTAAGATTGTCAAAGTACTGCAAAACAAAATACAGCAGTGAAGCAGTTTGTGCAAAGGTAAGCGTACAACTGCTTTTAAAACAAACCAAATCACTACAGCTGCAAGAGCATCAGCTGTTACTACTCAGGAATGCTATTAACAGCACCTTACAATACCCATGAACCAGATGAGCCAGAAGTATTTAAGAATATGTAAATAATGCAGAGATCCATATCTGCATGTATCACTCCCCACTCCCGTCCCTGCCTCCCCTCTTTGTAATAATTTCATTGTTTGGGATGTAAACAGAATAGATTTCTTAGTATGCAGTGACACAGGGCAGCAGACTGGGGTAATAAACCTCAAACAAGACATTCTGGGGGATTTCTGTTACACAGCAACATTTCTATCTGGTATTTGGCTAGACAGCCAAGCAACATAATTTTCTTTAATAAGATCACAGCAGTCTTCAGACTCCTTGTAATAAACTAGGCAGACATTTTTCACAGTATCTACTGTCATGTGCTAGTTCCGAAGTAAAAAAAATGAAACAAATATAATCATCATCAGGCTGCAATGCTCCACAATGAAAACACGTCAGTTATTTGTAAAGTAGGATCCACTATACCTGATATTCCTGAGGTAACTGCTTTGGAAACTTCTGCAAGTTGCACACTGCTACTGCTCTTTGGTCCTGTCTGCAGGTTAACTGCAAAGGATTACTCCTCAAAGTATCGCAGTATGGACTGATTAATTGCTTCCTCAAAAACAAAAAAACAAACAAAAAAAGAATTAAAATCATATCAGATCAATTAAACTCCTTTACAAAAGCAGTCTGTCAAGACTATTTGTTCCCATTCTCTGCTACCCTCAGTCAATCACACAAACAAGCACCAACTTCTCTGGAGGCTAGTTTTTCCATACTTGTCTGGTTATGACCTTTCTAATATAAAGAATACCAAGCCAGCAAACAAAGTTACAGTGCATTCACCTATTTAGTTTTAATTACACTGCTTTGTAAACTTTAAAGAAAAAAACATAGAAGCAAAACAGGCCCACTATGCAGCTGTGTCCTAGAAATGTATGAGGATTGTAAAGAACAAACAAGGTTGTAAGGAACAAACAAGACAGGCTTTGTTTTAAGGATGGCTATCACCTCCTTCTGTTGTTTTAAGTACAGTCCAGTACTGCAAAATGACACAGGCTGCATTGCCAATTAAAAGGGACAAAGTAAGAAGGTACACACTTTTAGAGGAAGTCCTACCCATCCTCTCTAAAGCACAGCCTTCTCATAGTGTCAAGGCATTCTACACCCTAAGATGTTTGCCTCTGTATTTATTGTATTGAGTGGGATGCAGGGCAGCATTCCTTGTTCATCTCTATCTACCTCCACTTCTTTTTATTGAGTTACAATTGAAGGACAAATGTAAACAAGCATCAGGGTTTCCTCCTTAATTTTACATTTTCTTAAAAGACTGTACTCTTACTTTTGTCTCTTCTGGTCAATCCAGAATTTGCAGCTCTTCATTACAAAGTCACAGCCTTTATTGCGTCCCCAATCTAATTTCTCTGCCATGCTGTAATTTGCTTTATACCATCTGTAAAGGTATTTTGAAATAAGAATACAGTTACTTCAAAAATCACTGTTCTGATTAATAAAACAGCAGTTCAAAGAATTTCACACTATGCTTTAAGGTTTTCAAATTAAGAAAAAGGGAAATTACATCTCTTTCTGCCTATAAGAAAACATATTATGATTTCACTATTTTTCAAGTCACAATGATCTAGAAGGAAATTTTGTTATCTGCAAAGAAACAATGTATACCGAAAGATGAAACCTCAGGCAATTTCTGCTTTCTATCTGCAAGAAGAGCTGAAAAAAAATCATCAATATGCACTGTATGTAACTGAAAGAAGAGTTACATTAAGACAAAAAGTAAATATATGCTACAAACAGCACTTTGCATTGCAATGCCTGGCTTTTTAAGGCTAGATTAAGAATGGGTTTTGAAACACATTGAAGCAAAAATAACATACTAGGTATGATTCCTTGTCTAATGTAAAGCTAATTACGATGATCATCTACTCTACTGCAGAGGGGTAAGTACAAGTGCATCAATTTGAAATAAAATCAAGTACAATGAAAACCAAACACAAATAAACCAGAATCCACTCCCCACTCTTCATTCTTACCCTGTGTCTTCCATTAATGCTAAGGTGATCCTGGAAAAGACTCGATTCTGAGTATGGGATCCAGTCATTGCTTCATTCTGAAAGTTACCAGTTATGATTGGTAAGCCACTCAAAATCATTATTATAAGAAAATGCTTTTTATGAAAAAGCATTTTATTTCTGGTCTCTTTTTACTATTGACAATCAAATCACATACTCCTTCATTAAAGGACTGTCCTGAGCATTTCCCTTCTTGTTTACCTTGCATAAAGCAATGACTAGAAAATGTACCTCTGCCAAAAATGTCACACAGCGCAAAGTTACAAATAAAAATTAGCTTAAATGTCAACAGGGAAATAAGTGTTTCCTTTATCAGGCAAGGTTCTGGAGGAGACATGGCAAAAGCTAAAGCCAGGGCACATGAATAAGGATGAAGTCAAGGTAATAAATAGAATTATCAAGTACTTGAGCGGCAAAGGGCAACAAAACTTAATTGACTTCAAAGAATACCCCCTCTGCCCTAAAAAAGGAGCAAACCTTCTCAAAAGATTAAATGGCAGACAGAAGTAAGAGACATTTAGCTTTTCAGTAATCACTTGATCTCATACTCTTGAGACTTAGCAAGAAGGCTAAAAGACAGATGTATCTAGAAAGTGAGCATTTAAGTATTTAAGTATCAAATACTCTTTGCGATTTATTTCAATGAGGTTTGATACCCCTGCATTTTCAAGGCTCCAGTAAGTACCACGATAAACTTAAAAATCAAGGCAGAGGGAACAGACATTCCCATATCCCCTTCCATTCCTAGTATCAGCACAAACCTCCAACAATCTCTTCTCCCAGTGATTGAGCTCAGTACCCATGCCACCTTGATTTTCAAGCTCCATTCCCTCTAGAATTGGACAACTAAAATGTTTTCGGGCTTCCTCCTAGAAGGAAAACATTTCAACATAGCTCTCAAAATACTGAGATGGATACCCACATGCAGTCCTAGTGCTCTAGAATTACCTATTAAAAGTATTTCAGCATTTATTTTTCTATCATTTTGTTTTCTACTCAGAGGCTGACTAAGCAAGCACTCCAACAGCAAGCCTATCACACTATCTACTCATCTCCTTGAAATAAATGAGCAAAACCAGGGGTAATTAACCCATGTTTGCTCTGCATACTGTGTTACATTTAAAACAAAAAGATTATTTGTGGCCAAATATGATTAATACTATCACTTATTTCCAAATCCAATTTATTACACTTGAGCATATGTTCTGTTAGGGGCACAAAAAGAGAGTCTGAGGCATGGGAAGCAAGAAAGATTTCCAACAAAACTTGAGGAATTGCTTTTTTAATATGACAAAATATTAATATTAAAGGAGCAGGAGATGTCTTAAGTCTGTAGGAAAATATCTAAAGAACAGGATTAAGGAATTTCTTCAACACCAGTTTTGCTTAACCTTTTATAATTTACCTTCCAGTCCCTTCATTGTCAATTTATTTATTTCATATTGTCACCCATTTTCCACTTCAGGTACACCCTCTCAATAACACTGTGTTAAAGGCATAGGCTTTGGGCCATACTTTCAGGGAAGGATATTCAGTGTTAGGCTATTACTTCTTAAAGAATAAAATATTTGTGACTCAAGAACATGAAGGTAACCTCGGCATGCAAAGCTTGGAAGGTAATGCACACTTACGACCACGCGAGGTGTCACCAGCAGATGAACAGCATGGCGCAGCATTTTGCCACCACGAACGTCCCACAACCTCACAGCTTTATGAACGACTTTATTGCTCCACTGATACAAACCTAGGCTGTGAGGAGAAGGTTTGGTTACACATCCTTCCCACAAAGACACATTACTGTGCAAAGATCTATCTCTGCAAGAAACAGAATCACTGATAATTTCTATGCTCCCTCACACTTTTTAAATTTAAAAATTTTATTACGCAGCATTTCTCCTTTTTAATACATGTTCATTATGCACACAACTCTAATTTGACAAAGTCAGATTATTAAAAATGTAGTATATAGACTCAAGACATATTTTCTACAGTTACAAATTAAATAAAAATCCTCAGTATTGCTATTATAAAAAACCAAAGCTCTCTACCCTTCCACCTCCTAGAAGAACATCTACAATACCAACTACACAAAGAAAAAGAATCCAAACACTGCTCATTCTGTAACAAACCAGAAAATTCACACAGCAGATTACACACATTGTCATTGCTGCATGACTATAAACTTTGACTGATATAAGTCTTAAAAATGAACTGCACTGACATTAGATAACGTGGATAATTGTAATGCTTAACTTCCAGCTTTCTGATAAATGAAATCCTGTCTTAGTTTGTGGATATGTGGATAATATAAGTGCTTAACGGCAATGTAAAGGAAGAGTAGAAAGCACACCACTGTTTGATAATAAAGGAAAGTCACTCTAATAACGGAATTAAGTTGGATTTTCTACAGACAAGAATACATCCTAAAAAGGCAACCTGAAAACATCCCTCAGTGGGAGTACCAAGAGGTCCAAAAAATATATAATACCTTTCATTAAAAGGAGGAAGTCCATCTGCATATCTTGGTGTTAAAGGTTTTCCATCATCATCACGATAAAATGCAAACAGTCCAGCAGAGAAACCCTTCAAGTTAAAGAACAAACATATGGAAGCCTTTGGTAAAAAATTTATATACAATGTCAAACACCATGAAAGAGTTCCCACACCCATCACAGACACACTGGAAGTATAACACTCCAAGGCAATTAACACAAACTGAAGGAGGCAAAGCAAGAGCTTTCCTCCACTAAACACCCTTCTCTTGGCAACAAGCTGGAGGCATGTGAGGAAGCAGGCACCCATTTCAGGGCAACATTTTATCAACCCTTACCAGCGCATGGATTATCTCGTGTTTCACTGTAGACAACATGCCAACGAATTCCTGAGCTTGTGTCGAAATCATGTTTGGACACAAGTTAGCATATCCTGCTATTGGCCTGGAAGACAGTTTTAAAATTAAATGGTTTTCGGTAAAATACTACAAAATTCAAATCATTATTCAGTTGAAGCAGCAGAAGATTTAAAGAAGATATAGACTAATGTAAAAATATGTCCTTCCTAATAATTTATAAATATCTGTTAACAATACAGTGACTAGTTTACTGCAGGAATGGGGTGAAATGGGGTACATCAATCTCTATATTCAGTATTGTGCACAGGTGTCAGTGACAACAGTGCAAGGGACCTGAATTTTAGGCAAAACCCTGGGGAGGTACAAAGTCTGTGACAGTGACCACAACTGAAATGGAAACAAAAGCCACATAAGTAGGAACTTGCATTCTTTAAGTTTCTGAAATCATGACATTCACCTCAACAGAAATAGGATCTTGAGATAAAGTTCAGGCATTAAGAGTGCAGGATCAGGTTTGAGTCATGTGCCTCAACTTTGCAAGTTAAGCACTATTTGATGGGTTTGTGATTTTACATAAGCACAGTGCTTGCCTATCTCTATAACGGCTCCTCCTTTGTTATACAACAAAGGCAAACCATCAAATGCCACATCTGAACAATTAAAACACTTGAAAGTTCTTAATTAAAAAGAGAATTTGCAACAGAGGGAATACTTGCCTGTCCATTTCAGCTTCTAGTTGGCAGTAGGCTGCATATGCAATGATATTTTCATGGCCACACCTTTCAGTGGTGAGAGCACTGATATAGAGCACAAAGTCAGCATCTCTAACCCCTTCCTGCTCAGGTGAGCCCGTGGGCCTGCGGTGCCAGTCACTGTCATTGTACACCCTGCATTGCTTCACGAGGTTCAAATGGAACAATTAAAATACTTATGACCAAAATTTTGTATGACACAATACAATTATCTTGAAGCCAAGAATAAATCCTGCTGTAAGACAGCAGAAGATAAGAAAACACCCTATGAAGAACAGCAAACAAAAGCAGAACCAAGGAATAACTTTCAAATGACTAGCTCTTTTGATTTATTAGACACAAGGAAGGTAGCAGCTTTAAAAAAAACCATAAAAAAAAGGCTGCCAAGCTTCCCAGAATTAGCACCCTGTATTTCCCATAAATTAAAAAAAAGTCTTGGCTCACAAAACTAATACATATGTAGTAATAGCATTTCTCATGTAATCTGCTATGATTTTAATGATACAGTTGAAACTTTCAAGTTAAACTAAAGAAAAACAGAAATCTACTGATCACATATGATAGTTGAATCAAAAATTCATGCAAGGAAACAAGTCTGAAGCATTTTTTGCACCATGCTCCTGAGACAGTGGATAACCTCTTCTAACAAGGTCTTCAAAAATCAGCTATTAACTCTGTGAAAATCCAACTCCTTGACCAAGATGAAAGTGACTGATGGAAATTTAGCAAGCTTCAAATGCTCTCTGTACAGGCCATTAGAACACAGGCTCAGAAGATATTAACCAGTCCAGTTTTATCTGACTTTTGATTCAACACCATAAACTACAGAAACACATATTAATTTAAGTTGTTCTATTCTTTCATTCAGACTTAGTGATCTCCAGCAAACAGGTCACTTATGCACAGCTACCAATATTCACTTTTTCATTAATTACCATAAATAGTAATATTTCAAAGATTAGGAAACACTTGGATAGCTGAGCTTACCTGGAGGTGTTTCTCAGGAACTATAACTGGCCCACACCTTGTATGGTCTGCACAGGCTTTTTGGCAATATCTGTGAGGGTCAGCTTTCCTCCTTAAATATTGATTTGTCACACATTGCCTACAATGAAGCATGAGACAGTCAACACTTTTATTGTTAAAAGAGAACTATAGAATAGTCTTATGGCACTATATTGGTACTTATTATAACTTTCACAGTGAAAATTGTTAATTACCTTACCAGGGAAGACATAATGCTTCCAGTTGTTAATGGAGCATCCACAAAGAGAGATTAGGACCAGGTTCATAAAAGGGGGTACACATAAAAGAGAATTGGCAGCATGTGTAGCTTTGAACATCTCTGCTACAAGAAATGCATGTGTTGCTCGTGGAAGGTTGGCAGATTTGTAAAAGAGCATCTACCACACCCACTGGATCAGATGGGTCACTGATCTGATCCAGGAGGGCGTTTCTTACACTCTTAATCTAAGATTCTTTTAAAGGCTGTGCAGCACAACATTAAATATCAAACACAGCAAGTGATTTTCAAAAGACTTTCACATACCTGCTTAGCAATATAGCACCTGCGGATTTGCGCACTTGAAATGTCTTCTCCAAATAAGATATAGCTTGTGGGAAGAGTTTGTTCTGAAAAGAACAAAAATCAGAGTTGCCCAGTAGCAGTGCAGACACAACTCACTCAAAGGCATTAACTACCAAGTTACATAAAACTTGCCAGATATTGTGATATAGCAGAATAGGGGAAAGCCTGACTCTCTAAGAAGTTAAATTATTACCAATATATTTAGGAAATACTTTGTTTCAGTATTCCCATATTTTGTTATTAGAATGAGAAAATGGGAAGGAAACCAGTATTAACTAGAATGTACAGCTTCAGAGAGGCTTTTAAAAACTATATACACATTTCTCACTGATACCTTTGCACCTTGGGATACAGCAAACACCTGTCAAAAAACATGCAGCAGAACTCTGCACTTATTTGTAATGGAGGTATAATCTATACACAAAGCGTTGGTTTCCTGGACTAGAGCAATACTAAATTGCTGGCATTCAAGGTTTTAGTTAAACTGGCCTTAAACTTAACTTCATCCATGTAATAAAATATATACAAACAAAAGGGGGAAGCAAATATAACATACCTTTATAAGGTGTCTTTTCTCAGGCAGCAAACTATTATTTAAAAAACAAAACAAACGAGCTTTAGTTAATAAGGTTTCCATTCGCAGCCATGGAGGAAAAAAAAAATCTGCCACAACGTTATACTCACGCCTCAACGCTTCTGTCATACACAATCTTAATTCTTAGCTGCTGATCCACGTTCCTCTTCGAGACGTGATTTTCTTTTAGACGAACTTGATAGACCACCTGGCAGGGAGAGGCACGAGGCGCTGGCTGAGGCAGCTCACCCGGACTGACACAGCACCCCGTGGCCGCGGGCCCTCGCCTCCTTCTCGCCACCGCTCACTGCCAGCCCCTTCCAGCCCTTCCCGACCCTTCCCTCACCGCGAACGGGACGCTCCCGGGCGGCCGGGCCAGACCCGGCACAGCGCGGCCCGGGAAAGCCGAGAAGGGACGGATCCAGCAGCGGGGACGGCCAGCGAGGGAACCTCTGCCCCACAACGCCCCTCGCAGCCACCTGAGGACCCCCGGCCGGCCCCACCTGGTCGCCGCTGGGCACGCGGTGGTCGCAGGAGGAGGAGGCGGCGGCGGAGGGAGGCAGCGGCAGGAGCAGCAGCAGCCCCGCTGTGAAGGCAGCGAGCGGCGGGCGGCAGCGGCGGAAGAGCCGGGCGCGCCCGCCGCCCGGCTCGGCGGCCATCTTGGAGTGCCCGTCCGCCGCGTCGCCATGGAGGCAGCGCCGGGGGAGCGGCCTCCGCCAATGGGCGGGCAGAGCGGGAGCCGCGGCCGCTCCCGGACGCGGCGCCGCGAGGGGCGGGACCAGGCGCTGAGGGAAGGAGGAGGGCGCGGGCGGTGCCAGCCGAAGTCACCGGGCCGCGGAGGGCGGAATGGAGCTCTGGCAGCGCCCAGACCGAGCGCTAACCCAGCGCTGCCGAGGCTATCGCTAACCATCTCCCCAAGGGCCACATCCACACGGTTTTTGAATGCTTCCACCGCCTCCCTGGGCAGCCCATTGTAATGCTCGACTCACCTTTCTGTGAAGGATTTTTTCCTAATGTTCAACCTCAACCCTTGAGGCCATTTTCTTTTATCCTATCGCTTGTAACCTGGAAGAAGAGCCCGACCCTCCCCCAGCTACACCCTCCTGTCAGCCAGTTGAGAGCAATAAGATCCCCCCTGAGCCTCCTTTTCTCCAGGCTGAACCCCCCCAGCTCCCTCAGCTGTTCCTCATCAGACTCGTGCTCCGGATCCTTCCCCAGCCCGGTTCCCTTCTCTGCACATGCTCCAGCATCTAAATGCCTTTATTGTGGTGATGGGCCCAAAAATAAGCACAGGGCTTGAGATGCTTCACCAGTGCCCAGCACAAGGGACAGTCACCGCCTGGTCCTGTGGCCACACTTTGCTGATACAAGCCAGGATGTCATTGGCCTTCTTGGCCTCCTGGATTCATACCCAGTCATCTCTCAACCAGCACCCCCAGTTAGTTTTGTGCCTGGGATTTCATTTCTCGTACACAAGATGGCCTTTTCCAGCTTCTCAGTCCACGAACACCGTACAACAGAGTATCCCCATGTTTCTAGTATGGAAATGACTAAAGAAACTTTAGCACCACCACCAGGGGTAAAAGTTATCTGGGTTTTTGTAGTGCTTCATCTTGCAGCTGCTGCTGCTTCCCAAGATGTTCAGGTATAAAGAGGGCCACACAAATAGAAAATAGTGTGTCCTGGCTCACCCGGCTGCTTGGTGACAGCAATAGGATAAGCCAGCAGACGCCTGGTGCTTTCAGCTAAACTGAGTTATTCTGGTTGCTGAAGTGTTTCCATGACACAGAAAAGCACCAAAAAAGCAAAGAAAGGAGAAAAGTGTCCTCACCTTTTCACAGGGAACAAAATCAATTAAAGCAGGAGTGGGTAAAACTCTGCTTTGCTTTAAATGGGAGTTTATGGAGGACATTCATCTGAAGTTCTGCTGTGAAAAGCAGAATTTTTTCATATTGCAACCTACAAATACTGTAAACCCTTTTCTTCTTTGCAGGCAATAAGAACATTATGATGAAGTTTTAAGACATCGTGGCAGCTATTTGCAGCACAAGACTTTTTTTGACTAAGGCAGAATTTCACCTGGAATTTGTATGCACAAATCACGACACTCAGACAATACAAGAAAACCATTTTGTCTTTGAAGTCTTTATCGCATCACTGTAACATATTCACGTGTGAAGCAACACTTCTAAATGAAGTGTGTTCCTGCTGCAAAAAAATCAGCAATACAATGTAGCTTTTTGAAACGAATTTTATTAAACATGTATATGGCTTTTGGCTGGCAGTTTTAAAATTATCATGTGATTAAAAGTACAGCTTGCAAAGATGTAAAAATGCCATTATTTACTTTCTTCAGAGAACTTTAAAAATTTTAAAATTATGTAAGTATGTTAACTGAGTTATGCCTCTGCAGTTGAGTCTGCAAATTGGTGATTCTACAAAAGGGTTAATGCTTCAGTACTGAAAAGAAAAAAATAAAAGTCCCTCTTTACAGTCTTGAAATTTGCAAAAGCAATGACTTTGTGGAAGCTGGAAGTAATAGAGGGGGACTATAAAGAATTCCCCTAAGAAATGGGTACGAATACAGTAATTTATACCTCATGAATAACCAAAGTATGCTAGGGTAACAGACATATAGGTAAGGGGGCCGAAACAATAAATACAAAGTGCATGTTCAATTGGAATTCTTTTTCTTCCAGACTTGTTTTTAGCACCAACAGGGCTGAGTGGATACCTAAATATGACTGAAAACTCTGCTGGTGTGTGAGGTTATAAGAATCATAGCACTGCTCTGACTGGAAAAGGCCTTTCAGATTCGCTCAGCACAGCGCATTTTGAATAAATCCTCACAAGAAGGTGCTTTACAGTGAATACTGGAAATAGGGACATGCACAGGTGCTCTGACCTACCCCACACCTCTTACTGCTGGCCACAAGTAAGGCAGAGCCGCTCCCTCTCCTACCACTCCCCTCTGCCCTGTGTAGGAAGAGGTCAGAGCTGTTCTCACAGCTCTTGCCTACATCTCTGCATAACTGAACTTGAAGTGTGAGTACTGAAATGACATGTTCTAAAATATTTGCTTATGGCAGTCCTTATGTTGATAATTTGAAAACATATTTAAACACATGGAGAGATCAATAGAGAAACCTAGATATAAAAAGAATAAAGAATTGCCCTGCAAATGCTTATACATAAAAGGCACTAAAATTTTCTTGGCTATTAACATCATTCTATTAGCTGAAAGTAATAAGGTATTGTGGATAGGCCTGAATGTCATTAAATATGACAAACACTGTTGGATCCAACTCATCATTAACCACGCTGTCGTACAGGTCAGTAGGATCTGCTGGGCTCCTTGCTGGTGGAGAAATTAGTCCTTTTTTCCCAGCACAGTACTGCCCAGTTAGGACTCGAGCCAAGTACATGTGTTTTTTGCCATTCATATCCGGAATGGAATAACAAGGCCGAGCAGAGTAACGTGCATGAACAGCAAAGTAGGTCCCATTTCCAAAGGCTGCAGCTGTTAGGAAAGACAACATTTTCAAATATAGTTAGTGTTCTTATTCTCATAAGAATCTCTAAAACTCCTTTTTCTTTTTTTTTTTTTTTTAACTCTGCAGATGCTATAAATGTGGTTAGAGCCCAAACACAAAATTCTAGTAATAATCCTTTGTATCTGAATCAAACATGACCCACAGAGATACCAGACAAGTATCAACACCCAGGTTTTGACCTCCCTTTCCTATGGAGAAAAGGGCTCCTCTGTTTAGTGTGGTTTAGCCTGCAATCCATCAAATTGCAATTCTTCAGCGACTTTTGTACTTAAAATGATTATATAATTGTAATTACAGTTTTCTAGTCACGCTTCCCAGCAAGTTAGAGGAATCACACATCTTTGTTCAAGACAGATTTCTTTTTTCTGACATTGGTAAAAAGCTGTTCAAGTCAGACAGGTCCTTCCTACCCAGCCACCCTGATCTTTGGATACTTTTGCTTGGCTACCCAGCCTGACAGAAGGGAAGCGTGCCCAATTGTTAATCACAGCTGAGATGAAAAGGTGGATGTCAATACCTACAAGCAGAGAGAGGACATGGGGATCTAGGGCTCTCGCGTCCTGAGTAAATCCAACCTCCTGACACTACGAAAGAGCAGGAAAGCGAAACTACATCCCCTGTGGCCATGTTTTAAAAAGAAATTGTGGCTGCCATTCCTACCTGTGCACAACTTGATATATTTTGTGTATGCTGGGCTTCATTTATTCAGGAAAATCTCAGTGTAAGCACCCCCAGAGGATCCAGACAGAGAAAGGCCTACTTTTGGATCCGGATCACACTAAAGTGTCAACTAGATCTGAGTTAAGCTGCCCAGCTCTTACAAGATCAAGTCAGCCCTAGGCACGTACAATTCTGTCTTAAGGAAGAAAACATCAAGAACAAAAATTAAGGACTTTTGAAGGGAGGTTACACGGCCGCTAAGATCAACTTGGACCTCAATTCAATCCATGTTCCACTTCTTTGGATCCTGTCCTTCATCTTTGAATTACATAATAATACACATAACCTGACTGTACTAGCGGAACTGGACAAACAATCTTTGAACTAATGCAGAATATCTTTATGCTAAATATTTGTCTCTAACAACTATTAAAGGCTAAGAATTAACTAATGAATCTCACAGATTTTGTGAGCATAAAATTGGTAATGATGTGGGAGCTTATGCTGTCCTAATCTTTGGAGGCAACAGAAGAAGTATCTGTACTTCTATTTTGCTATCTGTCTTTGTCTAAGAGGAGAGGAGATACCATGAGCTAGTAGGCGTTACCTCAGCTGAAGATGTTGAACAGTGTTCCTTGCTCCTTTCTCTAGGTAAATGACACAAAACAATTCCCAAAAGCTGCCCAGGCTTCATTTCAGAGTAGGTGGACTCTTTTTGATATTCTCTGTATTGTGGCATCCAGCAACAAGGGATTAATTGAACAGGAAAATTCCTCTGTCTGTATAGGATAATCTCGGGAGTTGTTTATTATTGTGTTCTCTAATTTCATTCAGATTTCATGTTGTGCTGACACCACTATAATGCTGATGTTCTTTAGTACTCAAACATGTCTAGGAAATTAACTGATTTGGATAATGACTCACCATTCTTTCCAGCATACCCACGATTAAATCCATAGGAGTTAATCAGCCTCAGGGAGGATTCAGCTGTCCCATGAAATAGCAACCTCTCATTATTTTCACTTTTGTTCTTTTCACAGATGAATTTTTTTTTTAATTGGTATGTCTGCCAGAGGACGCGATTTTGTACTCTTTCAATCTGCAAAATTACAAAATTAACTATATTTAAACTGGTAGGGATGAATATTTATCATGGCAGGAAAGCATTAAAATGAAATCAAACTGAAAGAATCACAACAATTTTCGCTGTGTCCTGTTAGCATGAGGTTTGGGTAGAGGACCTGAATATGTAAGCCTCATGAAAAATCAGAAACCAAAGCAGCTTACAAGAGAGTTTCAAGCTTAGTAATTTTGAGTATACAGGTAGGTATTTGTCTTGCCTACTATGCCAGATACACAGCAGTCATGGTAGTTGTTCATTGCCACTTCCAGAAACCGGCTGCTGTACCACTGCTAGAGGCAATGGTGTAAGATGCCTTCTACACATTCTAATTGTCTTTACTGATGATTTTCTCACTAAAGGATAGGCTGCAGCAACAGCATCATGTTGAGTTTAAATTTCTCTTCTAGATCAGAGCTTGGAAGTTAAAATTGCTTCCTCTAATGTGTAGCTTAGCAACGCATAAGAAACTACTATATAAAAATAAATTGGTGGGAGGATGGATGTTGCTGGCTCCCTATGCCAACCATGTGAATATAGCTTAAAGGGAAGCAGTGTCTCTGCATCAAAGTGTAATCTTAAATGCTTTCCTGTAACAGCTTTCCATTTTTAACAGAAAAAGACATAATGTTATTACTTAGTTTTTTCTATAGTACACTAATATTTTGTTCTCTTTGCATGTTTTCGTGACCGTGCTCATTGATGCTTGTGATGGAAGAAAACTTCCTAAACACATTATTCTCACTACTAATTTGATTGTATTTTCTACTGCTTATCTCTTCTCTTGATTCAGAACAATTCCATCTTCTCCCTGGCAATTAAATCTCCGTGCATTGTGTTGCAGACTTCTAAATAAGCAGGATCATATACTGACACTGGTTAAAACTGAAAGCCAAGCCTGAGAGGCTCTGGGATGATAGCGGAGAAGTTGTGAATTCGTCCAAAGTTTTATGCCAGTCTGCAAGGACTTTGTATTTTTCTATGTATTCTGAATGCATTTGCTCAAGCCTCCATTTCAACACAGAATTTCCTAATGGGAAATATTAACTAGTGTGTACCACATCAGCTGAACAAAGAGTCAGCCTGAAGGCTGATGGTCACTGGTTTTGCACCATTAGATGGCAGAAATGCCAGATTGCTTTGATTTATATCCACCCTGTACAGTGCTGGGGAGACTGATATAAAAAATGTGTATTGGGTTGCAGACACATTATAAGCAAATATTTAGAAAGTATGTTCATGTGTATTGCCCAAGCATGACATTTCCCCTCCTCCCCGCCCTATATGTTATCACCTTCTCTATGGAATAGTTGGGACATGTTTTCTTAAACTCCTTCTCAACTTCTGTATACTCAGGATGTGATGGCACGAGAGTCACCAGTTTGACCTGTTCATTTTGCATGTCTGTCCACTCCTTAGGGAGCTCTGTTGCCTGCATATCTGCAAAACAGAGGTTGCATTATTATGACAGACAACTAGCTCAGCTTCATAGGCACATCCTACAAACCACCTGCATAGACACGGCTAAGAGGACAGTACCTTCTGCAATACTTCATTCAGCAAGTACTTTCACTCTTCCAAACATCACTGACTCTGTAATGCACTGTTAAGGCTCTACATTTTCCCCATACCAATTTCTAATGAAAACAAGCTTTAAAACCCAAGAAGAATTTTACGTGTTCTTCATACATCACTCCCTTTGTCAGATTTAAGCATGAAAGCTATGCTCCCTAGTCAAGTATGTACAGATTATTTGCACTTACAAGTCATGTTCAGATTTCAGTCACACTTGCCACTGATTATGAAACTCAAAACTGCTGGCCAAGGGAAAAAAAAAGAAAAAGGGAAGAAAGCTACGGAATACCTTACTTCTTTGGGATAGCTGAGTTTGCATTTATCCAAATCATCATTCAATAATCACTATTCAAGTTTTTTTATTTAACAAAAGTGTCATTTACCTTCATCCTTTCTCACACGTTGAAGGTTTAGAGTTTTTCCTTGGTCATCAGTAGCCTTCAGAGTATTCAGATCCACTTTGTAGTTCTTATTGTTAATTTTGACATTCAGATAAGGTTTTTTAACTACTTTGGCATGTTCCAGCTGCATATTTGTTGGTTTATCAAAAGCAACAAAGCTATCATTGCTTCCTGGATACCTCCATTCTACCAGGTTATAAAGAAGTTCTGCCTTAGATTGTTCTTCTTCAGTAGACTTAATTTTTTGGATCATGTCTTGAACTTCTAGAGAAACAGAACAGACATCCCTGCTAATACCAGAAATTTTAATTTGGAGAGGAGAAAGCTGTATGCTGACTTGCTTTCTTCTCTGGAGATCTTCCAAAATGGCAACTTGTGTCTCATCAAAACTTTCAATTGCCTCATCTGAAATAGTGCTTTCAAACTGTTCCTTTAAAATTAAATCCTTTAACCAGGACTCAGTTGCATCCACCTTTTCTTTGCTTTGTCCACAGACTTGAAATGTGACCAAATCAACTTTCTTCTCCAAAATCATGGGCTTTTTCTTCTCAGAAGATTGTTTTTTGCTCCAAAAAAAGGCTGTGGATAAATGTATGTCAATTATTATCTGGAAATAAAAAAACTTCAGTTTTATTTGCCCATGCACACAGAAAACACATCAACTTACATTTAAGCATAGATAACCATGATTCCGTTGTGGCTGAATCGGAATTTTCTCTTTTTTTCATGCTTTCATAAAAGTCCGTGAGCATATTTGTCTGGAAGACGACGATTTTAATTGTCTGTAAATACTGTACTGACTTTTGTCTTGCAAATTCCACTATAGCATCCAACATTTCATCAGCTACCTTGGCTGGACTCTGTCCTGCTTGACCTAAACAAAAATAAAAGGCACATATCAATGAACAGTTTGTGCAAGCCTACTGTTACCCATATTAAGCTTGTCTGTTTCTGAACCACCCCATCACAGCCCTCTTTGCTTTCCCAAGAAAACACAAACCTGTTCCAATAGCTGGGAAGGCAACAGATTTGTACATCCTTTGTTCACACTCATGAAGCACTTTGGAGACCTGACTCTTCACCTGGTTATTGGTAATCAAATGGATGATTTTACTGCACAACAGATTTCCACCCTGTGTAGTAATAAAGCCACTTTGACACTGCCCAGCTGGAAGAAAGAAGATAAAGAAGGAGACATAACATTTACAAAGTGGCTATTTCTTTTGGTAATGTTGATTGTTACATTGGTGCTACAAGAGAAGTGGAAAAAGTGGAAAGAAATGCACTGTGAGCTATTTTATTGTGGGTTTACTTGTTTCTGGTTTTCTCTGTAAATGCTTTGCAGGGTTTTGTTGAGTAATTCAAGTAAATATGTGTTTTCTAAATTCCTAAGATCTCTGCTACAAAGCATTTTCCTATTAAGTACAATTTAAGAATTTATGATGACTTTAAATACATCTCACTTTTATTTAAAAGCATGCCAAATTAATTAATATGTGAAAACCTTTCTTGTGCCCCTTCTTCCTTGAAAGCCCAAATTCTTATTCTGCAGAAGAGCTGAGTCATTAAAACAATATCATTAAGATTATGACCAGTTGATCTAAGAATGGTATGGAATTTTTAAGATGTGATTTTTCACAGCACTCGTTTGCTTACAAAACTGAGTCATATTGTGAGGATGAGTGGACTGTTGAGCACAGAGTTCCAGAGCACCTCACAGGTCACAAAGGTAACGACTGTAAGATGCTCTGCATGCTCTGGGATTGGGCTGATAAATTGACTTTGAGATAAAGATTTATCTGCCAAGTAATATCCTTCTGATTCTCAGAATTTTCTGAAGAATATTTTGTACATTAACTTAAAATGTAACTTGGATCATTCTAATGGGGTTTTAAGTTCCTACCAACATTATAATTTCTTTTATTTTGTCCATTCCAATAAAAATGGCAAAAAAAAAGGTAAAAATGCACTGGCACAAAGGGTTTTACTTTAAGTTGAGGGTAAGGAGTATTTCATAGTAGTATGTTGATATGGCCTTGCTCTGTGGTGGAGTTTCCTTGGGAAACAAGCAGGGTGTAGCTCTGCATGGGAATGCAGACACAAGCATATTTACCAAACAACTTGGAGCCAAGCCTTTTATCTTGTCCCCTCCAAAGTAGTTTGGAAATCAGAAAGACATAAAAATAGCTCTTTGAAATGAAAGAAAAAAAAATGAAGAAGAATCAGTATGTTAGTTCTATGAACAGAGACATTTGCCTGATTTGAAGTTAATGATATATGTGTGTTTGTGTACATGTTCCTACAGAGCCAAAGGCTTGGGAAAAAATCCAGGAAACTCCATCTTGAAAGTCAATTACCAGACTCAGAGCAGGCACATTTTGTTTATGCATCTAAAATGTCCCTCTCTATGCTTGTAGAGGCCAACTATAGTGAGCTGGAATTTTACTTCTCTACTGGTCCGGCAGAATGCAGGCTATGGAGGAATTTATGATCAGAGTTGTCCTGATTTCAGCTGGGATAGAGTTAATTTTCTTCTTAGTAGCCAGTACAGGAATGTGTTTTGGATCCAGTATGAGAACAAAGTGCATAACACACTGATGTTTTAGTTGTTGCTAAACAAATGTGAAAAGAAAAATTCTCAAGGTATGTGTCAAAACAAGAACGGGACTTTTCAAAGTACCTAAAAGTGAAAGCTGTGTTTTTCAGATAAAATAATTATGTCATCAGAGTAGAGAATTATAAAACAACTTTAAGTTTTCAGAGGGAACAACAACAACAACAAGAAGAAAGATTAATCAAACAAAATAGTATGCTTTAACATACCATATTGAGCACATTCATTTGCTACCTGGGAACCAGCAGCATCCATAATTGCTTTGAAGACCCCTTAAATTACACAAGAAAAGCATACACATTCATTAGGTCACCTTAACTACCTCTACTCAAAACTCTACCCAACTTCTGTACTCTACATATACCCTGAATTCTTGTATGGCAAAATACCACAAAGTTCAAAAGCTGGACAGTTTCCCTAAGTACTGTCCATGACACACTGCACTGCCTGCAGAGAGTACATTTCCTTCACTGCTGATTAGAAGTCATTAACAACAACTCCTATTTCATCTTTTCACCAGCCAAACCCATATGACCCTCACCAAACCCTCCAATGGCTTTGAACTTTCATGCTTACAATTCACAATGTCAAAACACTCTGTTTCTTACAGGGCAATTTACTTAATCAGTGCTTTATCTAACTGAAACATTTTAGGATAAGAGCAGTTTTCCAGAATTATATTTAATCTAAAAATTCCCTTTTATTTAAACATTTTTTGTTCTAAACAAGAAAAATCTGGTTAGATGCCTTCTGTTTGCAAACTAAATCAAATGTTCACGATGTGTAAAAAACCTCTTTAAGACCTATTTCCTGACTAATCACAACTCCTTATCTCTCATCTGAAAAATACTTCGTAAAAGTTTCCCTTGTGGACAGTTTTTTCCTGTACCCCCTTCTAAAAACCAGCCCAGATTTATTGCTAAGGAACTACATTTCAATATAATACCTGTTTTGGCATCAAATGATGGATTTGATATGTTTACAATAACGTCTGTATCTTCTTTGGTAATATCTCCGCTAATTACTTGGAGTGTGATGGAACCAATCTTCATTTCATGAACTCCCAATACTTCAGTAGAAACAGGCCTACAGAAACCTGCAAGGGGAAGAAAAATATATTAAATCACTTCTCTTTCAGTTTGGAGTATTCTTCTCTTCCACTGATTGAAACTTCTACTTATCCTTTTAAGGAATATGCTCTAGATCAGTTTGATGGATGTAGAGTGTCTCTGCTTTTCTCTTTATTCCATTTCTGAAAGCTGGGAGGCACAGTATTCTTCCTGTTTAAATGCTGTGAAAGTGAAACCATTTCTATTCCTGTAAATTTCTGCAATATGAATTCAGAAAATGGCCTCGGGGTTTATCTGATCTGACCAGGTCTGTAACAGTTTCCTGAATTAATTCTTACAAGAAATGGAGCACCCAGTTTGAGTGTTGCCAGTAATGGAGATCAGATCACATCACTTTTGTAAGTTATTTCATATTTACCTTCATAGATACAGAACTGTTCCTTTCTTCTAGTCTAAACTTATCTAACTCATATTTTATCTGCCCACTCTTAACTTCATCTCTCTGATACTCAGTAACTGAGGAGGAAGAGCTTTATATCCTTACAAATAAGCCTCTGTCCTTGATGCAATACACTCATGTTGTGGCTATTGTGTCCCAATATTGTCAATTAATAAATGGAAATTATCCACTGTATGTATATATATATATCTATCTATATAGGAGATTAAAGGTACAGAAATACATGTTATTTATGGCTCATTTGGCCAAGTGATAGCAAGTTCTTACATCCTTTGAGCAGCACAAACTACAATATCTCCTATCAGAACACCCTCTTTGTTATGACTAAGACTGGTCTCACTGAGAGTTGAGCATGCCCTCAACAAAATAAGAATTTTACAAACAACATTTAAGAATGCAAGTCCTTTAGGAGGGAAAAAAATGCCCTGTGCCCTGATGACATTTCTTCTGTTTCCTGATACATATAAAACCACTTAACAGTATTTGCATTCTCCCCCGTGTCCCACCTCCTGCCCCTACACAACTTACTTGACTGTGCTGCTGCAGCATTGCAACTTTCATCTGCCTTACGTTCCAGTTCAGTGGTAAAAGCCTGAGAAAAAAAGCACCCAAGATAGTATTTCACAGTATGTGCACTGAATGTTTCTGTAATTAATGTTAACAGTCATGTGGCTCTTGCTGAGCCACTTGACACATTTTACAGTCATATTTAAGGGTCATTAATAACAGTGGAAGACCCAGTGTAGACAACGTGATAAGAGATATCTCTGCATTGCTAGAACTCCTCTGTCAAAAGGTGAAGGAGCATCTAAAGGCATTTACAGTGCCAACAGCGAGGCCTATTTTCTCTGCAGCTTCTGCTTGCTGAGAGTTTGTATATTCAGAGACTCTGGAAAGACATCCCATTGTCACTGGTCCACAGCAGTAAGAAAGTGTGAAATTATTCCCTTAGAAAGCAGTATAAGTAAAATAGATTATTAAAGTGTAACTAGAGCAGTATGTTACAAAGAAAGCTTTGTCCTGAGAAGAACTACCTGAATGCTATCAATATCTTTTGGATGCAAGAGAAAATGAACTTCCTGGAGATTGTTCCAAGTGTGACTGCTACTGAAGCTGAATACCACATCCAACATTAACTTGGAAACAATTATTTTAGGAAATCCAAATCCTCCAGTTCCAATAGCTGGGAAAGTGATCGATTTCAGTCCAAGTTCTTCCGTTTTCTTCAAGCAGAAATTGATTACACTTTCTAGGACCTGTAAAACACAGCAAAGATACTTTTTTTTTAGAGGCATCCTTTAATATTAGTTCCAAAGAAATTGGTATGGCAAGCATCTCTGAGTGCATCAAGGCATCTTTAAGGTCACTCCAACAGAAGAAAATGGAGTCACATCATCTAAATTAAATACATTAAAATCTGAAATTTCAGTACAGATCCCAAATAAATATGTAGCTGGGGGTGGGAGGGGTTTAATAATTAAAATATACCTTCTCTGTGTGTTTTCCATCCCACTCGGGTAGTATGGCATGAAACATGGACTTGCAGGCCATAGCACATCCGCTGGTGCAGACCACACTCCCAGGACCAGCAGCCTGACTTTGTTTTTTGGCATCAAACTCTTCTTGGAGAGCTGGTCCAGCTCTTTCCAGCACGGCTTTGCAAAGAGGCCCCACGCCGAACTGCAGATCTGTGCCAATGCTGTTGACGACAACATCCGTCTGCAATAAAGTTACAATGAAAATAGCTATAGCCAGAATTCAAGCAAAAATATGCACGAAGATTAAAAGTCCTACCAAAGCAACACACAGCAAAAGAAACGAGATGCCAGTGGACACAAAAACAGCAGCCCAGACAGGTACGCGTTTCCCCTAATATCCAACCAAGATAGCTACAGATCATACAGATACTTTTAGAAAGTACTTTAGTATTTCCCCTTTAGGAAAAAAAAAGCAAACTCTTTTACATGTTGGCCTTAGATCTGGAAAACAAACAAGATCTCGCTGGGAATGAAACATCCTGAAATTCTCAGCTGCCCTCTAGAAATGGCTGCAGTGACAGATCCCAACATATACTCAAGTGTGCAACCTTGTGTCCTTGTTTAGCTAGGACATAGCTGTTCCTTCCTTATGTAGCAAGTGCTTGTAAAACCTACTGTCCTTCCTTTTTCATTTAAATTGAAAGATCTTACCATCAATTAGAAAGAAGGCAGAAAAGACCTACCGTGGCTTCCTGAATGTTTTTCTTCTCCACTCGGATGCAAAGTCCTTCATTTGTTTTAACCATATTCAGATCCCCTTTTCTCTTCTCCTTCTGGCTTTTTTTCAGCATTAGCCTTTTTGGGAAGGATGATTTAGCTGAAAATACTTTTTTTACTGTCTCACTCAGAACCTGAACCATTTCTTCTGCATTACTCACAAGATGAACCTCCTTCAAATTGCTGTCCTCCGTGAATTCTCCTAAGGTCTCCCTGATGGACGACACAATTGAATCTGCACACATCTGCGGTGGAAAGCCAAAAATCCCTCCACTTAAAGCAGGCAGAGCTATGGAACGATGATTATATATTTCAGCTAGTTGTAGACAATTTTTCACTGTCTTTTTTAACAACTGCATGCATCTTGGTGATTCCTCCTTGCTCCACCTGGGCCCAACAGCATGAATGACTTTCTTGCAGGGCAGTTTCCCAGCGCCTGTCATCACTGCACTGCCGGGCTGCAAACTCCCGTTCCTCCTCACCAGCTCATCACACTCCTCTTGCAGGGCTGGGCCAGCTGCTCTTGACAGCGCTTCAGCAAGGCCACCACTGTGTTTTAGGTTTTCATTAGATGCATTCACCACAACATCAACAGGGTAATTACACAAGTTACCTTTATACACTCCTACCACAACTCCACCTGGCAGGTTTTTTTCATAGTAGAGCTCTCTTTTCACTTTATCACCAACTTTCTCATCCTTCTCTTTGTCTTCTTCTTCCTTAATCCTAATTAAACAGCCAAATTTCTGCTTTGCCTCTAAGATACATAAATCTTTCCTCTCAGTGAAGAACTCTCTTGCCCCTGGTTTATCAATTGGCACATTTTTTGAGTGAAGGGATAAGACAATTTTTTCAAGCTTGGTGAATGCTTCTGATACTTCTGCTTTTGGTCCCCTCATGGAAATACACGGCATTTGTCTCTTGCTGTCAAAACATACTGTCACACCTTTCTTCTTCAATTCTTCACAAAGACCAGATTTCTCCTTCTCTACAAACTGCAGGACCGCCACTGAATAAGCCATGATTGCTCTTTCTATGAGTGTGTTTTTATTTACAAAATCATTAAGTCTCTGATAAGCCTCTGTTACAGCCTCAGAAAAGCCAACAATAATAATTTTACTTTCTTTTCCAACAGATTGACAAGTGATGACAACTTCCTGGGAAGAATGATATGTCTTCTTCAAGGAGAGAAGAAGATTCTTCCACTGATCCTTTTTCATGACTTCACTGTCCTCCACATTGATGCACTTGTATTCTAAAGCTGTTTTTATTTGCTTTTCTGCTTCTAGAAGATCTTTGGGAGCATCTCCATATAGCAACACAGTATCATCCTGAAGTTCATAAAAAGTATTAATTTTTTTCCTAATGAATAACTTATCTGACATTTTTTTATTATCTACACACTGTAGATAATGGAAAATATGGGAATCAATGGTAACTGATGTCCATGGCATACTCAATACCTTTTCCAGTAAGTCAGCTTTGATTTTATATACTTCTGCAGGTAATCCACACAACTGAACAGTCTTCTTTTTGTCATCATAAAAGATCTTTAGGCATGGATATTCCTTCTTAATATTCTCTTCTAACCCAGCATTGTGCAGCACAGCATACTTCCCTGGAATCACTGACACAGAAATTTCTATGCTCTGTTTTTCCCTTTCACTTTGCCTCATGCATTCCCTCACTTCATGCTCTGCATTGTCCACTGCTGCTCTGCTGCCTGCAATCACCACCATCTCCTCAGAAATATCAGTTATGATCAAAGCAACATGTTTTGACAACTTGTTTTTCACATCTTCCCAACCCGATGAGTTGACTTTACATTTTATAGCTATGTAACGTGCCATGATGCGCGAGAACTCAGTGGAAGCATCTTGCTGCCATGTCTTGAGCAACTTTGCCTTTTTCTGCTTGCGGAGAGATGGCGATGGGCACAACATAACTTCTGGGTTTGCACAGTCTGCCTGGGGCCATTGGAGCTCACAGTGGCAAACTGCCATTTCCTGGTTTATGTTTTGGGTCAGATTGGCATGCCTTTGCAAAAACTGCCACACATACAGGTCTAGTGGCACCCCAATGGGTTCTGGCAATTTGACAGCTGGTCTTTCTTTTCCATAGAGAGCTGTTCCCAGGGAGTGGTAATATGGATGCACAGAAATCAGTGTCTGTTCCAGTAAATGTTGCTTTTCCAGGACCATGGTTAGAGCTGAAAGTTAGTGCAAAAATGTACAAACAAACACATATATCATTAACTTCATATCAGGCAAATGTCTCTGTTCTTAGAATTATTACATTTATTTTTCTTTTCTCTTTCATTTCAAAGAGCTGTTTCTATGTCTCTGATTTCCAAACTACTCTGTAGGGGACAAGATAAAAGGCTTGGCTCCAAGTTGTTTGGTAAATATGCTTG
Organism: Orthonyx spaldingii; assembly: GCA_013397795.1. Classification (NCBI taxonomy): domain Eukaryota; kingdom Metazoa; phylum Chordata; class Aves; order Passeriformes; family Orthonychidae; genus Orthonyx; species Orthonyx spaldingii. The sequence continues at coordinate 549,965 of VZTJ01004575.1, forward strand.
TGTCTGCATTCCCATGCAGAGCTACACCCTGCTTGTTTCCCAAGGAAACTCCACCACAGAGCAAGGCCATATCAACATACTACTATGAAATACTCCTTACCTTCAACTTAAAGTAAAACTCTTTGTGCCAGTGCATTTTTACCATTTTTTTTTTTGCCATTTTTATTGGAATGGACAAAATAAAAGAAATTATAATGTTGGTAGGAACTTAAAACCCCATTAGAATGATCCAAGTTACATTTTAAGTTAATGTACAAAATATTCTTCAGAAAATTCTGAGAATCAGAAGGAAATGACCTGGCAGATAAACCTTTGTCTCAAAGTAAATTTACTAAGCCAGGAGTCTCCTAACAGATATTTATCAGAAGTTGTGCTGGCACAACAATGGGACAGTAATTCAAGGAATACAAGGAATTCTTTAGCTCTATTCTTTCCTGATAATGAAGATATTTGACCTTAATTAGTTTGAAAAAGAAGATACTTGACAGTTAACTGAAAGTTAACTGTGAAAGATGAAGTCATTGACAGCTCCTGCTCCCTCCCTCTACCTGTAAGTACAATTAATACTAAATTGCAGATAAAAACCTCTGCAAATGGGGAAAACACATCAGTCAGAACAATCCATGCACAAGGCAAGTATTAAAATGATCGTTGGTAACAAAAACCAAACCAAACAAACAGAAAACCCCCCAAGATATTCTGAAGCCCTAGACATGGCAGCAGTATTTCTACATCCAGAGCACTTCCCAGGAACAGGACAGTGTACATTGACTTTAGTGACAGAAAGCCAGGCTTCTCCTAATGCCCACATTTGCAGTAATGTTCTTACAGATCATCTGCCTTGTGAGCACCTTGGTCAGGCAAAGGACAGTGTTACCTTTGCGGTCACAGAAAGTAATGATGGCTGAGTTCTCCTCGGGGAAGAGCTGGACATCTGACACAGACCCCCCTCCATTCCGTGCATTCTCAAAGTACAATGTGAGGTAGTGTGTGGAAATGTTGTCTGGTAGGTTTTCAGTCTTGATGCTCTGGGTCAATTCAAGAAGCCTGACAGTCATTTCGAATTCTGTAACTCTCTTGTGTTGTGAACATTTTTTTACGAATTCCTGAGTATCTGTAAACAGAAGAGCAGTGCAAATTGACTTCGTTTTCCTGGGTCATTATCAGCCCTGGCTATCACTTCAGGCAGAGAAATGAGCAGAGTCTGCTCCCTATATTTGGAACAAAACTGTCTCTGGTGCCAAATAACTCTGTTTTGTAATAAAAAAGGGAAAACCATGCAACCATGTTACTCTGCTATTCACTACCACTATGTCTCTGTTCCCATCTCCTAAGTATACTGTCTTCTTTCTCTAAAGGAGACTTTATATAATCCCCACACTCAGTGCATTTCTAATTCTTCTTCATCTAAACTAAAAGAAAAAATAAGATAGAAACAACAAAACATCTTATCCAGTTTCAGCTAATAAAGATGCCACAACTTTCTTTTTTCAGTGTAACATTTGGATCATGGGCACTATTGCAAAGCTGTATATAAGACATCTTCCTTGAGAGACTGCAATCCGGGCACTTTTTTAAAACAGTCTGGATCTCTAACGAGAGAGGAATCAAGTTCTGAAAGCTATTATTCATACATTTACATGGAAATGAATAATGGTGTCATCCTGTCTTACCCATATTTTTTATAAAGGTAACTACAGCAACATTTATTTCAGGTATCACTTCCACAGTGAAGTCAGCATCTACAGTCAGGCCGCTGATGTTCTCCAACAGCATCCATAAGCACTTTGGACTGCATCTCTCTATGTTCTCAAACACCACCGAAGGTGAGGCCTCTGCAGACTCAGCTTCCTCCTGGAGTTCACTGTTTGGAACAAAACTCTCTGCTTTCTGCAAGGCTTCTGTATCATCTGCAGCAGAAAGAGAAATAAGTCACATTAAAAAATACTGGTACACATTTCCTGGAATAAACAGATTCTTCTTACCCTTTCTCTCCCTTCCCAATAAAAGAGATTGCTAACCAAACAAATACTGCAGGGTACCTCTGGACATTTTGAGATCCAAAACAGCCCAGATGCAATATTCTGCCAGGCTGCAGGCAGCTTCTTGGGTGGCACAAAAGCAGGCATGAGTAAACATGTCCAAAGTCACTGGTATGTCTCTCAGTCAGAGATTAAACTAAACTAAACTAAAACCCATTGAGATAACAGACCACGGCTGCTCAGGGGTTGGTAATGGTTGGGAGACACCTTGCAGCCTCTGCATCTATTTCTTAGCCCAGGTGCAGGCAAAACAAGCCTGAATATAGCTCAGGACATCCACAGGCACCACAGGCCACCAGTAGCTCTGCGTGACTTGATGTAAAGCTTCCTGGTGACCACTGTGCTCTGCCATCACTGCAGCATCACAGCACTGGAGGGCCCATGTGCACAGAGGGCTGACAGAGATGCAACAAAATTTTGCAAACAGAAAATATAACAGAGGTGCCCACTGAGTACCCCAGAAGTCCAGTGCTGGCCAGAGGCAGGCACATCTCCAGCTTTGCAGACACGAGAGTGGAGGCATGAGAGAACCTCTGAACTGGAATGACCAACAGGCTCTGCCTGCTCACTGAGGTACAAAAACAACTGATACCAAACCCATATCATTTCCAGAAGACAGCTGCCTTTGAAGGCCTACCACCATAAACACAAAGAAAACAAAAGAAATAAGAAGCAGATGCTAGTTACTAATTCCTAGATTGCTGAAGGAGTCATCTGCTCCACTCTGTCCAATGAAGAAAATACCAAAAAGCCAAAACCGAAAGCCAGGCTGACCCAATGAAGCAATTGAGAGTAGCATCTGAAGATTTTCAGGCTCCTTTCTAGCATAACTAAAAAATAGATGACAACTTGGAGAACCGGAACCATGTGTGGAGAAAAGCACCAACATTTTTGTTTTATGAAGAATCAGCACACAGAGTGATGGATTACATTTTACCTTTTGTTTGAACATTGCTCATGGCATCCAAAGCCTAAAATAAAATAAAAGCCAAATATCAGTGACAGATTAGACACTCTCACCACTATTGCAAAGCTCTGGTTAGGATTACAATTTTTATTCACCTTTCTGGGAACTAATTTTTCTTCAAATGTCTTCTCTTCAGTAGATAGTGCTGTTTCAGGCTCTGTGACAATCAACCTCAATTTTCCTTCTCCTCCCAAATGCAACACATGAGACTGTCTCTCAAGAACTCGTTGCTTGACTAAACAAAACCAAAAAAGCCCTGTGAAAAATCTGAACGGAATCACAGCTTTATATTGCATAGCACTTTCCCACCATTACGTTACGACACTGTTGCGGTTTAGGAATCGTATTCTGCAATTTACTGTTTTCACTAAACACACCACACCTCGCCGCTCGCTCACTTCCCCTTCCCCTCCTTCCCCCCTCCCCTCGCCGTGGCAAGATGGCGAGGAGAACAGAAGGCGCAAAAACGTTCAGGATTACAGGATGAGATGAGAACAACAGACTACAAACAGCAATGAAGAACGAGAAACGAGCACGAACAACACCGCTACTGATAACAGAGTGCGAACGATTCTCGCGCCGTTGCTCACCCGACCCCTCACTCGGAGAAACCCGGAAAAATTCTCTTCCTTTCCGTGCCCGCAGCGCACGGCTGAGGCGGGATCCAATATCCCCTGGTTGTGCCTCTCCTGGCTCCTGGAAAAGTTAACCTTGCCTTGGCCGGAACAAGGACATACAGATATACTGTCCCGCAAAATGAAAGACGTTTAAAGTCATAGCACTGACACAATATGCACAAAGCTTTCTGCCTTAAAAAAACCCCAAACCAAACCCAGAAGAACAGCAGAGGGCATTGCTCCTGCGCAAAACCGCCAGAGATGCAAAATTCGGCTCTATCCTGTTTCACGGCGGTACCCGGAGAGTCCTGATACCGGCCCCACGCCTTAAACATCCTCTTCCAGACAGTGCCGATATGGCTTGGGGCTCTATGTCCTGAACTTACCAGCCGGGAAAGCCAGCAACTGGGAAGCATGTTAAGGCAAGAAAAAGAAAGATTGTATATAGATATGTATGTGTATCTGTGTGTTTCTGCACATACGTGCTTGTGTATGTATACATTTAACCCAACTGCAGCTAAATCCATTCCACCTTGCTGCAAGTTTATAAAAATATGTGCATGTTATAGCTGTCATATTTTTAACATATATCTGTAACTAATCTAATTGTTAGATTAACATAAACTTTATTATTCTGAGTGCAGTCTAGAGAATACTACTGTGCATCAAGGTGAATATGTATGCATATATTCCTCCTAGGATATATTTATTAGCTTACAGCCTTTATGCCAAACACGACCCAGAGGCTAGTACTAAGCACCAAATCTAAACATATATAAAAGTAATAAATATCATATTCTGAGTTAGAAGGACTTACAAAAATCATCGAGTCCAACTTTTGGACCTGCACAGGATATCCGCCAGAATCACACCATGTTTACATACTATCTATTCTATATCGCACATGAGGGGGTGTACACGACATATGATGTACTATAGATAATGCACATCACATACCAGAAGGGATATATTATTACACCGTATGTAACAACTAAGTTAGTAGGTATCTTTTAACTTGCAAGAAGTCTTAAACTTGTGAGTTACGACCCCATCACCCCCGCAGGGATCTCACACATCAGTCCGTGTCCCGGCCCCTGCACCCGCCGGGTCCCCTCACCCCGGCCCGGCCCGGCCCGGCCCGGCCCGGCCGCTCACCCTCGGGGCGGGCGAAGCAGACGAGGATGTGCCCGGTCCCGGTGTCGGTCCCGGCCCGCAGCTCGCACTCGCCGCCGCCCGAGCGCTTCTGGCTCTGGAAGTAGCAGAGCAGCTTCTTCCTGAGCGCGGGCGGGGGCTCGGCGGGGCCCCAGTCCCCTCGCACCAGCAGCGGGAAGGCGCACGAGCGCTGCCCCTCCATGGCGGCCCCGGCTCCTCTCCCCGCTGCGTTATCGCTTTCGATTCCCGGCCCACCGGGGCGCGGCTTCCCGGCAAGCGCATGCCTGTCGTGTCTCCGCTATCTCCTCTCGCGATGCACCTGGTCCAGGCCGCCCCCTCGGCCCCCGGGCACAGCTTCACACCCGCGGCTTTACGGTTCTCCTCCCCCGGAACATCCACAGCACCCCTGCACCTTATCAAATGCCCTGTGTGCCCCGTGCCGGGGCTGGCAGCCCGTCTCGCTGCTGTCCCAGGAGAGGTTATTCCACCCGGTGTGCAAGAGGCCAGTCCACTCATAGTCGAGGCATTTGATTCACCTACAGTTCCGCACAGAAAGGGAGGCTGGGTGGCAAATCCACAGAGCCAGCACAGCGACAACCAAAACTTTTCACTCTGTGCATTTCAGCAACAAAATGGCATTCGTGTTCATTGGCTGCAAGTTACCAAGTTCTCTTATCAATCAGTATTCTATCTTCTGTTACTTGATGATTCTCTTGCTTCTCATGCCAATGCCACCATGAGTCCACATGCTCAGTCTTCCTCTTCTTCTGGGTCGGTGGGTTTCATAACTCAGTGGGCCATGAGTTGGTGGTCACGATCTCCCCTTGCCCGAATTACCTTAACTCAGCACGCTTGCTGAGTTGTCTTTATTACTTCCTTATCTTGGGGATTCTGCCAAATGTCCTTGTGGCCTGTAAATTCTGCATTCTTTGTGCCCACTATCAGTGGTAAATCCTTCTTCCCAACTTTGTTAACCTCCCCCTAAGTCTCAAATCATTGAAAGGTGTCAAGCCCTAAACCTTAACAAGGCAATTCTACTAACAAGTAATTTGTCTTTCTAACACCTGGACATCAGTTGGAGCTTACTTGCTAGCTGCTATCTGTTTAATGGATGAAATCTCCTTTCTTGTTGATTAAACTTGAACGTGTACAAACGCCAAAGAACATGGTTTCTTAAGAAAATTTTGACATATTCCACATTTTGCATCATTGCTGCCAGGGTGGAACAAGTTGCGTCAGGGGAGGTTTAAGCTGGATATTAGGAAAAAGTTCTTCACTCAGAGGGTGGTTGTGCAGTGGAACAGGCTCCCCAGGGAAGTGGTCGTAGCACCAAGCCTGACAGCATTCAAGAAGCTGAACAATGCTCTCAGGCACATGGTGTGGCTCTGGAGGATGTCCTGTGCAGGGCCAGGGGCTGGACTTGATGATCCCTGTGGGTCCCTTCCAACTCAGGCTATTCCATGATTCTAGGTTCCCTTGTACGCTCCTGCCTCCAGCCTTTGCCTTTCTGTCAGAACAAACCCATTTGGAAAAGCAGCATCTGGCACCCACAGCTTGCACAGAGCCCAGAGCTACAGGTTTCTGCTCCAGGCTTGATGTCCTCAGCACCTGTAATGCAAGCACTGGTGAAAGAACACCTTGGCGTCCTCCCTCAGCAACTTCTTGTGGCACTGGGGAAGCTGAGACCTGACACAGTACAGGCTGCTGGAGAGAACGGTCAGACTGATACCAGTGACCCATCAGCTGCAGTGAAGCACCTGGAGCCATCTCCTCTGGCTGCTGGCTGATGAACCACTGGCCACAGGTATTTGTTACAGGGATTTAATAAGTTTATTCACTGTACAAGCCAAACTTAAGGCTTTTGGCCCCCATACCAATACCTTGATTTCCAGCTCTAGGTAAAATTGATTTCAACACACTTGCTTTCAAGAGCCAGCAATTTTCAGTGGTTAGAAAACAGTCATAGCAAAAAGCAGAAAAGGCCAAAGGGAGTGGTTCCAGTGCTGTCACAGAGGGAGTGATGGGATGGATGCAAAGGCACAGCCTGAGGTTTATGGCTCTACTGATATACTTGACTTGCAGATTCATGTTATTTCACACCACCTTCCCTAGAAAAGGTGTCCCTTGGCCACAGTTACCCTACAGTAGTTATTGCTCACATGGACACAGCAACCCATGGTAAAACTGTAACAGTAACCTAACTATGTAAAGAAAGCATTGGTGGATTTTCTTCTTAATAATACAACCAAATAAGTCAAACCCAATATATTTAGAGGAGCCAAGGGCTTTTCAAAGTTGGAGGCACTGCAAAGCAGCAGGGTTATTGTACTAAAAACAAGTCAATCCATATTTGTAATGTCAGCTTCATTGAAGTGCACTGGTTGAAAACCAGTGCTAAATGTTCAAGGAGGTTTAGACAAACACAAGCCTTTAAGTACAACTGGTTAATTTATTGAAAACTGCTCTAACATAATCCATTATGAGATTGTCACAGAGTGTAAGAAGGTATCAGAAATGCAACACTGAATGGTCCATGGCTGCATTATCCCTTCCCATTGCCCACCAGCAATTAGGCAGGCCCTAAGGCTGCATGGAAAGGCTGATACAGTAGAAAAGCTTACTATGTAATCCAAAGGAGGATTGCAGTACAATATTGTACTTGAGTGTTAATACACTCAGCTGCTCCAAGTGTAAACAGACATCAAGGGGATCAGAAATTGCCAGATTGCTTGAACGGAAAGAGAAATTAATTTGACTTGACTCTTTATTGTTTTTGTTGTTTCGTTATAGGTGTTTCCATCCTACATAAAGGCTGAAAGATATGCAGTTGTGACTGCAAAAACTTACTTAGTGAAAGTGATAAGGTATTCTGGGTAAGCTTGAATGTCATTAAAAATTATGAACATGGATGGCTGGTTCACGTTATCAGTTGAACTATCATACAGATCTACAGAGTTGTTGGTGTTTTTTGATGCTGGAGTAATTGATCCTTTTATCCCCTGAGAATATTCTCCAACAAGGACTCGAGCCAAGTACATGTACTTCCTCCCATCCACATCTGGTTTGGAGTAGATGTCACTGGCAGAATAGCTGGCATTAACAGCAAAGTACGTTCCGTTTCCAAAGTTTGCAGCTGTGGTCAGAAAAACAAATGTTTGTGAGTGTTTCAGTAGCAGCAATTCCTTATCTGCCACCTTCAGAGCCTGTGAATCTCTGGACAACTCTGCTTTTTATTTGCAATAGGGAGATACAACAATATTAGTAATTTTGCCTACAAGGCAGGACTATACAGATGACATGGCAAATCAGTCCTAGCCCTATTCAGGAAAACAAGAGTTGTTTTGAAAGTTACATTACCGTGCATTCCAGCATAGCTCCGGTTAAATCCCTGCTTGTTAATTAAGGTTAACGACTCCTTACTTGTCCCATGAAACAGAGGTCTCTCATTCTTTCTGCTGCCATTTTTTTTATCCATTTCACACTTTTTTATTTGGTAGGTCTTCCACAAATATGGGTTCTGTACCCTTTCAATCTGTGAAGTTTGAAAGTAAGACACAAAGAAAGTGGGTAGGTTGCTGTCATGAAAAAAAATCAGCAGATCAATCATTCAATCTGCTTCCAAGATTCCCCTCCTAGCTCCAATGCACACAGACTAGATGATGAAACCAGTTAGTCAAATCCTTCCAAACTTTGGCATGGCAGATAGCAAAACTCAGCCCAAACCATGAGACAAACGCTCCCTGGGAAACAATACAGGAGCGTTTTGCAAGTTTGCAGGCCATAGAGGCCTGCTGGGCCTGCACAGCATATGTGGCTTATGTGGGCAAAGATGTGCTGTGCTACAGGAAAACCATTCCAAGGAAGAGCACTCTCCCCTGGAGCTGAAGAAATGACTGCTTAAGAGCTGCTCCAAATACCTCATTAAACTGATTCAAGTTAGTGACAGCCAGAAAGAGTTCTCCAACTTCAGAAATCCCAGGGGAATTTGGTTTTGTTATTATTAGTATCCTTCATCTTGCCATCAAGGTATTTATGCTCAGAAATGATGACCTGCTTTTACCTTTTCAATTTTGAATGACGGACAGGTCCGCAGAAACTTTGCCTGCACATCTTTATACTCTCTTGATTCTGGTTTTAGTTCCACTACTTTGTGTTGCTCATTTTCCATAGCGTCCCATGTTGGAGGGAGCACTGTTGACTTTTGATCTGCAGAAGAAACACAATCAATCATATTCACTCAAATCCCCTGCTTAAAATTAAATATGCCCTGCTACAAATCCTTCTAGAAGTCCACACATCTTGCTTATGAATGAGCCAGAAAGAGGTATCTCCTTATATTGTAAAGGACTGGTAGTAAATGGAAGAAGGTACATCTCAAGAACAGAAGTGAGCTGAGATCTAGAATGACAATTGCTACAAGAAATTATTGCTAGTAAGCCTGTTAGGAACATCAGAATTCATTAGTCCCTATTCAAAATATTTTAAATAGCTGCAAGGTTCTTTTATTTTTATTTCCCAGTTCGGTTCCTTTCTACATTCTCCAGCAAAGCACCTGCACAAAGCTCCTCTCAATACTTTGAATATTCTCACCATTCCTTTCTCCTTTCTCTTAATGGATGCAACCAGGTTTTCACATGGGAACATCAGTCTGTCAAGATGCTTTTACTTACCTTCAGATTTATCAACACGTAAAATGGGTATCTGTTTTCCTTGGGCATCCACAGCATTCCTATGTTCCAAATCCACTGTGTATATTTGCTCACCAATGGTTACTTCAATCATTTTCTGCTTTCCCATGTAAGCCTCTTCCAAATCCATATTTGTGAGACTGCTGAAGGGCACATAAGAATCCTTTTCCAAATATTTCCATTCAATTGAACTTTGTAAAAGTTTTGCCTTGGTCTCTTTCTCTTTAGCAGCTTTTACCCTGAGAATCATTTTGTGAACAGTTGAAGAAGCCTTCCAGACATCTTTTGCAACCCCTGAAATTTTAATAGAGGTACTCCTCAAATCAAGAGCAATTTTTAATTTCTTTTGTAGTTCATGTAGTTCTTCATCCTCTTCTTCACCGAAATGAGAGATAGACTCATCTACAATTTCTTTTTCAAATTGCTCTTTTGAAATCTCACTTCTTAGCCACTTTTCAGCTTCTTCCACTTCTTTTTTATTTTCACCACAAATGTGCACAACAGCCAGGTCGATTTTCTTTTCCAAAATCACTTTGTTTTTTCCCTTTGGGGAATGTTTCTCAAAGCCCAAGAATGCTACATTGAAATACATAAATTTGTCATTAATATTAATCTTTATTAGTTGGTGCTAAACAGATTGATCTATAACCTGTACTTAAGTGACATTTACTTACATCCAACCATTTGATGATACATCTTGGAAACCCACAGTTTGATTTGTGATGCAGTAGACTTTTCTCTTTTCTGTATGCTTGTTTGGAACACACTCATCAGGTGTGGCTGAAAGATGACAACTTTAATAGTTTTCACAAATGGAGCAGAATTCCTTTTTGCAAAGTCAGTTACTGCATCTATCATGTTGTCAGCTACCTCAGCTGGATTGCGGCCTGCTGCTCCTGAAAAAAGTTGTGGATATTTTGCTCTAAAATGTGTTAAAAACTGTTACAAATGATAAAAACATCTTTAAAAGAACAGCTATGAACATACCCACAATCACCTGGATCGTAAACAGGTCAAGAATAGCGTCAGGCTGGCAATTAGGAAAGGTTTCTATGTATCAGGGAAAGATAGTTGGGGACCACCTTTCCAGCAAGGGAAAAATGGAAGTTTCCTTTTGTTGGCATGGCAACCAAGCAGATTATGATGTAGATGATACGGCTTGGGTATCTAATAGGCCACAGGCCTGCTGCTCAGTGGCCCAGTAGTCAATTCCTTGTTCAAAATGCAAGCCTAGTTTTATTCATGCAAAAGCTTCCCACATGCATGGGGTGCAGTTCTGGATTCTCCGACTCCAGGGATTTCTACCCAACTAACTGAAAGTAACAGGAGAAGAGAAACAGACAACCTCGCCTTTTTGACAGGTTCACTTTCCATCCGTATCAACCCTACTTGTGCAGCTGCTGGCCAGAGTTGCATCATCTGCTGATTTCAGCAATGGAGAAGTAGGTCCCTGGCTACTCTCTGAGGAGCAGCTGCCCTCACATACCAGGCTGCAGGTTCTTCACGAAGCACAGACATACCTTTGAATCTCTGTTAGCAAAGAAGTGCTGCCTCTAGAACACTCATGCTCTTTATGTACTAGATCACTGCAAAGAGTGAAGCTTTCCAGCTTTCATAAGCCTCTAATAACAGCTTTAAAGACTGCAGTTTCTAAATGTATTATCACCAAATAATAAGCCCTCCAGATAAATCAAACTCATCACTTGAGCACTGAGATCAGCAGAATCACATGCACTGAATCCTTTTCAGAAAAGGGGGACACAGACCTGTTCCAATTGCTGGGAAGACAACAGAGGTGTACTTTTGTAGTTCACACTCCTGGAGCACCTGGGAGACCAGAAACTTGATATCATCTTGAGGAAAACAATGAATTATTTTTTTGCATGGCAGGTTTCCTGCCTGGGTGATGATATAGCTGTTGTCAGTTTGCTGGGCTGAAACACAAGTAGGAGAAAATAATCAACAATTATCCCCAATCTAGATGTGTACTAGTCCTCATTAGGAAATAAGAAATGGTGACAAATATGCCCCAGGATAACCTTCATGTCTTCTTCCATAAAGTCAGCAACCCCTTGCTCAATTTTCACTTTCAAGGCACAAGAACTCAATTTATGTTTGTAAAATATTTGCCTCCTTTGGCAGATAAATTTAGTGTGTGCCTTTATTTGTCAGGTTTGCTCAGTAAACTTTGAGAACTTCATGCAGACTGGCACTCTGTCTTCACACACATACACAAATATGCCAACTACCCTCAGGCCACCTAGCCCAAATTACTCTCTTGGCCTGTGCAAGAGAAGCTTGTTTACCTCTGATCTCTTCCACATAATTCTTTTCCTTTGGTTGGTCTTGCAAGCTGACCTCCACACCTGCATATTTCCCACTTCGCTTGTTTTCTGGGGTTTTAAACCACATACTCACGCATATTGACCTCTCTTTCATTATAGTTGCTGTCCACTAGCTGAATTTGGCCTACAAATACATGCCTCTCCTGAGGCAGGAACCCAGCTTCACACTAGGGAAAAGTAGTCACCCAGAGTATGTGGTAGTGAGTTACTGGTTAGGACAGCAGCAAGCATCTTCTCACTGAGAAATGACAAAAGGAGTTGCAGCCACACAGTTGTTTGCATTGAGAGATGGCTTCTCTATTAACATTTGTGCCAGCATCACCCCTTGCTCATGGTTCTGTTTGATGTTGACTCTGTTTTTATTGCAGAAATCTTTATTGCAGTAAGAGGATGCAATAACTGATAGATTTGGATCTTTATGCATGCTTAGAAGCTGTCTCCTCTTGAACATTTTTCTTTTCCTTCCCTCATTAGATGTTTTACAAATATCACATTAACTGATTAAAAACTAGCTGCTGTAACACAGTGCATTATACAGATGGAACTACAGTAGTCAGTACTGAGAAAGTATTCCAAGAGATTCCCTGCCATGCATTAACACCTTGGGAAAGGTCAGAAATGTTGTACCATACCTAGTACACTGCATTCGTCTACAACTGCTTTTCCAGCACCATTCAGAATTGCTCTGGAGACACCTTAAATGAGAAGAGGCACATGAATCCACTGTTACTCCTCTTAAAGTTCCATCTGAGGCAGAACTATATGCCTCATAACATCTAAAATCTCAATGCTGATAACCTTACAGATTATAAATGAGAAACACTGTAGCCAAGATTTTAGTCTTATATGCTTTGCAATTCAAATTGATGTTTAAAGTACCTAACAAGTTTCACTAAGGTCAGAACCTCATTGAGATTTGTCTTCTCCTTTAGTCTCAGATGGTGTTCTACAAAAAGATTCTATATTAAAAAAGGAAAAATTATTTGTTTCCCCTTCTGTAAGAGAGTCTTAAGCATGCTGTCCTGTAACATAGATTAACAGGAGAATAAAGTTTCAGACACTTCCTAATTGAACTTTTGTACCCTAAGAAACAAAACCGAAACGACACTGTGAAACAAACAAAAGAGTTTAAAGCATTAAAGAAAATACTTCCTCCTCTTCTTTCCCAACCCTTCCAAGCACACATACTTTTTTCACACATCATATCAATTAGAATACCTGTTTTGAGATTGAAGGTTTTGTTTGTTAGGTTTACAATGACATCTGCCTCCTCTGTGGTAATATCACCTTCTGCCACCTGGAACAGGATGGAGCCAATTGTCGCTTCAATCACATTATGTAAAGCTGCAAGGAAAGAAATACAGACCCTGAGGAGAAGGGAGTGATGATGTAAAAGATAAGGGACTTTTTCATGGGTACAATGCCTACAGAGACCACCATTTGGCTACAGACTCAGCCTGTGAAAAGGACTGCCTGCCATGCTAACTGAAAATCATTCCTTCTCACAGGAGTCTTTACTCAACCTGCACTCAATCCCATCGTTTCTGTTCATGGCAGGGAAAATGTGTTTTGCTGCACACCTGGTATGCACACACTACTTAGTGACATTTTACCACATAAGCCTTGGTAAAACTCCAACCTAAGAGAGCAGCAAACTTCCAAGTCTCACTCCCTTGATCCTGTGTCTCACAGAGTTTACAGGCAGGATCTCTACTGCACGAGAAGTTGGAACTTCTTACCCATGTGTTATTTGTAAAATCATAATTAAGTTTTCAACATGTAACTCATTTTTTTACAGGCTGCAGTTCCATTAAGATGGGTAATCCCAAAGATAATTCAATTGGGCTTTGCTATTCATCTGAACATTTAAAAGATTTAAGAGTATTTCAAAGAGGCCACTTTAACACACATAACCAGGAACTTACATAACTAGGACAGAGGAAGACACTGACTTGTTCACTTTTTAATCTAGTGCTGCAGCAATGAAAGAAAAAGCCCTGCTTATGCCCTTGACACCTTACAGCTTCTGCTGTTCCAATCTGTACGGGCACTATTCAGATAAAGAATCACAGGAACACTTTTTTCCTTACCATCTCCAACACTATTTCAGACATAACAGACACTTGGCCTGAAAATACTGTCTTTACAGCAGCCACTCAGACTTTGGGAATGACATGCTCACCAAATAAGTACCTAAACATCCATAATGAATGCATTCCCTGGAATACTTCAAAAAAATTAAAAAAACCAGTCGGCACACAGTTTCTGTGAAAAAACCTTACCTGTGCTTTGGCTAGCGTCATTTGTAGAAGGCTTCTGCACTTTAAGAGCTGCAGACCTGTTTTCCAGTTCATCTGAAAATTCCTAGAGAAGGAAATTACAATCAACCCCTGTAGAAGTCTTAACACAGTAGAAATAAAAATTTGAAAAGCAAAGTTAAAAAAAATTTAGAAAGAGCTAAGTACAGATTACTTCATGTCATCTGCCACAATGCTGATGGCAAGTCCTGACACACGCTGTTCTCAGAGAGCAAAGCTATTCAGGGTGAGCAACACACAAAATTACAAATAACTGAGTCAAAACCCTCGTTTTGCACCCTTCTCTATGCACAATAGCTCAGGCTTTGAGGCAGTAGCCTTCAAGTTTAGCCTTTCAAAGTGTATTAGTTCTTGCACAAAGTACAGAAGGCAAGAGATGTAGAAACACTTATCTGGACATCAATTCACAGCACGACTGCTCTCCTTCAGTGTGAAATGAATAACTTGAGAATGGATATAGAAAATTTATGCTAATGTGACACTAAAGAAAGGGCGATGCAGAATACTGCTATGTTTCTACTGGAGAAGTTTACCAGCACAGCAATCCTACCACAGTAATTCCTCCTAAAAAGACACCAGCACTCCATTAAAAGCACTCCTTTTTCCCAAGAGTGCAGGTACTGATGCAGGAGTTACAGCAAACTTGTCTGACGTACGGATGGAAGAATTAGGTGAGTTCATGAGAGAAAGAGTAATTCCTTTTGTCTGTATTATTCCCAGGGAACAGAAAAGGACAGGAAGGGAGCAGGACTGTACTGGATACATGGGTGACCATGGGAGGTAGAATCAAAAAGAGAACTTGCAGTGTAGACAGGAGAGACTGTTCGCAAACCTTTTCTTTAGTATAAGAACAAGCACGCCGTGGATTCTTTGAAGATCAGCAGATAGCCAAGTATCATGAGACAGACCCAGATATACCAGAATATGATAGAGGAAACCACAGAAACTCACCTGAATATTAGTTGTGTCTTTTGTGTGCAACAGAAAGTGAACTTCTTCAAGTGAATTTACTCTCTTTTTATTACTGAATTCAAACACTTTGTCAAAAAATAATTTAGCAACAACAGAGCTTGGGAATCCTAAATTCCCTGTCCCAAGTGCTGGAAAAGTAATTGATTTCAACGACAGTTCTTCAGCAATCTCCAGGCATTTTGTGATTATGTCACCCAAGACCTGTAAAGCACAATTATTTTTTCAGTTACTGGAGGCAATTTTTTTTCCGGTATGTGCAATGTAACACTTTCCCTTTTTGCTACCTCTTGGTATTAAAATACAACTAATTGCATACACAAGGAATTCACGTGGAACTTATTAGTCAACAAGGGATCGGCCCCACAGTTCATAAAGAACCAGTCAAACTCTCTTATCTTCTATGATACTGTCCTCCATTTCAAAGGAAAAGCGGCATTAAACACACTATAAATCCTAGACAAATTCAGGCAAATAAAAACCCTTTTACCTTTGAAGGTGTGTCTTTCTGGGACCAGGCAGGTAAGACAGCATGAAGCACAACACTGCAAGCTAGATTGTAACCTTTTGTTTTCAACACAGATCCTTCCTGAGGTGTTCTTCCTTCACCTTCGTTTTTCAAGCCTCTCTGAAGCATTGGCCCTGCCTTGCTTAGCAAAGCTTTAGCAAGTGGCCCTTTGTCAAGCCGGAGATCTTTGCCAACACTGATGACAACAACGGATGTCTGAAAAACACACAAACAAAAACTCTAGCTTGTAAGGATCAAATTTAAATTTTGCATTGGATAACCAAATACAGCCTGCCTGATGGTTTACAAGGTAAATTTTTGGGACAGCAAGCAGAGCAAACAAAGTTTTGGAATAAACCACAAGTTATACTCAATTCTAATATCATGAGCCTGCCCAAGGAAACACAAAAGCTGTGTTAACAATGAAATGAATTTCAGCCTAATGGGAGAAACTTAACAATTCTGTATTCCCGGTTTATTCATTCTACCTCCATTTGAAAAACATTTATGCGAGTTTGTTCTTAACGAGAGGCTCGCGGACCAAAATCTGAGTTCACTGAGGTAGGCAGGGCCTCCCATACATGGCTGGTTTAGGGGAACAAGCAGATGCTGAATACAAACAAGACTGGGGGTAGTCTAAGGAGAAAGAAGTGAGAAAAGCAGTAACTTATAAATAGGAGAAATACAAAGGGCACTGAACATTGTGTCAAGCCCTATATTTAGCTCCTCAGGAAGGGCCCCTATACACATTTTAACATCTACTCTGCCCTGGTCAACTGAAGGAGCTGCATGCACAAGCTGTGGGAGGCAAGATGGTTCCTGCCTAGCAAGGAAGGGTCAGGAGGGTTTGAAGCCCAGAACGATTCCTGCTGACTGCCATTGTTTCTGCTAAACTGTAATGTACCACGTACCACAGGGATCTCTGGAGATATTCAAAAGCTGTCTGGACACATAACATGCTCAGTAGGGAGCCCTACTTGAGCAGAGAGGTTGGACTAGATGACCTCCAGTGGTCCCTTCCAACCTTAACCTGCCTGTAATTCGGTGATCTGTGTGCCTCTGCATCAGCAGATGACAAAATGCCGTGCTGCACAGCCATCTGTACCTACCATGTAAGACAGTAACAGCAATTCTTGTTATCAGCAGTGATAGCCAATTTCAGTAACATGTAAACAGGTAACATTGCCAATTACAGACGATGGTCTACAGCTGGTCGTTTATTGGTTTCATGTTTGTTTGTTTTAAAAAAAGACACAAAAGAACACACTACATATTTCAATAGCAGATAATTTAGACCACTTACTGCAGCATCTTCAATGCTTCCTGTTTCCAGCATGATGTTAAGGCCTTCCTCAGTTGTTAAGAATGGGAAGTTCTTAATAGGCTGAGAAATTTTCCTCTTGCTAGATTGAGGAACTGTACTGGCCTGATACAGTGACCTATAGGAAGGTGAAGAATCTGAAAACACATCTCTAAATGCCTTGCTGAAAGCCTGAATGTAATCCTGTGCCAAAGCCACAAGATGAACCTCCTTCAAGGTGCTGTTCCCCTTGGATTCTTCCAAGCTCTCCTTGATGGAGGATACAATCAAATACGTACAGTCTTCCAGGGGGAAGCCAAAAATCCCTCCACTTATAGCAGGCAGAGCTATGGAATGATGATTGTATATTTCAGCTAGTTTTAAACAACTTTTCACTGTCTTCCTCAGCAAGTTCACACACATTTCTGATTCCTCCTTGCTCCACCTGGGCCCAACAGCATGAATGACTTTCTTGCAGGGCAGTTTCCCAGCGCCTGTCATCACTGCACTGCCGGGCTGCAAACTCCCGTTCCTCCTCACCAGCTCATCACACTCCTCTTGCAGGGCTGGGCCAGCTGCTCTTGACAGCGCTTCAGCAAGGCCACCACTGTGTTTTAGGTTTTCATTAGATGCATTCACCACTACATCAACAGGATGAGTGCACAAGTCAGCTTCATAAAGCGCTATCAGAGTTTTACCCATGGTCACCTGCATATAGGGCTTGCCTCTTTTACTATGTTCTTTCTGTTCTTCCAGCTGCTTTTCCGGCTGCTCTTCCAGGAGGACTAAACACTTGAACACTTGTTTTGCATGGGTGGCCAAAAGGTGTACTTCCTCTTTTATATATGCCTGGGCTCCTGGCAGGTCAATTACCACACGCTTATAATGCAGGCCAGACAGAATTCGTTCAACTAAGCTGACGCCCTCCAGCACTTTTGTCTTTGGCCCACTCAAGGATATAACTTCACAGTTTTCCTGTGTGCTAAAGTCAACTTTCACACCTCTTTTTCGCAAGCCAGCCCAATCATTGGCCTTCTCTTTCTCAAAAAACTTTACTACTGCCATGGGCCTTCCTCCAATGACCCTTTGTACCTGTGTGTTTTCATCTATAAAGTTGGAAAGTTCCTCAAAGGCTTTTGCTACTGCTTGAGAAAAACCAGCAATCATGATCTCACTCTTTGCCTCAGTGACTGTTACAGCTTCATTAGGGCAGTTTTCCTTGGTTAGCATGTGCCATTCCTCCTTCTGGAGGACTGACTCATCCTCCAAAGTAATGCTTTTACAGTCCAGTTCCTTCATTATTTCTTCCTCTGCTTTTAGGAGATCTTCAGAAGCAGTCCCTTTCAGGATGATATCTCCTACACCAAGCTCATAAAAGGCACTGATTTGTTTTGACATAAACAGGCTCTGTGACAGGGTTGCATTATCAATATGCTCTAAAAACTTTAAAATGTAAGGGTGGATATTTATTGTTTTCTTTACCATTTTGTGTACGTGATCGAGTATTTCCCCTTTTACTTTATAAATTTCCTCAGGCACTCCAGATAGGTAAAGACTCTTCTCCAAATAATCATAGCTTATCTGCAGGCCTGGGAACTCTGTACGAAATTTTTCTTCAAGACCAGTAATCTGTAAAATTCCATATTCCCCTGGACTCACTGTCTTAACTTTCAGTTCAGTTCTTTGCTTTTCTCTTTCAATTTCTCTGGTGGCCTTTTCAACCAGAAGCTTCAGTTCTTGTTCAGCCTTCTTCACAACTTCTTTTTCACCTACTAGAACATGTAAATCCTCGGAAATATGTGGGATCATCAGACCATCATGGGAAAAGCTGTTTTTAATGGCCTCCCATACCTCTGTGCTTATTTGACATTGAATTGCTTCATATTTTGATATGCTGTGTGAAAATGCTGTGGAAACATTTTCCTTCCATGCCTTGACCAATCGAGATACTGATCTCTTCCGCTCAGAAAAAATAGTTGAAGGATGCAAAGTAACTTTTGGGTCTGCACAGAGGGGCTCAGGCCACATTGGCACACAATTGCACTTTGCCATTTCATGATCTGTTGCCTCAATTAAGCTACAGTTTCCTTGCAAGTACTTCCAGATATAGGGATCCAGAGGCAATGTAATTGGATCTGGCTTCTTTATCTGCGGCCCCTCCTTTCCATACAGAGCTGTTTCCAGCAAGGTGTAGTAAGGATAGACAGAGATTGGTGTTTTGTTGAGTGAATGCTGCTTTGCCAGGATATTTGTTACATCTAAAACAAACAAACAACCCCCAAGTTATTAATGTCAGCACTTCAGATCTTCTCTTTTAGTTTTTTTTCATTGTTTGGGGTTTTCAAGACTATATGTTCTACATAATAATGTTTGTTATTTCTAAGAACATTTTTAGATTAATTTCCTCCCCTTCCCAGATAGAAATAATTCCAAATTTTTGAAGAATTATTTATTTTAAATGCCAGAAACTAAGTTGAAGAGACAATCAAGCACAATAGCATCCACCTCTGGGGGGCTGTGTGCATAGTCTCTGACCTCACTTCTCTTATATGCTGTACTTGAAGTCTCTGACCCACTTCTCTTATATGCTGTAGTATTACTCAGCAATATCAAACCACAGCTCCCCAGTTTCCCCTCAAAAGACCATCTCTTTCCTTCAACTTCCCTTTGTCTCTCCCTTTCACTGCAATGCTTCCAACTTCTCCCTTGTCCTACACTTTCCACAGAAATGGAAGGCGTTACACAGAAGGCATTTCTCTAGAAAATCCACATTTTGGTCTTTAAATGAGAGGCTCTCAAAGAAATACGGGTTCTGCATTTCTGCATTACCTCTTTGGCCACCGAATGTAATGATAGCTGCATCTTCATCAGGCAGCTGTTGAACATCCACCACTTGTGCACCTCCATACTCTGGCTTTTCAAAGTAAATGGCAATATAGTCACTGGGGGTGTTGGGTGGTATATTTTCAACCCTAACACTTTTTGTTCGCTCAAGGCACTGTGCCGTAATGCGTTGTTTCCTTGCTCTGTGGTTTTGATTAAGCTTGTTAGCAAATTCCTCTACATCTAGAAAGAGAAAGGAGGAGAAGAAAGAAAAGATCAAACTCAGAACTCGCTGTTGCACTATGATGTTAGCGGACTATCACTGATCAAAGCACTGAATTACAAAATCGGCTCAGAGGTGCCTGCAAAGCTACTTCTTTCCACATATTCAGTATCTGTCACTTAGTATTCCCCTCATGGGTGATCACAATTGCTGACTACAATGACCGCAGCCAGAATTTGCCACTAGTTTTCCTACTGACTACCATTGGGTCTCTTTAACCCCAGAAGAAAACAAGATCAGGTTCATTTTTGGGCTATGGCTTTGTATACAACTAGTCAGGCACAAGTTAACACAAAATCTCTTGTTAAACGATAAATACATTCTCATTTTGGCTATTTCCCACCTCCTATCTTCACAGTAAAAGACAGTCAAATCACTTTTCTGTCTGTCAGGGAAAAACAATTAAGTTTCTTAAGGATCTACTTATTTGCTAAAAGCCACACCAAAAATTTAGGACTGGAGCATGACATGAGAGACAAATAATTTCTAAGGCAGAAGAACTTACACCTTCTCTGAAGGACAGCTTTTGGCAAGGACAGCTTTTACCATCAATCTGTTCTCAGACCAAGGCACACCCTTCATTGCTTGTTTTAAGGTATAGTTTGGTTTTAGTCCTACCTGTTGTGTTTACTATCCAAACCAGAGCTAGCTCTCTTTCTGACTTGCACTGGCCTCTATACCCTACAGATAAACGTTATGGCAATAACTTCAGTAGAGTAAATCCTCCTGTAAAAGGACATAATATCAGATCAAACCTTAAAAATATGGAAGAAAATACCCCCAGCTTAATCTCTCTCACACACATGCATGCAAACGTGTAGGTAATAAGAAAGAGCTTCAGCTCTGACACCTCCTTACCAGTATTTCCAGTAAAAGTAACTACAGCAGCACATAACTCAGGTATCATTTCCACACTGAAGTCACCATCAACCTCGGACAAGCCGCTGACATTCTCTACCAGCATAATTAACATGCAATCTGTTGTTGTCTCCTCCACATTTTCCAGCAAAACTGCAGTGGAAGGCAGGGACTCTTCAGAGTTCTCCACTTGGCATGTCTCCTGCAAAGCCTCCACTTGCCACAGCTTCACAAACAGATCAATTTTATTCAAGCGATGCTTCCTTTGCAAAACTTCTTGGGCATCTAGTCCCACAGAAAAACAGAGATGTCACAGCAGAGCAGCATGTTAAATAATGCCAATAATACACCATTTCTGCTTGAAACAAAGCCCACAATGAGATCCTGCACCAGCAAAGGCCTGTTTTTAAAAGGGAGCTTTAGCAGTGTACCATAACATACAATCATACCTTCCTCATCCTGAAAGGTGATGATCACTTCCTGATCCTTTTTGACATAGGACTCAATGGTTCCCCCACCAGACTTCCTTTTATTTTCAAAGTACATTTCCATAAGGTCATCTTCTATTTCCTCCCCAGAGGCAGTGGTTACCACTATAGCAGAATTCCTAGAGGTTGCTTTCTCTGCTTCCAATTTCTCACATGATTCTGAAATAAAACATCACACCCTAATGCCTTAGGCAAAAGTTAGGAAAAAACCCCAAGCTTCCCATCTTCCAAGCTTTCATGCCACTTTTTGTTTAGATCACACTTAAGGTCAGGGAAAAGAACAGGGTAAGAATCCCAAACAAGTTAAGCACTAGTGGGAGTTGCTGTTTCAACACATAGGGAGGAAACGCTTCAGTTCATCACCAGGCAAGGACAGCAAAAGTAAAAGCTACGAAAGCTTCTTCACAAACCCACAGTGAGGGGAACCAGTGCTCCTCTGCCTGCACACGCTCTCCATTCACAGTTCCAGCCATTGCTGTGGATCATGTGTTGCCTGCCACAGCCAGCACAGAACCTGCCTGGCATACACAGCTCCCAACCAGTTTTGGCACAGGATGCCCCAGCAAGGCTGGGAACAGCTGGGAAGGTCTGGGTAGGGACAGCCTTAGCCAGAGCAGAGGCCAGCATTCACTGCTGTGTCCTAAGGAACCGACCTGTCTGAGGCAGCCAGTGAATTGGGGGCTCTAAAGGGATTCATAGAAAGGAAAAAATACATTTATTTCTTTTAGCCTGGGATCACAATTCCTACATACGTTAGACAAACAACACAAGCCACAAGGGTGACCAGGGCACTACTACAGCAGAAAGGTCCAGAAAACCAAAGAAGTAGGAATACAAGGGTTGCCAATGAATAAGTGACACACTTACCTTTCTTCTCCTGCTGAGTGCACACAGGAGTTTCCTTATTCTGGCAGAAGGGAAGAGACACCTGGGGTTCATTAACTAGAGATAAATGACAATGATTTCTCAGTTGCTGGGTACTTCAAGAAGAAAATGGGCACATTCACGTACACCCAGGAGCTAACACAGCTTGAACTAAGTTTCATTTGACACTGTCAGAACCACAGACTTCCACAGATTTCTCTTTTTAAACCATATGTTGAATTGGTAATAGTAACACTCTGAGCTCAAGAAGCCAGGGGCATAATATTAGCAGAGTCATGCTGCACAGTCACAGCCACAACGAGCAGGTCCTGCCATGTACTACAGCACCGTGCTCGCACAAAAGCTGCACTGAACATGGGAAGTGCTGAGGCCATCCGCCCTTGGGAGGGAAGTGGCTTTGAAAAGTGAGACCTCTGGAAGAGCCTCTGTTATGATATGTTTGACTCAGCATGCCTGCTCAACTTCCTAGTTTACAACAAGAGGAAATGCAGCTACATTAGGAAACAAAAGACAGTGGTAAGATCAACCAAACTGCTTTTCCAGCCTGTGCCCTCAGCCCTCACCTGTGCAATTGCCCTTCCATGCACAAGCAGGTCCTTTGCAGGCAGAGCTCAGCGAGCTGTGTATTAGCCACGTGTGTATGGATTAGTTCTGTGTGTACTGACAGTCACGTATTGATTAGCTGTGTATTGGCGACGTGTGTGTATTGATTAGTCAGTCCTATGTGTGTGTATTAGCCAGATGTGTATTGAGTAGCTGTGCATGTATTGATTAGCCGTGTGTGTGTGCGTGTGTGTGTGTGTGTATTAGCCGTGATAGTGCGGTCGGTCTGTGCCGTGCCCAGGACGTGGCTCGGGGAATGCACCTTAGGAACTACATCGTGTTTGGGATTCGGGAAGTGAAGGGGAGCGCTGAGGAGAGGCATCAAAGCGGCAGAGTTCGCCCGGCCCGGCCCGACTCCGCCTCCCTCCCCGTGCCCGCTCTCCGCTGGGCTCCCCGGGCCAGCGCCTCGCCAGCCCCGGAGCCCTGCCTGCCGCAGCTCCTACCTGGCGCCTCGGTGCCGCCGGCCGGTCCCACGCCCTGCAAGGGAACGAGAGGAGAGCCGTCACCCGCGGTCCCTCCCGGCCCGGCCCCGCGCCCGCCTCACCCGTGCCCGCCTTCACCTGCGCGGGGTCGGCGTCCGCGGGCAGCGCGGTGATCTGCAGCGACAGCCGCCCTCCGGGCCCCCACACGAGCTCATGGACCGGTCGGCACAGCACCCTCTGCCTCACTGCCAAGAGAACAGGCTCCGGTCAAGGGTCGTCGCTGCCCCCCGCCCGTCTGAGCCGCGGCCATCGCCACCAGCGCCCCCCGGCCCGGCCCGGCCGCTCCCCCTCGGGGCGGGCGAAGCAGACGAGGATGTGCCCGGTCCCGGTGTCGGTCCCGGCCCGCAGCTCGCACTCGCCGCCGCCCGAGCGCTTCTGGCTCTGGAAGTAGCAGAGCAGCTTCCTCCGGAGGGCGGGCGGGGGCTCGGCGGGGCCCCAGTCCCCTCGCACCAGCAGCGGGAAGGCGCACGGGCGCTGCCCCTCCATGGCCGCCCCGACGGCTCCGTCCTCCCCCGCCGCTTTCGCTTTCACTTCTCGGCGCGAAACCCGAGCTGCCTGCGGCTCCGCCCAGTACCGGGAACAGGCCTCCTCCTCCGGGCCCGTCGGGGCCTCGGTGTCCGCCGAGCCTCCTTACGGAGCAGGACAGGCGTCTGACCGCCCTCGGAGTGCTCCCGGGATGCACAACCCCCTGTGCCTCCACAGAGCTGTACAAGAACCAGCTGTGACAGTGTTTTCAGCCCCCGAGCTTATAATGGTTAACCACTCCCTCTCCTCCCTTGCTGTAACCCTGAACATTTTCTGACTGTGATTGCCAATTGAGTACATTTAATCCTAAACGGTACACCTGTGATTAGAAAGTAAAGATCTGTATAGATGGTTATAGGATAAAGGCTTCAGGGGCTTTTCATGACAGTCCCCAGGACTCCGCTGCACAATTCAGGCTGCAAACTTTGGCACAGACAAAGTGAGTCACCTTATAAGAGTCTGACATCAGTGAACTGGCTTACAGGACGGAAAGTGAAATGAGAGACCAAAAGCAGCTGAGGAGATTTGATCTTCACAGCTATCTTGGTCTGGGATAGAGTTAATTTTCTTCTTAACTGGTACAGGGCTCTGTTGTGGATTTAGTACGAGAACAATGCTGACAACACGCTCACGGTTTAGTTGTTGCTAAGGAGTGTTTACCCCAAGCCAACGACTTTTTTATCTTTCCTTTCCAATTCTCTGCCCACCGGGGCTGGGGGATGAGCGAGTGGCTGTGTGGAACGTAGCTGCTGGCTGTGGTTGAACCACAATGACAGCTTGTTTCTGTGTGCAGAAAAGCTCAGTCACTTAGAAACAACTGGGATGTTGGTATTTTACTGCATGGGAAAGGGGGGGGGAACACGGAATAGTGTAAAATGGTAAAACAAATATGGTAACACAAAACCATGGCTGGAAAGACATCCCAACCCACATGGAAGCCAAACAGTGCCCACTACTACTAAATCTGAAAGTCAAAGTGGCAAAGTAGTACTGCCTATTCACAATGGGGGAATCATAAAATAAATACATTTTTAAAAAATCTTAAAAGGAAGGTGGCATGAAGTCCAAATTGCCCCAAATCACGGTGTTGCAGGGAAGCTCCTAAATTTTAAAAAATATACAGCTATATGTATTGCAAAAAGGAGCAAAATCCTGTACAGAAGAATGCAGAAACACACATGGTATTTTTATATTTTATTACTTGTGCTCAATAGTCTTAAAGAAATGGTTCAACTCACTAAAAATGATGTCTGTGTGAGTGACACACCACCACACAGGTAACTGGCAGGCTATTAGGCACTGCAGAGTACCTTTATGGTATAATTTAAACCTATATTGGATGCAATGGAAAGAATAGCTTTACAGCTGAAAAGCTGATTTAGAAGTTGTATTTAAGCTTAAACACAATAGCAGGCACAGAACCAGGAGCCCATTACCAGAGATGGCCACAGACACTGTTACTTCCCGTTTGCTCCACCACAGCTCTCAGCATTCAGCACTTCTGCAGGGCTAAAAATACAGCAGCATCCATGTACCACTTGTACATGATCCATGGCTAATTTCACATGCAAAACCCAAATCACTATTGCTATTTCTAACATGAAAAGGAAAAGAAGAAAAAGTCCATAGCCTGATCACAGCTAACACTGTTATAGCTGCATAAAAACTTTCAATTAGATGGGTTACATGATGCTAGCCACGCTGACAGATGTAATAATGCAAAGCCAATAGAAGTTTTTCATCTAGTAAAAGCCAGTAGTGGATATAAGGGTTTTGGCAGACTGGAGATTTGTGGGAAAAAGTGCAGATCAGATTTGCTGGTAAAGCAAGATACACAAAATGCAACAAGTACTGATGCTATACTCACAGGAACCAAATTCAGTAAAGGCTACATATACAGGAAAGTAAATGATTTGTGAAAAGAACATACATTGTTTGATGAGAAAAGATTACTTTTCTTAGCTAACTGTGAAATACAAACGATTTAAGTACAGCAGTTGAACAAAGTAACTTCTCTCTTCTTAGAGCTTGAAAAGTAAACTAACTGCTAAATGTTGTGATTACACTTAAAGAGTTGATAGCTGATAAATTTCCTTATTCAATTCCTTTTGCTTTCAATTCTGATCGAACACGCTGCAGATAATTAGGATCCGGGTAACCAAAACTAGGAAAAGAAGAAAAGAATTGTTTGGGTTATTTCTGCAATGAAGCACTTGACAGTTCTACAGAACCTTCTCATCAAAATCTTTTTAGAAATCTCTTTACAAATTTTATGCAGTTCTTACCCTACAGAGAAAACAGACCCATACTGCCAGTCACAGAAGTGATATAGACAGCATAAAGCTACAAACTTAAGGAGTTGCCGCATTTTGTTGTCCAAACTGACACTAAGAACTTGATTTTCAAAGCTGCCTGGGGTCTCACTTCAAAATGACAGCGTGTTTGGGTATACATGTTTTTAACAAGAAAATCAGACCTGAAGCATATCCAAGTGAGCATTCAAATCAGGAACATAATGGCACCTTTGGATTTGAAGTAGTGCAACACCAGAACTGTGTATGAAGCAATGATAAACAAGAGAGAATTTGCATAGAGTGGGGGATAAAGTAAAACTGTTGCTTTTTGCTCTTTTAAAGATCGTAGCCCAGTCAGGAAGATCTAGACACAAGCCTTGAGAGCTTGCAGGACACCACCAGCCCCGCAGAGGCTGCAACAAGCTTGGAAGGACTGGTCTAAGACTCCCTCTTGTCTCTGCTGCAGGCAGCTCACATTCAGTACTGGTGATTGCTTCACCTGTGTGTCTTTTCATTTATCTGTAAGTACAGCAAGTCCTCAAGAAATACTGGGTAGAGTTGTCATCTACTCAGAAAATCTTCTGATAGCCTGAATGGCCAAAATGGGGTACCCTTTTTAATGGGTGGGGCTGGCATGGTGTCCTGTGCTCTGACCCAACTTTTAGCTGGTTCTTACCAGCTAAAAGCACATGACCATATCTGTACGACAATCTTCCTGCTGTTAGCTCTGTTAAGCAGAATTTCAAATCATGTTTTACAAAGTCTGAGTGCCATCTTTACCGGGATCAGAATAGAGCAGCACCTCCTGGTGCAGAACAGCAGGAGGCTTAGATCAGGAGTCCAGCCTTGGGTGCCATCAAGAACTTGCTGTCCTGTCCTGTACTAGAAGTAGGTTCTAATCAAAGCAGTTATTAACTAAGTGCCTTACAAACTCACTGGTGAATGAGTGGCCTGAGGGGCAGCAGAACACTAAGCTCATCCTTGTTCCAACTGTCCAAACAGGTGAAGGTGATTAATGTCTGGATCCATGGGGCATTCCACCACTTACTGACAAAATCTGAAAGCTCTAAATGTGGAAAATATTAAGGGCCTTCCTGCTACATCTGAGTAGCAATAATATTGCACAAAGAGAAGACTACTTACTTGGTAGGTCCTCCCGTTATGGCAGTTTTGTGGTGAATATCATTCCATGTGATAACACTTTGTTCACCAGTAGTACGTGACTGCCCCACTGTGAAAATCAATTTTTGGTCAAAGGCCCTTCTGAGGAGCTGCAGAATTTCTCGCCCTTCCTTATTGTCTGGTAAATACGCTTTTCGGTAAGCTGGGCCATAATGCTGCCCTGGGTTTGGATGGCTGCTCTGTTTTGTAGAAAAACAAAACAAAACCACATATATAATAAATGATTTAGAAGGACATAGCATGGCTGATGACTGATTTTGGGGAGTTTTTTTCTCTTTAGATACTTTCATACAAGTTTCATTCACCCTTTCTTGTCATCACTCATGCATCCATTGTTATTTTTAAATTCGTTTTTCCCTCTTTTCTCTCCCAAATGCATGGCACCACATGTGTGACTTTTTCATTTACTCCATTCTCAGTCCTAGACACAAATCCAAGCACCTAAAGAGATTCTCATCTGGAAAGCTCTCACCAAGCCAGCCCACTATTTATTTTTGTCTATTGGTGTCCGCAGCAAAGAGAATGCCCCAGAAATGCTCATTATACTTGCAAAACTTTTCTTATATAATATCACTGCATAAATTCCAGTTCAGTTATTCCCAATGTACAAATTAAAGACAGGTACCTTTGTCCTGGTGCATATAAAATGGAGGGCTGACAATCTGATCATTTCACTCCTACCGTATTTACTTAATTGCACCCAAAAATATTGAATTAAACACTTGCAGATTGGTACAAAACAAAGAAATGTCTTGCCTGGACATGCATTAAAATAATGGGAAAATAGTTAACCTTATAGTCCATCTTGGTTTTGTTGTGGGAAAAATATCTTTAAGAAATACTTAAATATACTTACAGTTTGAATACCACCTCTCATATAATAGTTAATTTGAATAGTGTGACAATTGGAAAAACCAGGAAGGGAGACATCCAGTTTTGTAGTTGACATTGTTCCCTCTGGTTGGTTTCCTCTCAGGACTCCACAGATGGTATTACAAATAGGACAAGCTCGTTTATAGGCCATGGCTCTGTCAATGCAACTTTTGCAAAATGCATGTTTGCACTTTTCTAGTGTTTCTTTATTTTTAATTCTGTCCATGCAAATTGGACACTGATCTTCTTCTTTTTCTTCTGTCTTTGTCTGAATCTGTCCTTCAGAAGACAGATTATTCTTTTGCTTAACCTTGGACTTCTTAGATGCTCCTGTAGCTTCTTGAGAGCTGAGGTCAGAGGACAGTGGTGCCTTATTTTTAGTTTGTGTTGAGTCTCCAATGTTAAGAAGGTCCATCATGTGCTTTTCAGCAGCATAGACATGGTCTGGTAAACCACGTAAGATTAACTTATCTTCATTCTTCTTAAGTTCTACATGAAGATCTTCACATTGTTTTCCATTAAGTAGCATGTATGACGTTTTCTTCTGATCTTCTAAAAGCTTCATGCTGATGACTTTTTCTCTTAACATTGCAGAGGCACTCTGAAATGCATTGATGAAACTTTCAGCAGCATGTGATGACATATCAGGAGTTTTGGACTTAGGCCTAAATATTATGACCTTCCGGCCATATAAATTCTCTTTTGTTTCTATCAGTGTGTCAAATTTGTCATTAATGTTATCAATTTCTTTGCTTAATATGGTTTCCAACAATTTAAACACAGAAGCATCAACTTCAATTCCATTCCTGTATTTGTACTGTTCGGATGATATTTTCATATTCTTTTCAGCTTGGCTGTTCTTATCTTCCTCTTCTAGAAATTTTTGGGCAGCTAAAATCTCACTCAGTGGACCACGGAGTAGCAACTGACTCCCTTCCTCTAAAGCAAGAAGATTTCTAAATCTTTCATTTAATTTCAATATTGTCTCCCTTAATGTGTGACTGTTTCTTACGGGAACTTTTTTCTGTGTCAGATCTTTTGTAGTTTCCTGAAAAGTTCTAATAAAAAAATCATTAGCTGCTTGTAACAATGCAGGATTTCCATCAGAAGATATGTATATTACTGTGCAATCTTTGTAGTGACCTTTAATTCTTATACACGCTCCAAACCTTTCGTGTAGTTCTTTGATTTCTTTTTTGCGGGTATGACTGAAATACTCATAGAGAGCTGTCACAAGTGTCAATTCATTCATTTCTTCAGTATTCAGACCATTTTCATCTTTCAAACCATTCTCATATTCAGAATGTGAAAAATCATGGTTTGGGTCTTTGCCTGCAAGAATATCCTCAAAGTAGTGATAAGCCTTTTCAATATCTGTAAAATCTCCTGTCAATGTCTCCATGCCAAGGTTTTCTTTCCTCTTTAAGTTTGGACACATAATGGTAATTTTCTCCCTTTGGTCTTCAGTGAACATACTGGTATTCACAGTAGCAGATACTGTAAGAAATATCTAAAGAAAAGACAAGAATATATCAACATTAGTTTTTACAAGGTTCTCTGCTTGCTGCTTCTGTGTTTTGAGCAAGGAGAAACTCTATCCATCCCAGTAGTGCCAGATTACCATAAACAAGTTTGTACACAGTATTTCTTTTATGTCACGTACAGCGTTGCCATAAACAGGCGAGTAACACAACCTGCTCCTAAGTCAGCAGCAAAAATGAAATGTGTTGATGTCACCAGCACTGCAGGAGCAAAGACAGTAACTCTGCTACTTAGGCTGAGACTGTGACCAGCACTTTTTGTTCCCAGCCTCTGACAACAGAGTTAGCATAACTTTAAGCATTTTACAAGGCAAACAGGCAACCTCTGTGGCTGAGCTCAGTGCATATTATGCCCTTTTTCCATCATTATCAGGCCCTAAAAGTCCAGGCACACAGCAGACAAAACAAACAGATTTTTTCTTTCCCTATCATCCTCAAGGTTTCTGGGCACCAGGCTGACCAGTGCCCTCCTTACTGGCCTTGAAGGTCCCAGGCACCCTGCCAAGCAGGTGGTGCTGACCCTATCACAGAGCAGGCAGCTTTAATGGCACTGCCTACAAAATCAACCACTTACAAGTCCTAACTGGGAATTCAGACCACATCTGTGGCTGGACAGTGAAACCCATGGACCCCTTGGTGGCCAGGGAGAGCTTCACTGCCCTCCGCTTCCTTTGAGGACTGACTGGATGGCCCATATGCTTTTATGTGTTTTCAAGTCTAGATGGTGATTGTTCTATCAATACAGCAACCCAAGTATTAAGATTGGACATGACTTGCAGAGGATCCAGGTGACCAGAAACCATAAGCTAAGCTGTGCTACTAAACACAGTGCTGCACTATTTATAAAATTGTCCTCCACTGATTCTGCTTGTAGAAATCCTGTGGTATTCTGACCATTAATTCTATGCTACGCTAATGATAAAATCCTGTTTTAAAAACCAAAAAGCTTTAATTATAACTACGTCTTAGTGCCATCATTAGTCTGCCAAGGATCCCCAAAAGACCCTGTCTGTCCCCTTAGCACCAGTTTACGCAGACACATGTTTTAACACCACCTATATGTTATATTTCATTGTTCTTATTAATATTAGACTTTCTAGTTTTCACTTACTATCTTTCTTTAAAACTTTCCCAAAAGTTGTGCTTTAATAATACAAGAGTTAGGGTAGAAAATAGGATTCTGAAAAATAATAACAAAGATGTTCACTTCTCTACTTTGCACAGACAGAAGGATAGGGAAATTTGCAGTATAGTGACACAGATGCCAGGTAAACACCCCATCAGCACATGCTATACCTCAAAAGCTGCATCTGTGTTACCATGCAAAACAGGGTAAACCCTCTGAGCCAGGTATCAGGGTCTCGGTAGAGCCACACCCACATCATGTAGCCCTATCCCATGTCCCTAAACACAGCACATCTTTTCTGCATAACTTTTAGTTCAAAGTGTCTGAAATTATGTTTCTTGTGCCACATCATATCACAGCAGATTTTTAAATGCCGAAGTAAGGGGTGGAGGTAACTAGGGCTGCCTCAAGATGCAAACCATGTTGAAAGAGTGTTAGAGGTCTGTGTAGGTGGAAAGGATCCAAATCTCATACAATTCTTCTACCTTTTGGGAGCAGCCCGTGGTGCATACTACCCCCCTCAAAACCTGCCAGGGTGCTCCTTTGGGGAATAGTGGTTGGCACCTGCTAGAGCCAGGCTGGAAAATGTGCTGCTTGTAAGCATATGTAGATTGACCTCTGGTCCGGCACTCAAATGTCACTCCTGGCTCTCATTTTATTGACTAAGACCATGTAACTGGCATTTTTTCGGCACAAAATGCTGAAATGCGACATAACGGACTCATGGAACTACAAGCAGGGCAGGTTGTGACATTGCTCTTCCTGAGGTACCTTTTTGGTGAGGACTTCCATTGCTGCAGCCCCACGGGCATCGCTGTCCTGCTGCTCCTGCTGGGGCACAGCAGGCTTGGCAGCGATGTTGTTGGAGCTGGCAGAGGCCTGTGCTGTAACCTGGCTCTTGCCCAGGTCCTCTTCTCCCGGCAGGATGATGATGTCCATGCATTTTGCACCCAGCTCCAAGCTGTGCTTCGGGCGGGATTCAACACTCTTCCTATCTGTGGTAATTTCAGAATGAAAGCATCACAGAACTGTTATGGTTAAAGGGACCTCTGGAGATCATCCTGTCCAATCCCACTGCCAAGGCAGGGTCTGCCACCACAGGTGAGTTTGGGATGTCTCCAGAGACGGAAATTCCACTGCCTTCCTGGGCAGCTTATTCCAGTGCCTGCCACCCTCAATGTAAAGAAATTCTTCCTTATGTTGGGGTGAAACTTCTTGTGTTTTAGTTTATGCCCTTTGCTCCTTGCCCTGTCGCAGACTACCACCGAAAAGTCTGGCACGCCTCTGAGATATCTGTATGCATTGATGAGATCCCCTGTGAATTTGGACACAGGCACATACGGCGGATAAAGTTACTTGAAAACTTTGATGGCTGCCAGCGGCCCCCGAGCTGCCCTGCCCAGGGACGGCAAACGGTGTCTCGGCGGCCATTTCCAGCCCCCCCTCCCCCGTCCCCTCAGGCCGAGCCGTGGCCCCGCCGCGTACCTCGCTCCTGGAAGAAGTCCACCCAGTAGGTGCCGGGCCTGGGGCCCGCCCGCACGCTGCACTCGCCGCCCCCCGAGCGCTTTCCCGACTGGAAGTACGCCTGGAGCTTGAGGATCGCCTTCTCGCCGGCGGCGGGCGCGGGGCTGAGCCGCACCAGCAGCGGCGCCGCCGCCATGATCCCGAGCCGCCGCCCGCTTTCGCTTTCGCTTCCCGCTCGCTTTCGCTTTTGTTTCCCGTTCCGCCGCCCGCCGTTCCCCGCCTCGGACTCCGCTCCAGCTCCGAACGCTGAGGATCCGCGCCGGGCCGGCTCATGGGGGGCCTCCAGGTACCGGAGCGGGGCTGGGGGCGGCGGCTGCCCCAGGGGCTGTGGGTGCGGCGGGAGCGCCCGCGGGGCGCGGGGGAACGGAACAACCCCGGCCTCTGGCCTGGCGCTCGGCAAGAAGTGGCTCTGCCCGGCCTCTCGCTCCTGAGAGTTAGCCGGAGCCGGAGCAAGCCGTGGGCAGCTTCACCCACACAGCTCCCGCAGCTTCGACCAGCATTTTAAAACTTAGAAAACTTCGTACAGATGTTTGAAAACCTGGTGCTGCCGGTTTGATTTGCAATAGAACCTCTCCTGTAGGAGGGCAGCCCACGTACTTTGTTGCTTGTAACATGTACTTTTTCTTTTTTTTTTTTCCTTTTTATTATAACAGAGTTACGTTTCAAATTTCTTCACATGGAAGCCCGCGTTAGGTAAGTCTCTCATTTAGCCATCTGCGAAGTGTGTCTAAGTTGAAAACTGCCAGCTACAGCCAGCAAACTGGAAAACAAAAGCCAAAAGGAACCTGAATTTCATAATTAATATGAAATAGACACAGTTATGATTCAACATTATTATTCATTACTTCAACAGGACTTGATTGCATTTCTCTCTTAAAAACAAGAGCTCAGAAGTGTTTTGATGAATCAGCTTGTATACTTTATAAGTGCAAAACGTCAGACTCTTTTTACAAGCAAGTAGCATACCCCGGAGGAAAGTTTGATTAAACTCACACAGATTGATTTAAACTAATTAACATAACTGCTGCATGTAGTACTGCTGACATCTGCCAGGAGAGGGCTGTATAGCCATAGTGAGAATGTAAAAACTGTTCCCTAAAAAGTGATTTAAAAAGCCTTTCTGAGTTCATACAAGGTTCCATAGAAAGAAGAAATTGCTTGTGGGCTTTAAGTGCAGACCAAACGAGAGTCACAGAATTAAAACTTAGCATAAGATCTCCGTGGCACAGTTAAATGAACCTTCTTGGGCTTTCTAAACCTCTGAAAAGGGGAGAGAAAATATTAGACTGTGTAAAAAAATATTGTTTAGCAATGACAGTAGGATAAAATTGAGAGCTATAAACCAAGCTTTTATATAATAAGAAATGTTTTGATAGTAATAACTTCTATTTCACTTTCTATTCTGTATCCTAGAGTCAAGCATGGTATTGGATGAGTTCAGTTTGACGATGCGCATCAGTAAAGATGCCTATGAAGCTCTTAAGAGAAGAGGCAACCTTCTAAATAATCTCGTTTCCAGAAAGTTTGCTTGTACATTGGCCTTCGGAAAAGCAGCGAAAAGCACTGTTGAAGTATACAGGATAAAAGTAAAGTGGGGAATTGACATTTGTGTTTATAAGGATGATCTCACAAGACACAAGGTCGATGCTTTGGTGAATGCAGCCAATGAGTATCTTGAACATGGGGGAGGTCTCGCTCTTGCCCTTGTAAAAACTGGAGGGCCAGAAATAAAAGAGCAAAGCAGTCTCTATATTCAAAACAATGGAAAAGTCAAAGTTGGCAGTATAGCAGTGACAGGTGGAGGGAAGCTTCCTTGTAAGGAAGTTATTCATGCAATTGGTCCAAGGTGGAATCCTCATGAAGAGGAAAAATGTTGTAACCTACTTCGGGAAGCTATTTTGAATGTTCTGCGTTATGTTAGTGCTCCAGGAAAAACTTTCACGTCTGTGGCTATCCCAGCAGTGAGTTCAGGTGTCTATGCCTTCCCAGTTGATTTGTGTTCTCAAGTGATTGTAATGGCTGTAAAGGAATTTGTTGAGACAAGTCTACCAAGCTGTCTCAAGGAAATCCGCCTGGTGAACATTGAAGAGTCTACAGTTGCAGAAATAAAGAAGGCCTGTGAAAAGTTTCTGGGTGATACCAGTTCACTTCAGGACTCTGTGACAGCTTCACCAAACCAGCTTCCAACTTACCTCAAATATGAAAACATTCGCTTGCGCATCATAAAAGGACACCCTGAAGAGCTGAAGGTAAGGCTGTCCCGTAATTTGAGGAACAGGGTGTTGCCTCCAAGTCTTTGCAGGGTTTAGAGCCCAAGAGTTCAGAATACATTTTGTATCAGTCCACTAAATAGTTTACTTCTCAGTTTGATGAGAATTTATACATGGTAGATAAATTATAGTAGCAAGGAGTTGGTTTTTGTCTAAATGGGTACTGAACTTTAGAATGTTTTTATTTTGTTGTGTATATGTGCTGTTATAATAGGAAGCAACTAAAGATCAGATGATTAATAATACATCTCTGTGTTAAGGTTTATCTTATTCTATCGGAATTCACATTTTATCATGCACTTTATAGAAGTCTTCTCTTATTTTTTGCCTTGCTATTTTTCCTATACTTTATGTTCTCATAACTCCATTATTGGAATTATTCAGCAAACACTGAAACAGCTGAAAATAACTAACACAGATCATGTTCACCTTACCTTTAAACAGGGCATTATTTAAATCGATTAACTTTTTAGCTAGAAGATCTGATGCAAAAT
Organism: Orthonyx spaldingii; assembly: GCA_013397795.1. NCBI lineage: Eukaryota > Metazoa > Chordata > Aves > Passeriformes > Orthonychidae > Orthonyx > Orthonyx spaldingii. The sequence goes on from VZTJ01004575.1 coordinate 585,122, forward strand.
ATATGAGCTCAGTCATAGGAATTCAACAGAGCTCTTAGACTGCAAGGTGTATCACAGGAATGGCATTTGCTTTTAGCAAATACTATATCTTTAAAAAAATTAACTTTTATTTTAAAGAAGTATTGTAATTGAATAGGAAGTTCATTTTTTGGTGTAAGAACAAAGCATCACAAAGTTGACCTTGTAGGGAATTTTAGTAACCAGTTCTACAGCACTGAAAGATGCACATGCCCTCAAGACTGTGAGGAAAACATGTTCTTGTGTGTTTAGATTATATTCAACAATTAAGGTTAGAACAATTACTGCTGTTATCAGCATTTTGTAAACAAGTTTTTTGCATTTCCCATATTTGAAATAAAGGATACCTACAAGCGAAATCTGCTTTTTCCACTGGGAATTGGAAAGAATCACAGCTCTGCAGTTCCCTTACGCGTACTGACACCACTGGTTTGGTGATGTGTCCTTGCTCCACTAAGGCTGGAATGACAGCCATATCCACAGTTCTCTCCTGCTCATTGATAACTGCTACGTGGGTCACTTGGACAGTGAGAGTAATAATTCTGTTCAGTAAACTCTAATGACTGCAACAGCTTTGTGCACGCTGTTGGTTTCTGAACTGCCACTGCAGGGCGCATACTTGGATGTATTCCAGTGCTGCCTGTAGTAGTAAGTAGCAGGAAAATTCAAGCAGCTGATCTGTGGCAGTCAGGCCTTTTTACAGGAATTGAGCTTAGAAAGAATGCTCTCTATAATAGCAATGGTTGCAAATAGTCAGTTTGAAGTACACTGAAACTTGCACTCTTTCCTTGCAGAATACAGCTATTGTTAACCCCCTGAATATAAGGGGTGAGCCTTCCTCTCCATTTTCAAGACGACTGCTGCAAAAAGGGGGTTCAGCTTTTCAGGAGGAACTTAGGAATCGTCTTAGACACTCGACACATTTTAAGGAACTCATAGTAACCAAAAAGCACGAGCTGCCCTGTGCCTTTGTACTGCACGTGCCTCTGCGATACCAGCACCTGGTGTTACAGTGTGAGGTGATGATCACTTACTTTGCATTTTAATGGATTTTCATCTTGGGTGATGTGAGGACTGAAACATTTTGTTTTTCCTGCAGGAATTAAAGGATACAGTGAAAAGATGCCTGAGTCACTGGCAGGTCCACTCATCTCCCTCAGTTTCTTTTCCAGTAAATTGGTCACCAGTGCTGCCTGTTGATATAGTGGCAGAGACCATGATTGAAGCAGTTTTAAATTTTGCCAGGGCACACCCCACAAAGAAGAGAGAAGTGCAGTTTGTCATTGGCCCGGATGACCTTGATGCCTACGAGGTAACAAATTTGTTGTTAACTACCCCTAAGGAAAACACAAAACTAAAAATATTTCCATAGATGACTAAAAATGAAGGTAGTCTATTCTGTATTAACGATGATTGTGAGCAGCAGGTCCCTTTATGAAACTATTGCTCACATTAACAGATACTCAATCTTTGCAAATATTTATTTTCTTGTCACTAAACTAGAAGTCTTCACCCTGTAGTCTGATAAAAAGGGGAGAGAACTTTAAAATTCTCATGTCTGTCAGTGAATGTATAAGAGTTTACTCTTAACTCATTAAAGAACAAACATTCCTCCTCAGGAAATATTTTCAGTCAGTTTTGGTTTTTTGTATGAAGCTCCTAAGGCAGAACACTGTAAACAGATTACACGAGCTAACATAATAGAAGGGTTTCAAGGAGACAGGCAGGAGAATAGTCCGGATTCTAAAACTGAGTAAGGATTCAGCAGCATTAAACTGCAAGTAATGAACACCTTTATTTTGTGTGATTGCCTGAGTTCCAGATATGCCACGACCACAAGGAGGTGGTAAAGGTGCCATTCAGTGTGTAATGTGTGTTATCTTAGGAGATGCAGAAGAACAGGAATGCATTTGATATCATCAGGAATAACATTTTGGGAAAAGCTGACAAATGGCAGTGTTAACAATTTCAGAATCGGGGGTGGGGGTGTAAACTGCTTGTCTGGCAGAGTTTTGAAGAGATGAATTGCATATTTGATAAGAGATTGTAAACTGTTCCTAAACTTTTATCTTTCAAGGTTCTCCAGAGAAAAATTTATTCAGCAAAATACAAACTGGAAAACAGAAGTGATCCTTTGAGTAAGTAATGAACAGAAGGGATCTTTCCACTAAATGAGCACTTCAGATTTGAGAATCTGTAATCCTATTCCTTTAAAATAGGGAACTTAGAATTTATATATGTGTCTTGGGGAGAGGAGGAAACAAAACCTCGTGGGCACTTTGTATTTTTAGATTAATAGGAATAGAACTGGGCAATCCCTTTTAATATTTAAAACCAAAACCTATTGTCATTGCCTAACTTGTTGGAAGTAGTTCAGTGAAAGGCAAATAAATTCTCCATATCTGTGTGTGTGCATCCTGGAAACCTTACCTCCTTGTGGCTAATCTCTTTTTTGAGCATACTAGAAGAGTAGTGGGTTTCTTGCACTGTACAGCTTGGGTTACAAGTAGGAATTTCTGTCAGCACTTGAAAGCTCTTCACTCTTGTAATGCACTTGTATTAAAAAATTATATCTTCCAGGTACAGAGTCAAGGAGTCAAACTGCAAAAGACACTGCAAGCAGTGAAGCAATGATTGAATTTAGAGGGAGCACACCTACAGCACTGGAAGCAGCAGCATTGTGGCTCGAAAACGTAGTGCGGATTCAGGAAGGTCACCATGCTGTTATTGAAAACAACTACATTTTTTGCCTTGGTAAAAAGGAATTTGCAGAACTCTCTCGAGAGCAGCCTTCTAGTGTATGTGTGTCAGAAGAAGTGAGAGATGGACAAGCGAGACTGAAATTTCAGGGCCCTCCTGATGTTTTGATTGATTCAGTGCTTGCAACTGAAGAATTACTGCTTCGTATGCGAGAGAAGACTATAGCTGAACAAGGGAAACTGTTCTACTCAATGTGTATGTAAATAGTGACTAATTAAGTAAATAAGTGCCTAAACAAGGTCAAGTATGAAGCAATGTATATCTCTGCATTGCTGAGAGTGGACAGACATACATTCAGTTCATACACACATGCTGAGTATTGCTTTAATTACTGATATGTCTGTACTTTGATCATGTGAGCCCCGTTTGTTAGCTGTGGTCCCTCACTTGGCAGTATTCCCAATAGGGCACAGTTTATGTAGGGGCTGGCCGTGATGTATATCCAGCTGTAGGGGAGCTTCCTCCAGGATGCCTTCACTTTAAAGCCTGACCTCTGGAGATTTACAAAATTTGCACTTAATCAACACATACCTTTGCTGAGCTCTTTTGCTGGCTACAGCTGCACCACTGTTGCAGGACTCAGCAGTGGACTTGTTCTGCAGAGTCCTTGGCTGTCATGAACAGTTGATACAACTAGTGGCATTACAAGAAACTATGGAGTGATCAATTTTATTTCATGTTTGGATAGTCATTCAATATAGATACCTTTATATGAAAGCTCAGCTGTGGAGAGGTGTAATGGAGAACATAAATTGCTTTTCTTTGGTTTCCTCTCTCCCTGGTTTCTTTATAATAAATGCATAAAAATAGAATACATATATACATTTATATATATAGATATACACTAGTCCCTCTCAATGTTAGCCTCTGACTTTACTTCAGGGAATACTTAACATTCTTAGTTCTTAACTAAACCACCAACTAAAGTAGTGGATCTGCCCCCCTTGTCTTTGCTTCAGACATTATGATATATGAAAATTTTACTCCTTTATTCATATCCAGGCCAACCAGAAGCAGGCCAGCTTTCAGAAGGAGACTTTCACAGGACAAGTACCACAAACTACATCCAGATTTCACCGGTAGACCTGCACTTCCAGGAGTTTGAAGACAGAAGGAAAGAGTTTGAAAAAGCTGGACTTCGTGTTCTCAGGGTAAAGAGAATATTCATGGAAAAACTGAATCTCAGCTCATATATTTGAACCAACATGTTTAATGTAAGCTTAAAAAATTCAGATGAATTATTTCAATGCATTGCTTTTAAAAATTAAGATCAAATCAGCCTAATCCTTAAAATAGATTCAGTCTTTACTTCTAACAAAAAGTATTTTAAACATAACGCAAATTATCATTCAAAAAGGGATTAAATTCTGAGAAGTCTTTTTAATAGTACTGCATATTCTCCCTCTTACTTCAAATGCCCCTTTATATGACTAGAGAAATATGAGATTGGTAGGGTAAATTAAGTATAATATTCCAGGACACTAATGCAGCGTCTGTTTTCTTTTTGCGAGCTTGACACCAAAAATTACCACCTGAATTTGCCAGGGTTCTGATCTGATGATGTGTTTAAGCTGGAATCATGCTTGGGTAAAAGTGCTTTACTGAACAGGAGGTGGACTCAGTCTCTGCAGCACAACTCAAGTACTGGAAGTCAGTACACCAGAAGATATTCCCAGTGATTTGAATGGGAGGCATGGGATAGTGGTATGGTTCTTTTTCTTTGAATCAGTTGCACACTTGGGATACTTTATCCACTATGTGGTCAATGCATATAAGCTCAATCAATGGTTCTTGCATTGCAGAACATAGCCTGAATAAAAGCACTAATGGATTTCATGGACATTGGTCTCCATTTGCTTATACTACACTATTATTTATGTTACAGATTGAAAAGATCTATAATCCATTTCTATCTGCTGCTTTCCAAGAAATGAAAAAAAATGTAGATGGTAGCTTCAAAACAACCCACAAGTTGTACCAGGATGTTCCTGCTGAGTTCTGTAGCTCAGTTTGCCAAACTGGATTTCACAGGATGTATTCTCCACCAACAGGTAATAACTTGCTTTGGCAACTTTAATCAAAATGAACAGTGTCTGACTACTAAACTTAGGTTAAAATTAGGAAAAAAAAATGGCATTCCTAAACAAGAACTGTTTCTTACTTGCATTGAGATTTGTATGACTTTATTATATACAGTAAGGTTTTCCTTCCTGATACTGTAGAGCTGACAAGGCTCTAGGAGGATCAGCTTGGATTCAAGCCTAGCCCAAACACTGGACAGAATTATTAGTATACACATAATTCCACGTCCAAGTTTTATTTTTTTGCATCACTCTCTTTAAAGAACATCAGTGTTCTCATGTACCTGCTGCAAACATGCATTGAGCAGCTTGGTGCTTTAAAACATGTTCAGGGGCATCACAGAACTGTGAGGCTGGAAGGTGCTTCTGAGGGTTGTCCGGCCCAAGCCCCTGCTCAGATCAGGTGTGGTCAGACAGAGACAATCTGATTGCTTGGGCTGCCATGCTGAGTAAAGTACACTTGGAGAAAAGTTGTGACTCTGTGAAACATTGTAGTAGACAGTGTAGTAGATTATTTCAGAAAGAGAAAGAGAGCACTAAAAGGCATTTAGTGCTTCATCCTGCAGTAGGTGATATTTTGCGTGTCAATTGCAGAATGGGATTTCAAGCAATAAACTGTTTAAAAAGTGGAGATTTGCCTTTCTTTGTCTATGCAATGTACATGGCACATTTCCACACTTTAAAGGCAATAAATAAGATATTGGTCTAATATTTTTGCACTTTTCCATGTGATACATAACAGTGCTTTATGTGACCTTTTTCTTATAAATCTCAAAGCTTTTTCTTTGTAGCTTGCATTATTAAGGTCTTGCTGCCTTTGTTTATCAAAGTCCGTCGTACATAATGACTGAAGTGTAAGTCATAGATTTATTTTATATAAATCCTTTAGGCCTTGATGATTCAATCACTGGATTAACAGTTAAATCTGAACGGTTATCGCTGGAGTAGCAGTTAATTGGAATGGCCATCAGCTGTCATTGCTCATGGTTTCAGTGGGAGGTCACTGCAAGCATCAGAGCCACTCCATGCAAATTAACTTCCAAAAGGATGGCACACATTGAGCAGTAACATCACTTGTAACCCTGAATCAAGCAGCAGTTTCTTGGGACTACCACTGTGAAGGAAGCAACTGTTAAACACTTTGTCTTCTGAAAATTTTTCTTTCTCTTTTCAGAACAAAAATATGGAGCTGGCATCTATTTTACGAGGAACCCAAGGAACCTAACCAAGGGTAAAGCTACATGGGACACAGATCCTAAAATGTATGTGTTTGAGGCTGATGTGGTAACTGGCTTATACACTCAAGGCCAGCCATATTATATTATGCCACCAGCAGTGAAGAGCGATACCTTTACGTTATACGACAGTTTAGTAGATAGTGAACTTGATCCTGACATCTTTGTCATTTTCAATGGGTTTGGGGCCCTTCCACAGTACTTGCTGACTTGTTCACTGACTCAGAGGTATGTAGCTTCTGGAGGACACCAGCAGCAGCCTCAGTGAGAACTTAAGCAGAACTGTAGCTATGGTGAAGACCCTCTGACAACCAAGTCTAGTGCTTAGATTTAAGAGGATGCTCTGCTTAGTTGTGTGTTATGGTCAAAGTGCTACCTGGAAAGTACTCTGAAATATTCATGAACCGAAGAGTAAGTTAATACCTTAAGGAGATTAGGACAGAATTACCTGAGTGGAAGCAGAAGGGAAAGCGTCCCAAAATACAGTTTAACATTTAACATACCTGGTTCATTTACCTTATTCCTTAAAGTGATCTCAGCTTGTGACTATACACTTGATATTTGTGTAGGCTGTCATTTTTCCACTGCGTTTTCTTAACCTGAGATATTGCATATGTCAGGGAAACACAAGAAATCTGGGTTGTGCCTTTTGATTCTTTTCTTTTGACTTAAGATAGTAGAATATAGCAGATGAAAGCTGTTTTCCACTTAGGGACGTGCTATTATATACACAGTTATGACAAACATGAGGCAATACTTCATGATTTCTTACAGTGGTTATTGTTACACTTTTTATTAGTTACTTCAAGCATTGTAGATACACGTATTCAAAATAAAAAGTATGAATGTCACTATCTGTTAACTTGTATTTTTCTATACAGCCTTAAGAGTGTGATTTGTACTGTACATGAGCTTCAGATTTCTCAGCAACGTTCAATCTCTTTGAAAGGCTACAAAATAGTAGAGAACTGGTTCAAGCTACAGCTTGAAATTATTTTTCAATTAATCTACCTTTACCAACATCTTTTAAAGATTACATTGTCAGCCTTGTAGCCAGATATCCCCACATTGCTTCTGCAGTGACCTGAAGCAAATACACGGAAAAGCCCAAGAGCTGTTACAGTAATTCCAGTGTAAAAGGGGATTCAGTCCAGCACTAGGGTACATGGAAACTCTGTAGTAAAGCCTGCTAATGAGGAACAGTGTGATCTCTAAAACACAGATGAAATTAGCATTTAATAAAACTTTTCAAAATAATTTGTTCCCAGGGCGCTTGTACTGCACCTGCAACTCCTGAGCCAGTAGTTGTAGTGCTAGGAACCACTCACAAGTTCAAAAGAAATTAAGTTATAAAAGTCTACTTCTGAATTCTGAGATTACAAGTGGAAAATTTCTTAACCATTACAAAAAAAACTTTTAGATTAATATATTAATATATTGGGTTTTTAAAAAATTATTTTTAAGATTAGCAATGCCTGCTGTTGCAAAAGGTAGTTTTGTAGTGTGAGGCTCTTAACACACCAGTTTCGTTCTCAAGAAATCCAAAGGTTGCGCTTAGAAATTATGCTGCAATTCTGAAAATAGAATTACTTTATTCTTATTTTAACTATTCCATTTAAGTAACCAATTGTTTTCCATTTCTGTCCCCTTTTTCCTCATGTTTCTTGATTCACACATTACTGCCATGAAAACACATAGTTGTAGATTTAAAATTTGTTAGCTCTGAACACGGATAAGTTCTTATTTCAGCATGCTTCAAGAGATACGATTTTTAAAGGGGTTTCATGGCAGGAATTTTTTTTCTTCTGTTTTCTTTTTTGAAGAAACTCAGTACAGAGTTTCTGAACTACAGCATCAGTTTTCAGAACACCCCAAGGAATGTTATTTTTGGCACAATGTAACATCTTGCTCCTAGTGGGAATAAAGAACAGTTCTCATAACCCAGTATTAATTTAATACTGTAACACAAGTCTTGGTAACTAGGTATTTCATTATTAACTTTTTTATTAACTTTGTAACTCCTCTTAAGCAGCTGAAAAGGTTTGTAGTCAGTTTAATAGAAAAATAATTATAGAGAAAGCTTTAACATCTTACTCCTGTGCCAAGTACAGGCTTTCTCTTCCACATACACCCGCAATTAAGGATTCAGTATTACTGAATATTTATCTTTCATTTTATTATAGCATGATTTTCTCCTGATGTATAATTTCTGTTTAAGTTAACCAGTGTTCTCCACACGTAGTGATATAATATATATTCTAGATATATATAGTTTTAAAAACTAGTAACGTCAGAGGTTGTACATAATTATTTTCATCTGGTCCTCAAAAAGAATAATTTCATGTACAGAAACTAGAAAATAAACCCAGCACAAACTAGATGTACCAAGTAGTACATATTAAAATAATTACCACAGTAATTGAAAATTCCTGATCTTAGTCCTACCATAATCAGTTAACCAGAGGCTATTCCACAGCCTCTGGAATTTCTCTGTTATCCACAATAAGGGTATGAATAATTCCTTCCTTCCGTTTCCCACTACTGACAGCTTTAATGCAACAGTTGTGATCAGCAACAGTGAAGTGAGTTTCAGTCCCATCTTCCACAAATTCACCCTGGGAGAAAGGAGACAAGAATAAAAACAGACACGTGATATTTTAATAAATGAAAAGCTTGAGCGCATCAATGTCAAGACCACTTGCAGTTTGCAGTTACAGCAGCTTTAGGTACCTATGACAAATAGAGCCTGAAAGCTGAACAAAGCTGCTGAATCTCAGGCAGGGTTTGCCATGGTGCCCAGTTAAAGGTTTGTGGATGGTAGGTGAAGATGAAAATTTCACACAATCAGAAATGGTTAAGCTGGAGTTCGTGAATCAATATTACTGATTCATATCAGTAAAGGAAAACAGAAAAGGCAGCGTCCTGCCGAGTTGTGCTGCAGAGCCAGCAGGTGCCACACAAACCTATGCCAAACGGGCAGTGAAAGATGAAGTATTTAGGATGCCTTCTCCAGCAGATCCCTGAATCGAGTACGACAGTTGTGTATATTGGATGCACATCTCCTGCTGCAGTTCTGGAATTTCCTGTTACAGATTTTGCCAGGCGTGGCTGTTTTTGTCAAGATGTTTGTGAGAGCTGAACAATCTGTGTGCTGCTCTAATGGAAGCACAGTTTAGTGCTAAACCTGCACTCACAGCTTGCAAGGATGCCTCCAAGTGTTTTCAGTACATTATAGAAAAGGCTGAGAGCCATCAGGAGCAGAAGTCCTGATTCACTGAGAGAAGTTTGTTCCACTGATTACTAAGCAAACATTTGGTGAATCTTTTCATCCTACCACGAGGTACAGCAGAACTGTTGATTTTACAATTTGTACTCATCCAGGTGCTTCCTTGTGGCAGCAGTAACCACTTTGACACCTCCCTGGTGTCAAAGCACATCCTTCAAGGATGGGGAAGCCTACCTGGTATGCATATTGAGAGCCATCATAATGCAAAAAGACACCAGATTAAACCACCTAGCTGTCAGCCTGCTCTAAAAATCAGTGCAGATGTGACAGAAAGAGAAAAGATTGGATTTGTTCCAATGAGGCTCCTAAGCCCTAAGTATTAGGAACATCTCTAGATGGAAAAAAAATCATGAGTCAGACTACATGTATTCAACTTTCACTGACAACTAAAACAAGCAAGTTTGGATGCAGTGGCTCTACACTGTGCATCAAACTCAAATCCTTCCCGCTCCCCAGAAAGTTTCCTCTTTAAGAACCCTGGACAACCAACTCAGATTTCTTTTGTTTGTCTAAAAGGGATAAACAAAAGCATTATTTATCCTTAAACAGATGTTTGGCATCTGAAAGGAAATACTGCCCATTATAAAATACAGTGAATGTCATTTGGAACAGACCAGGAGCATCCTGGCTGCCTCTGCCTCTTTGGTAAAGGAAGGTAACATGCCCCTCTGGGGTTTATTTTGCCCAGCTTTGGTTAAGTGTCCTAAGCCTGGGAAGAGCCTTTGGAAGGGATCACGTACCGCTGTTTCCATTTTTTCACCGTTGCACCACACGTCCATAGTGTCCTTCTCTGTGAAGGAAAAGGAAGCAGAAAGTAGAAAGAACAAGGTATTTTTTTCTCCTATAGAAAAGGATCTAGGGATTTTTAAAATCTACTATTGAATTTTACTTTCAGTTCTCAAAAGAAGTTCCTAAGCAGCCATAGTACCTGAGCTACAGGGTTTGTTCTCACATTGGAGAGAGGAGGCTCTGTCATCAGCTTTTGCTTTGAAGGTACATTTTTACCCCTCCCTATCCCTGGCTGTTAACACCGTATTGTTCTGAACACTGCCAGAGATACTTGGACAGTCTTAAACTGAAAAAATTAAAAGACAGAAAATTGAAGTAATTTTTGCTAATTGAGCGTTGTTTCTTCAATAAAACTCTAACTCTTTTTCCAGGTCAATTTAATTCAAAAGCAGCATTGTTTAACATCCATCAAACTGTTTGTATTCTTAACATTTTGAAAATATGAAGTACCACTTTAAATATCAATCTTAGAGTTTTTTGCATTTGAAACAGAATATTCTTTTACTTCTCTCAACAAAATATTCTTTTACTTCTGCCAGCACATTCTCCTTAAATTACTTTGCTCTAGAATTCTCTTGTACTGACACTGTCATTCACACAACATCAGCAGAGAGCTGAGCCCTGCTTGCCTTTCCTGTAAGCATAGGGAGATTAAAATTCTGTGAAGAGACTTATCTGTTTCTGGTACTAAAACTGTCTTTCTTCATTGCTCCCCTTCATCTTAGGGCAGTTCATTCTGTCCTGAGGTTTAAGAAAAAACCATAGTCTGAGATCTCTTGTCTCCAGCTCTAACCATACAGGAACGCCCAAGTGGAAGTTTTCCCACTAGATGCCATGGACAAATTCCTCAAGGGATCCCTTCCTTCCACCTGTTTGTAACATAACTGGGAAAGGGGGGCAGAAGAGAAGCAATGTATTGCCTTGCTATTAAGAAAATGGAAGAACATAATCAGAAGCTTTGTTTTTAGTATAATTTGTAGATAAGAAGTGATGTAGAAAAAAGAATGCTCATCAATCTATCAAAAATGTGGAATAACATTGTTGCACTTCAGATAAAGACTTCTTGACCATGGCTGATGATTTTTTGGGAGGAAAGCCTGGTTACCTGCTGAAAAAACTTAGACACACATGAGGTTTGATCACAATGCAGGTGAAATTCTGTAACAGGCTTTACCTGGAGAACTGCCTTGCTAGGGCAGCTCTAGGATGCAGCAGCAGTAATGCCTCCCAACCTTTTTTTCTTTTTTTTTTTTTTTTCCCCAAATCTAGACCATGCTGCTGTAGGCTCACACATGTATAACAAGACCATTATTTTTCAGACTGTCTTTGGCATCTCATTCCAAACTTCCAAATCCCCTGGGATTTTATGCTGCATCAGTGCTACCCACTGAACTGTGCTTCCTCTTAATTACCAGTTTTTAAATGCACACAAATTTATGCAAAGGCAGCAACTTGCAGTCACTCGACGTTTACTTACCTAAAACAATTCTATAGTCTGTACCTCCCAAGTTCAATATCCAAGTATTGGTTGTTTTTAACCTGTTCTCCATATACTGCTTGAGACTCTTTCCATTGATCTCCAAAGTATATTCATATGCAAAGCCACTGACTGCATCAATGTTAATAGCAGCTTTAGTTTTAGTAGCTCCAACAGTGAATGTTTCTTTACCCACTAATTTAAACATCCATTCTCTTCTTATTTCTTCCTGTAGAAAATAAACAAAGACAGTGGGTATTAACTGAAAAACCTGAGTGCATGTTTTAATATTAAAAAATTGAACTGGAACTCAGGAGACAGCTCAGTACTGAACTATTATTTGGGAGTGAATGCATACACAGTGCTTTGTATGCATGGAGTGCCTCTGTCCAAGGACAGCAAAGCACTTCAGGAATACTCACACCTTAATTGGAACTGAAAAAAGAATGATGCCGTTTATTAAATTAAACTGAATGTACCTCACTTGCATTTATCAGTCTTTTGTTTGTTGTGATGTGTATTGCATGGAAGTGCACTTATATAATCTGTATCAGAGTGAATTTTGAGCACACAGCAATTTCACCTTTCCATCAACATAGACAACACGCTTTCCTGAAGTGGTCCCATGTTCAAATTCAATCTTATGAACACCATCACTTAAAGCTACTTCCCAAACAGCCACCAAATCTGTCATCTTCTCTAAGTGGCTGTACCGAGACCTAAGGAGAAACCAACAAAGTAAATTAATTGTCGTTGAAAGTTCAATTCCCCATGTCTGCAGTTCAAAGCTTTACTGCTTCAGGGCAGGTTGCTTTTTGCAAATAAAAAATGAGACTTGAAAGAACAAGATTACAGAACTGCTTATATTTTCATGTTTTTCAAACATTCAAATATGACAAAACATCACAAAATATAAACAGACTCACTTTGACAAACAGTACAAAGACTCATCTAACCTCTAAAACTCCTTTCAGGTGACAACAGGTAACAAAGTTATATTTAGTTTTAGGATACTCTTGGACAGTTCTGCTACTTCTTGGTAGGCATTAAAATATATTATTTGATTGGTCTCAAAGAAAGTGTTTCAGCCTTTTAGACTTGAAAAAATAATATGTCCAGTTTAGCTATGAGTTGTGTTAACAGATTTGTCTGTAATCTCATAAACACTACCTACATCATTCAGATATGCAACTCTGCACACAGAGACACAGGGGAAGGGAACTGGCATGATATCCTTTTATTTAAGTAATTTTTAAAGTTTAGATACAGTCTTAACTGACAACTGGAACTATGGAAATCTTTCCAAGTCTGTTCATATCAAAGTTCTGATTTTTTACCTTACTTCATCTTCACAGACAGTAATCTCCTCACCGGATGCCATAGAAGCCAAAAGAGCTTTTAATCCAATTAGCAGCAAGAAAAAATAGAAAAGCAGAATAGTAGCAGAGAAAAGCGCTGAAGTCTAAAGTCACTTAATTTTTTTCAGTTAAGATAAAGGACATTTTTAAAAGCATCATTAACTATCATGCAGTGCTACCTGTCCTATATATGATGAAATAAAAGCACTTAAAATACAACCATCTTTCTTCTAAGATAGAAAGGCAAGTGTATTGTTAAAAATGTAGTTTTACAAAACGAGTAAATGCAGTATATCCTAACTTTACTAGCTCCTCATAACTTTGTCAGTTACTGGATGGAAAAATGGGCTGCCTGATTTGTGAGACTGAACTTAGAAACGAACAACTTGACCAAAGCAGGAACTCAATCCAGAGCTGCCCATCTCAGTCCCAGACCATAATGAATTTGGGACTTGGAAATAGCACAGGCAGTAATTTCACCTCCTCCCTTTTCTAAACCATTGTAAGCAGCTTGCAACAAGCACATTAGTAAATTTGACCTGGCAATTCAGTCACAAAATCTACGTGAACCACAAGTAACTCATTTCTTACGAGGTTTTTGGACCATGACTGTGTTTTACAACCACTGATCTTTAATGCATTATTGTCACTAATTAATTTCATAATAATCTGCCTTGTCTGCGCCTATCAAGCAAACAAATAACAACACGCTCTAATAAATGCCGAGGAGATTGTTTTGGCCGTTCCTGAAGTTTCTGGTTCCCGTGAAGGCGGCATCGCCGGCACACAGTGGAAGTCAGGCAGGGAGTATTTCCCACCTCTGCTCCAAGGAGCAGGCTCGGGGCAGGGATCAGCACAAGGAGCGGCCTCGGGCACACAGGAGACGCCAGAAGAGGTGCCCACAGACCGACCAGAGCCTTCATCGCCACGGCAGGCCGCAATCCCGCGGCGTGGATTTTAGGCATCATTTAGGATCAATGCTGAAAGGATTAGGAAGCATCCCGGAACACACGAATTCCGTTTTGTTTTTCTTTCTTCAAATCGCGGTAATGAAGTAATACACTTTTATCTTAAGTCAAACCCGGACCCAGGCTCCAGGCCGGGGGTGTGTCCCGAAGACCAGCCGGTCCCACCCGCGTCCCAAGGGAAAGCCGAGCGCTGCTCCGGGAGGAGCCTCCGGCCCCGGGGCTCCGAACCAGGGACACACATCGCTCCTGCACCCACCGCCGCTATGCTGACCCAGTCAGCGGCCCAAGGCGATATTTACTCCTTTACACGGAAGGACTCATTCTGAAAACTAGGCTGGGATTACGGCTCCCATAGCATCCCACCTAATCCCGGCAGCGCTCATCGCAGGGTGCACCGAGAAGCGCATGAGCTCAGGAGACACCAAATCTCCCCCCACCGCTACCGCCGGCAACGAGCTTTTTTCTATTATTTCCTTCCTTTATTTTTTGTTCTCATTAGCCCGCTCCCGCCGTGCCCCCGCTCCTACCTCCGCCCGGTCTCCTCCCCTCGCCGCCCGCGCCGCAAAATGGCGGCGCCCGCGCAGCGCCGCC
>VZTJ01004575.1:599798-642712 GCA_013397795.1 Orthonyx spaldingii
CCCCGCTCCAGTCCCCCGGCCTGCGGCACGGCCCCGCTCCTGCCCCGCCGCCCCCCGGCACGGCCCCGCTCCTGCCCCGCCCGGGCGGCCCCGCGGCCTGCGGCACGGCCCCGCTCCTGCCCCGCCGCCCCCGCCATGGCTCAGGTACTCTGCCGGCCCCGGGTGTCGCTGCTGGGTGGTTGGAGCGGGACAAAACGCGATGGAACAGCCCATGAACCCCCAGAGCCGCCGCCGCCTCCCTGAGGGCTCCGCTGGCGGCGCGGCCGCTGCGCCGCGCGCGCGCTGCAGGGATCCGAGGGCCGGTGGTTTGGGTTTCCTAAAGAGGCGAATTTTACTCATTGCGCGTGTTTTGCCTTCTAATAGAGATCAGGAAAACTGATCGTGCTGTGTGTTGTTAAGTACGCTTTTCCCCAATGTGCTTTGCAGATCCTATCGGAGCTTCCCACAAGCCCTCCTGTAGTGACCTCTTGGGGGTTTGGGGTTGGTTTGCTTTAATTTTGGGGCATTTGGTACCTTCTACTGCCTGCACAGCTGATGTGAAGAACTCAGGTTTCTGCCTCTTTTTCCCTTCCTCTCAACTACAGCAGGAGAAGGCAGAGTGGGAAAACCTAAACAAGGTATTAATGCGTCATGGGTTAAAACCTGTGAGTCTTGCTGCCCCCCAAAGCTGCAGAGATACATCAGGTAAGGAAATGTAATTTTGCCCCGTTTTGCATTTGGAAATAGTAAGCCTAAGTTCATAAGGCATCTCTAAAGCTGTCACTTCCAAATGGCAGCAGACAGGCAGTCTTCTTTGGCTGTCAAAAGCCTTTCATTGTGACTTTGCTTACGTTTTGTATCTCCAGATATGCTTGTCCTAGACAGTCAGTCTTCTCTGGGAATAAGGCTTGCATTAAAAACGCTGGTGGAAGATGTTGAGCGACAGCAGAAGGTGATGCAGGGACTTATGGAGGCAAATCGAAGTCTTAGGTAAGACACAGTGGAAGGAATTTACCTACTAATGCAGAGTAAAAGTATTATCAGTGTTCATCTCCTGCCTGGTGGAGATCTTGTCTCAACAGAGGCCTAAGACTTTTTCCCTGAGGTTATTGCCCAATATGCAGCAATGTTGTTCCTTTTGAGCTCTACTGTTATTTCATCTGCTGCTTCTTCTCATCCCAGCATATTTCCCGTACCTGCTGCCACAGGATGTTATCAACATCATCACATAATGTCAGGCATGTCAAGACTTCCTGCACTGTCTTTACTAAAATGAGTTTAATTTAAAATCAAGGATTAATTTCTTTTTTCAGAGATGTGGTACGACTGGAACAAGGTCGGGCATCTCGGCAAGAGCAACGAGCTAATGATTTGGAAAATGTGGTGAAAAACATTAAGGCCAAAATTGGTCAGCTGGAAGATGAAACAATAGCTAAAGCATGCCAGCAACAGAACCAAGTGAAAGAACTTCAAAAAGTCCAACAGGTTTCATGGGTAATTCAGATAGTGCTGCCTTGACGATTCAAACTTTTGACTTATGAAAGGTCTAAAAATATTTACATTGATCTAAATAAATATGAGTCTTGGGACATAGGGTTAGTATGCTGCTTATAGCTGAAAACAAACCATGCAGGATTTTCTAGAAATAATTTAGAAAAATGTCTGTATCCCCCTTCCACTGTCTCTTCAGCATGGCTAAAGCCCAAGTGCCCATCCCCCTTGGGACGAAGTGTGTACCTGGGCTGGTAGAGTACAGTCAGCTTGTGGGTCAGAACAATTCGATAACGCTGCCAATTGCCTGTTCACAGGTAAAATACCAGCAGCAGCAGGAAAAGCTGCAAGAACAGGAAGAGATTATTGCCCGTTTGCAGAAGGAGCTGAGCAGAGCTGGGAGGGAGGAGCGGCAGCGAGTTGCCACTCAAAACAAAATGTTTTGTCAGTTTTGCAGAAGAGCTCCCAAGTCTCTCTTGGATCAGCGGTAAGCGATTCTCTTATGCTACTGAACCACCTGTGACATTAAATGAAGAAACAGAGTTTAAAGTAATGCTTCTTGATATTTATATGTAAAAAAAAAAGTAATCTGGAGACTTTAGGAGTGGAAGACGAAATAGGAATTCTTGTAAAGATACCTCAGTGCAGTGATATTTTTCTTTTGTGAAATTGTAAGCCAGATAAATCCATGGCAGAAATTTAAAAATTGCCACCCACTGCCCACACTAGATGTCAGCAAAGGGGAGGGAATGATTCACCCTGCTCTGTAACTGCAGTGTCTGCTAGGATGATCTCATCCTGGGATTCTAACATTTTAAAATGTAAATTAAAAACATAAAAACAACAAACCCCACCTTTTAACCGCCCCCAAAAAAGAGCCCTTCTAGTTTTGGGAAGTGATCTTTGCAGCTGCTGACTGCAGGCTTGCTGTGAACTTCCAGGTACTTTAGGGTAAGTTCCCAAAGTATTGCAAGGCTGTGTCTCTTGCCAGTAGGATTTCCATGGCTCTGCTACATTCAGACATTTGCAGTTCCTAGGCCTCAGGTAGCCATTGCTTTATTGTGCTGATACCACCTGGCTTCCTAGGCCTGGCCAGGAATGTTTACCTGGGAAGATTTTTAGAGGGACTGTGGGTGCTCAGCTTTTTCCTTGAGCTCTCACTGTATGAGAGGAAGGATCACTGGTTTTGGTCCTCTCTCATCTGTCTCTCCCAAACAGACAATTGCAGATTGCTCAAGACACTTTATTTTGCCTCTCTATTAATCTTGTTGGGTAACCATAGGCATAAAATGAGGAGGCTGGTGGGCAGATTTAGCTGTTTTCTCCCCTTAAATATTTTGCTACTTCTAAACTAGTACAGATTCAATGTGTCTGCTTTTCTGGCAGAGTGTGGCAAAGTGTTACCATATTTGTCTGGTATGAGAGAAACCCCATTGTTTGGAGCAGCCACTTCCAAAGTGCAGTGCAGCTGTGTAAGATGACCTGTTCCTCTGGGCTGGTCCCAGTATGAGTTTTTTGAGAATATCTGAAATTCAAAATTAACATTTTTCCTTTCTTCAGGTACCTTTGTCTAATTGATTATTATGAATCTCAAATTAGTCAGATTAAAAAGGAGCTGAGGTAGGTCTCGTTGAATGCCTTATGGTTCTACTGTTCAAAATTTTCTTAGCCCTTACTGTTCTTAAATCTTATAGTGGTAAATATTCTGTGCTCCAGATATCACTAGCAAGTAAGAAACAGCAAAGGGTTGTAATGGTCATGGAAATTTGGATTTTTCAAGAGAATCATTGGCAGTTAGGCTAAGCAGCTTCTCAGTCAGGAGACCAGGACAGTTAGGAAGTTTGGGGTATTCAGATACTTGAGCTATAAGTCTTTCCTTTCTTTCCTTTCTTTCCTTTCTTTCCTTTCTTTCCTTTCTTTCCCTCCTTTCCCTCCTTTCCCTCCTTTCCCTCCTTTCCCTCCTTTCCCTCCTTTCCCTCCTTTCCCTCCTTTCCCTCCTTTCCCTCCTTTCCCTCCTTTCCCTCCTTTCCCTCCTTTCCCTCCTTTCCCTCCTTTCCCTCCTTTCCCTCCTTTCNTTCCCCCTGTTCCTTTTTTTTGTTTTTTTGAAATCCCTTTCCTTTTCTCTTTTGCCGTGGTTCACAGGCAGAATTACTGCATTGGCTCTGCTCAGTTGATTGATCTCCTAAACTCAAAGGTTTTCAGCTCTATTCCAGTGCCTGGATGGCACAAAGCAACAAGCAGATACCTGAGACATTCCTATAGCTTGAGATTACTATTGAGAAAACTGAAATGGGATTTGATTTACTGAATTTTCTTTTGTGGATAAGTGCACTTAATTAGCATATGAAACAGCTTTCCCAGAAAATAGAGCATGGATCTTCGGGCAGAATTTCTATTTTATTTACTTTGTAGTTTATGGAAACATTATTATCATACGTAACTGCTAACTAAACCAGCTTAAATTTTTGAGCTAATTGAATTGCAGTAAGCTGAACCAATTTTTTTTTCCCCAATAGGCAATATAAAAAAGATGAAGACCAGGTGCAGAGAGAAGTAAAAAACAAGGAAGAGTTCTTAAATCTAGATGCTACTCCTAATTACAAAGCACTGCTCACGGTATGGAACTGCCAAGAATGTCAGTGCAGATCTCTCAGTGGTAATCCTTCAAGAGCCACACAGAAACATCAACATGTTTGAGTTCTGTCCTGTGCTCCTGTCACATCTTCTGAACTTGTAACCTCGCTGAGCAGAGTTCCCTGTCCTTGTGCAAGGACTCAGGAAAATGTTGTGAGTCTGCTGGGGATTGCACAGACCCCCTTAGTCACAGTTCTCCACCTGGGGTCTAATGCACCAGGCTCTTGGTCTCAATCACCTGATTCCTCATCCATGCTGTCTTGCTGTCCAGGCAATTGGGAACCCTTCTTAACATGTACATACTTTAAATTGTTCAAGCTTGTTGATTATGAAATTAGTGAAATAAAAGAAATAACCCAGTCTATGTTGCAGTCTTTCCAGAAGCAACTTATTGAAACAAAAGCCAAGAACCAACAGCTTTTGCTTGAAAATATACATCTCAAGAAAGATTTGGAAATGAGGTGAGAAAGGATAAGTATCACCCTTTGTAAGGCCATTTCAGTTGACTTTGCTTTACAAAGCACCAGCAATTGTAAAAGTGAAGTGTGAAATCTGTGATCAAAGAAATAAGATATGGCAGCAACAGCCACACTCTTCTCCCTATGCCGTTAATAACAGCTCCTAATGGTTAGTTTGCTCTTTATTGCTGTTGTCATGTAGAAATGTAGCAGAATTTCATTTCCAGAATGATGTTTTAGCACTGGCAAAGCTTTCTTACATTTTTGCTTGGATGAATTTTATAGATACCTTCCAATGCAAGACATATAACATGGTACTTTTTCTTTCTAACAGGCCAACTGTACAGGAAGTAAAATTTTACAAGCATCAAGTGAAGAAACTACAGAAAACTTTAAAGATAACTATCCAGTAAGTATATTCTTTCAGGGACTTTCATGAATCCTCTGGACTTCTGAAGGCAAAGTTATTTTGCAACCCATAATGTAGAGAGTAGCTCATAAAGCTTGTGCCTTACCAGCATTCTTTGGAGCCTGGTTATGGGCAGCAAGTGCTGCTGGACCTCTAAAGCCCTCTGTATTCTGAAATGATGGCAGGGTCTCCAAATGGGGGCACAGCAGTGTGGGGTTTTTTTTATTTCATTCTGTCTTTCTGGATTTGATTTGAGTTCTTTTGCAGGCAATACGTACAGGGCCATCTGTGGTGCTCGCTGCTTCCATAAGCTGTAAAGGAAGCTACTGCTTTCATTATGGATTACGAATGTGAAAGTATGAGTTGGCAAAATGTTGCAGCTGAAGTTATAACTGAAGTTATGTCCATATTATTCTTAGAAATTTACTTTGTTTTTTCTCTGAAACATTGCTAAGAAAATTGAAGATAATAAAGATCCAGTATTAACAAACCATTTTTATCTGTAATTTCACTTAGTCATTTGTGTATGTGCATACTGAATGCTACATATTTTATAGCCTGAAAAAGACATCACTTAAACTTTAAAATAAATACACATGTTGTGCATATTTAAATGGTCTTTTCTCTCGTGCAGTGGGTATGATTTAGATGAAGAAGAGTAGTGAGCTTTGTATAATAAGCCAGGAAAGATGTTCCTGCAAAAGCAGATAATGACTCAGCTTGGAATTTGAACCTTTTGAGTAAAATTCTGAATTTTAAGTCTTTAGCCACAGTGGAACTCGCAACAGAAAAACTGGTGGTGTCCCTTCTAAATCAGCATGGAGCCTGGCATGGCCTCAGCCTGGAGACTTGAGATAAATTAATGATATTTGCATTAGGTATTGTGTTGTCAGTCTGTGCTACTTGGGTCTGATGGAATTCTATTGGCCAGCATCATAATGTGGATATTTGACTTTTGTAGGTGTGAGTACATGTGCTGCACACCTGGTTCTTACATCCAGTTAAAAGGCAGCATCTCCTGCTAAGGTTGCTTGTGTGACCCACTGTGTGTATTTTTGTGCAGAACTTCAGGGAATAGGACTGGAGAAAAAAGAGAAGAAAAGACAGACTCTGGAAGAGTTGCAGGAGTGGATCAGCTGCAGGCAGCTTGCCAGCCATACCTGCAGGTACCTAAATTTTATCTGTCCTGTGTGTTTCTAGCACTGTTACAATGAAACACTGCACATGTTCTGTTCAGCTGTGTAAACTGCAGCCTGCTGGTTTGAGGCTAAGAATGCCTATCAAATCCTATATGCAAGATGAGGCATGTTCTGGATTTGGCAGTCAATGTAGGCTGGTTCTTGTTCTATCTCAGTGCAAACTACCTGAAAACACAGCAAGGAAGCAGACACTAGGCTGGTAAATACGATTTAGCTGCAGTCTGTTCAGGACAGGGAATTTGTTCAAGATCTTGGGTGAAACACACGTGAGGACAGAGTGGCTTTTATTTTCCTTTGAATTAAAAAGCTCAAATATAATAAAACTTAGCAAAATGTAAACTGTGAAAGTAACAATGCCTTGAGTGGATAAATGTTAAATAGCCCTCAAAGGGAAGTATATATTTGCATTACTTTTACATATCTTCTAGCTAGTATATGTTTAAATCTTTGAATCTATTACGTGTGTAAAATCTATCAATAGTAACATTGGAGCTATTTATGACTTCATTTTAGGCAATCATGACTATGATAGGGATTTTATTACAAAACATTATACATATTTGAGCAATAACATTTGTTCTTTGTTGCTGAAGGTTTTGTCCAGTATTGATTCTATTTTGCGAAGCCCAAGGGCTCCTCCATTGATATTCCGGCCCAGCAAAGGGCCAGTGCAAAATTACGTTAACGAGGATGGACAGGGATGTGGCTTTGAGCACCTTCCACTCACTGTAGAAATGTGGGCAGATCAGCTCATGGCCCTAAAGGTAACAACATGTTGTACTCTGATTCTTACTCTTCTTTTCATCTGCTCTGCACTCCTCACGCCCTCCCTGTGTGTACTTGTGGGGGGGTTTATGTGTAGCTTTTGTTATTGCCTGACTTGGTGTTAAATTTTACAAATAATTCTGCTGTCCGTATGAAATATGTACCAGAGATATTTCTCTGTGTAAATCTTTTATATGTTTTTGTTAACTGGCTGAGTTGCTAAGAAAACACTTATGCTTCAGAGTCCATTTCACACGTTAATGATGGTGCATTCTCTTTCTTCCTTTTGTCTGGCCAGAACAGTGACTTTTTGATCCAAATATAAGTGAAATAGTTTTGCTTAAAACCAAACTCTTTGTGACCAATACTTCCTATTTCACTGAAACTGTAATACATAGTAAATACAATATTTTTTGGCTGTAACTGTTTTTTCAAATCAAATAATGTCAGCAAGATATTGTGCTTAAAGTCCATGAAAACTAAAACCTTACCCTCTCCATTGCTGGAATATTACTGCATATGAGAAACAGAACAATGCCTGTTTCTATAATAAAAACAACTTTAAGCAGTTTCTAAAATAAGTTGGCTCCCCTCCCTTCTTTTAAAAGGATTTGCATAGGTCCTTGAGGAAACTGTCTCTGGAACTGCTGCCTTGGAACACTGCAGATACAACACAGGATAACAGAGAATCCATACGAGTTGAAGACCTCCAGCTGATAGTAGATGCAATTTTGGAAGAATTAGAAAATAAGGAAAAGGTAATTCTTACCAGGGGTTCATAATCACAAGTTATTGTGGAATTCTTAAATGCATTTTTCACACAGTGATTAGATTGGTGCTTTTGAAAGCCTTGCAGCATTTAAGAAATACCTGTTTGAAGGCATTCAATAATCAAAGACTGTTTTAACATAATGGTTAAATTCACCTTGGGGAAGATTGCTTTAATCAAAGGCACTTGACCAGCAATGAATTTGCATGGCCCTGCAGTCTCAGGAATTATCCTGTTCTGTCTCTCAGGGCTGAGAATACATAAATGCTTCTCTCAGCAACTGAGAAGAAAGCTTTCAAAAGAGTATTTTGAGTTTGGTGGATGTTTGTGCCTGAAAACTATTGAAACTATGTCTTCAGATTTAAGAATATTTGCAAGGCTGAGCTTTAGTAAGGGAAGTTACCCCTGTTTTTCTTCAGACTGGTTTTAAGAATGTTTCACAGCTAAAAGCACCCTTGCCTTTTTAAGCAGTACCATTGATGAGTTCTTCCTGCTTGCTCCAGAACAGCCAGACACAGTCCTTGCAGACCCTGTCTGCCATAGTCTCTCACTTCCAGAAGTTGTTTGATGTGAATTCTCTGCATGGTGTTTATCCACGGATGAATGAGGTTTACACAAAGCTGGGAGAAATGACCAATGCCATGAGGAATCTCCATGAGCTCCTGGAACTAGGTAAAGATTTACTGTCTGTTCACACCATTCCAAAGAAAGGACACAAGTGAAAAGCTGACCTCTTCATAGAAAATATTGTTGAGCTGTTGAGAAATGAATTAACGAGGTGTTTTCTTCACTGGGAAGATAAAAATACATTCCTGTCAATTTATAGTTCAAATAGTAAATCCCCATTATTTGTAAGCCTTTAGCAGCTGCTGAGGAATAACAGGGAGGCAGAAGAAGGGAATAACAGAGGAAATAGAATTTTTATTTTTTCCACAAAGCTTTGTTATCAGTGAGCTGACTTCATAATTGTCTTTCATTTTCCACTTGAAAGATAACAAGTTTAAGGAAGAAAATAACTCGGCCTCTGATGTCGACTTCTACTCAGTAATTCATTCACATGTAATTGTGTCCAGTCCTCAGAAAGTTCCATCTTATGCTGCAATACTTAAAAACCAAAAGAAGTTGAATGTCAAAAACTGTCAGTACTCAGAGGTGTAGTTGGTTATTTCTCTTCTAGTGGGAACTTCTGGAGAACAGCAGCTGCTGCTGCTCCTGGATTAAAAGGTTTGGCTGGGCTGTAGGATGTCCAGCCCCAGAGCAAGGCTGCTGGGCTGCTGAGCCTCATTCAAGAATGGAAGAAGTGTTCCTGCCTGCAGCCAGCATGGGAGCTGAGGAAACCTCGGCTCCCCCTAACAATTGCAGCTCTGAGGATGCCTTGTTATTCTGAAATTGAGGGAGAAAAGGACAAGGAGGCTGCTACCTTCAGTCACAGCACTACTGACAGGTTAAAATTCAATATCAAAACAAGTTCTGGGTGTTAACAAAATATTTGTTAAGCAGGTTCCTTATAGCGTGTCTGCTGTGTCACAAGAACCTAATGAATAACCCCTTCTCTCTATATAATTTCAGTTGGCTGATTTCCACTGACATTGTAGGGTGCCCTTTAGTACCCTCTCTACTGTGAACACACAGCTCTGCCAAAATTTTTTTAGCTACTAGAGGATTAGTGAGAGATTCCCCATTGCTAGCTAACATTTGCTTATTCCTGACCATGGGCACTCTGTTTTCTGGGAATGATGGAATGTGTATGCCTAGATCTATGAAAACCAAATAAAATCTGTGCATCTGCAAGAATCTGACAGTGTCTAAAATACTTCCTGTTATTACTGTTACAAGAATCATGAGGTGTTTGTTTTTCCACAGACAGTTCAGCTCCACCCACTGTGGTAGTGGATACTGTTGGGAAACTGTGTGACATCATTAATAAGAACGTGACTGGGCAGGTACAGCAGCTTCTGGGCACCCAGGACATCCACAGGTATGTGGGGCTGTTCCACTGCTGACCATTCTTCAAACATCAAATGTAGTAATTGAGAACTGGCTAAAACTGATGCTGAAAGAAACTTCCATCATTTGTTAAAGTCAGTGATCTGTGACAGCACAGGTGTTAGTTACTACTGTCCTGCTTGAAACAAATCTTGAATCCTTTCAAAAGGATAAAGCTGACAGAAGAAAGAATTGAGGCCAGGAGGTTCCAAAATACCCTCTGATTTGCATGGATAATGTGATCAAACAAGCCTTAATGGGATACGTGTTTCATCAGGAGACAAATCCTACATGTGGGTGGGGAGGAGAAAGTGATGCAAGTTTCAGGTGTAATATTGAAGTGTTCTAGTTCTAAGGCAGGGTTTGCCTCAAGCTGCCTACAAATACTTCAGAAAGTGGACAAATCCTGTTATATCTTCAACAGATGACAGCCACATCTAGGTGGTAGCAGACTCTTAAGAGCTTGCGTTCAGCATGTGCTCTACAGACAGACTAAAAAGGAAGCAGGCAGCAAGTCTGACACATGCTGAGTTAACAATATTCACTCCCTCAGCCTTTCTGCACTCATTTCTCAGTTTTAACTGGAGAACAGCTGCTAATAAAGCATTTCTTGCTCCACCTCCAAGGCAGTTATCCCAGCCACCCCCAGGCAGTATATTTAGCATACACAGACAAATGTTCAGGCCCCAGACTACCTGGTGCCATGTGAGGGGAAAGGAAGCATGTATATAGAGCATTAGTAGTGAAATCAGAGATCCTTGTGACAGCTCCCTTGGTGGCTGCAGGGTTCAGAACTGGAGAACAGGGTGTTGGTGTCCATGGTTTTATATACTAAGTAGCAGTGTTTTCAAAAAGTCATGGCACAGAAAAACAGAACAGCCAAGGGGATGAACTTGCCCTGTCCTTGCACCTCATACCTGAAAGTCTCACTTTCCATTCCAGTATCATCAATAAACTTGAAGAACACGAGTGCTTCTTTCCACCCTTTCAAGCTCTCATTCAAGATTTGCTGTGTCTTCTAGGTGAGTAATATTTGCAACAGTGGTAATTATCTTCATGCCAGCGCTTCCTCATAGAACTCTAAACAGTTAACAAGTGTTTTGTTTACTCCTGCTGTGCTAAAACACGAGGAGGATGTGGGCGCAGGTGCTTTGTTTTGCCTCACTCTCCTCTTCTTTCCATCTTTCTTCAGGAAGTGACCAAAACACTTTATTTTCATTGAACATGGGGTTGCATTTACTTAACCATATTACTCATAAACCAAATTGATTTTTTTCAGAAAGCTTTAAAAGGTCTGAGGAGTTTATTTAATTCACTGGCTGTTTAAGTTAGAATTTTGGTTGAACTCCAAGGTATTCAAAAGCCTTACTCTTTTGCTTTCCATTCTGTTGCAGAGATCAGTAATGTGGATGATATTTTACCTGCAGTGCAAAACCTGAAATGGGAAGCTGGTTAAGGGTGACTCTGCTCTTGCTGAGCAAGATTTCTCTTACCTGTGAATGTACCTGTTGGTGCACATGACATTGCAGCTACCTCCAACTACTGTTATCCTAAGCAACACTTCCAGATTTTTTAACATAAATAAAAGTTGCTTCATTTTTAAATTTGTCTTAATTCTTGGTCAATTTAAGAAAAACTTTAATTGCTATCAACTGGTCTACTCAATCCCAGAGAGAGATACTCTGTATGAGTTCAGGAAACTGAACCCAGCACAACACCAGGCAAACTGTAAGCACTGACCACTGTGAATGTTGCTGACACAAGTAAGTATGAGGTAAAGATGCCCTAACTGCCATAGCCATCACTTACACAAATGCTCAATCTTAGTTTTCTGGAGAGCCTGATTTAAAATGCTGTTTACATTTCCAGATCAGTTCGGCATGGGAGCACATTGTTATTCAGTGAGTATTCTCTCTGATTATGGACTGAGGCAGACTGGGTTAATGTAATCTAGGCCAAAAATACTTGAAATGGGCTTCAGGTGGTGGTTTGGAGTTACCATGGTTGTATTTCAAAAGTCAGCTTTAGAAAGGAATAGATCAAGTTTCTTATGCAAGACAATTAGAAGTTTATTGTACAGAAACAAGTACACCAAGCTTCCAAAAATATTTTGCCTCAATATTAATAAAGCTTAGTTTACAAAACTTTGCTGTTCCTCAGACAGAATCTGGGTTTACAAGATTTTGAAATGTTCTGTAACAAAGGACAAAACCAGTTAAGGCGTCACAAACTAAAACCTTAATGACATCTTGGTAAACTCATCTCTTGGCTTTTGGAAGCTCATTATTTACATACCTGCAGCCACAGTCTGCTAAGGTATTTCTGAACAGTGGAATACCAACTTCTTGGTTTCTCAAAAAATAATCGCTACAAGTGTTAAAGAGTTTCTCTTTTAACAGGTTCTGTAGCCCTACAGCTGAAGAATGCTG
This sequence comes from Orthonyx spaldingii, assembly GCA_013397795.1. Classification (NCBI taxonomy): domain Eukaryota; kingdom Metazoa; phylum Chordata; class Aves; order Passeriformes; family Orthonychidae; genus Orthonyx; species Orthonyx spaldingii. The sequence continues at coordinate 611,918 of VZTJ01004575.1, forward strand.
TTTTAAAATGTATTCTTTTAAAAGTAAAACACTTCCATGTTAAAACAACATGAACAAGCTCCTAGGTCCATCAGACTACCAAGCAATGACACTTGGCTGACAGTCTAAAATATCCCCAGGTACAACCCTTCTTTAAGAGAGGATTCACACTTAGAGGTCCTTTGAGGGGGGATTTGCCAGAAACAGCAAAAATAAAGGACTTATTCTTTACGGACAAATTATTCCCTATGTGGGGGAAAATATGTTTAACTTCAGTGAGAACTAATCCCCGAATAGGATCATTAAATTTGCATGTCCTGAGCTGGAGCCTGCTTCAAATTTGCAATGACTATGCAAAACATGTTAATTACAAGAGATATGTACATTCATATAAAGTTGAAAAATTAGTAACTCATGTACATGAGAAGAAATCAGATCTTCTTATGTCTGCTCCTTGTCAGCTCATACCTGCAAGACAGACACAATAAGTTAACTAATTACAGTAGTTGAAGACTTTCCTTAAATTTTTAACTGGCACAGTAGAGAGAACTTGGACTGCTTTATTGCTTGTGCTACACAGGCAAGCACAGCAAAGGAGGCTCCAGAGATGGCCTCAAACTTCAGCTCTTCACCAGGAACTTTGAGTGTGTCCTTTTTTCCTCTTCCCATAATTGCCCTAAGACACACACACAGGCTGGCCAGGGAAATGTGGTTTTCCTATTGGAATATTGGCTCACTGCCTGTGCAGATGGCAAGCTCCTGGACTACCCACACTGCATTCCTTGGGCTCCACTGAAGGAGAAACAAGGAAGAACTCCTGCCATTAACTAAAGACACAGAAGTGAAAAAACACCCAAGCCTGCTTCTCTGTTCTGCCTCAGACCAATGAACATACAAGCCTCAGAACCACAATGAACGTACAGGCCAAACTGTAAGTGGCTTATTATAATAGTTTCTAAAAATGCTTTGTAATTAAAGTTTTATCATACATATATATTGCTGATCAGAGTGTTTAGTTAAGATCTTTATCCAAGTTAAAATTTGTTGCAAGGTTACTTTAATAAACAAAATTCTTTTACCTATGTGCCCCTGTGGCTTTTATGGCAACTTAAAATATGCTGAAGACTATAATTGACACAAGCATCTCATTAAAGCTGTCTCACGGGGCAGGCACTGCACAGCCAGTGGATTAACACACAACTTAGATAGAACTACCAGATTAGCTCAAGTTAGTCCTGCCTTTGCAGGTCAAATATTCTTCTTGCTCACCCAAACACAGCCCAGTTACCAGCACTCCCACAGCAGTCATGCAAGCTCCCAGCAAAGCAATGGGCAGGGTTTGGAAGTATGGAGATGAGTACTTACCACTGTGCAAAACCTTTTATTAAATCCTCCTGGGACAAGTCAATGCGCACCTTTAAAAAGCAAGTTTTATTTGTTTGTAGGTTATTCAGCATATAAATTGATTAGCTCAGCTACCCCTCCTCCCAAGTCAGACCCACTTTCCAGCTGTAGGGCTGCAGCTCAGGCTGGAGGAAAAAAGGAGCTTCCCACTTTCCCAGGATGGTGCAGGCATGAACCAGCTTAGTTTCCAAGTATCACTACTTGGAAATTTATCTGTCACCGAAGAAGCAATTGCAGTTTACTTTTCACAGAATCAGAGTTATTCCCAGAAAGCTTAGAGCACCTTTGGCAAACTGTGGGGTTTAGTCCCATGCTTTCTCAGCTCCCTGTTTGCACTCTGGGAGCCGTTCCCCACACGGGCAGCAGCAGGGCCCAGGAACCAGGGCTTACTTCAGGAACACCCTTCTGAAATGAGACCACGCAGCTCCCACATGGATACAGCCTCATTTCAGATGACAATCTGGCAGAAAAAGTTGTTTCCAGATTGCCAGTCCTATTACTGAGAATCAGTTACTGGAGCCAGATTTCAGGAATAGCCCAGAGTGTTCAGCTCTGTTACATCTGTAGTGCAGATTCTTTAAACTTACTTTCCCCAGCTCTTTCCTCTCCTGTGAAATGAATGGCCTGCTGTTTTTCACTGCAATGTCCAGTGTCCTTTTCTTGACATTTTCCAAAGATTCAAAAAACTCAAACCTAAAATCGAAGTTTAAAAAGAAGAGACTTAAGGCAAAAACTAAAATCTTGTGAGCATCAGTGGGCAGAATATAGTGACAGGGTACAGCATCAATGGCCAGGACTTTAGCAGGGAACACACAGAAAAGGCAATTCTAGAGTTAGGTTTTATTCACATTGCAAGAAACCTTTTCCAGGCCTCATAAAAGACGACGACAACACTCTGTTCAGACTGTCCACCGTGCCAGGGGGAAGGAGGAAAACAAGCATCCATGATGAAATGCCATTTAACATCATTTTCCCCCCTCCATGGAAGATCAGCGTGTTTTCCATGCAGCGTTCATTACTCAGAGGAAATAGTAATGAGACAACCCCCCAGGTTCACAGAGCAGCCTTGCACCACACAAGAACAGACAAAGGCTGAAACCTGTGCCAATTAAATTCTTAATGGCTCTGACTCAAGCCTCTGGCACACATGGCTAATGTCAAGTGAGTTTTGTCCGTGCTAAATCACTCCAGTTCTGCCCACCTCAATAGCTTTTCCTCAAGTCAGAGCTGTGAAACAGGTAACGTGTTTTGGAGCTAAGCATTATCCTTAATTGAGGATGTGCAGGATACGTCAGTACTGAGGATGAGGAAAACGAGGTGCTGTTCCCAACTGCTGGGATGGCACTAAATCAGTAGGGTTACTTGAGATCAGCTTTGGTGTTTTGAGTCTTAAAAAGAAATAGTTTTAAATCTTTTCTCCATTTCTGACTTACACAGAAGAGACACAACACAGGAAAAATACAAGCTGCCCAGGATCACCCAATATTCACATATTTTCACGTGTACCTTCCTCTAATTATGGGATTAAAACCACCTCTCAAAAGAGCTCTACTTCTAAGCATTACTGTGTTTGGGTTTATGCAAAACACATTCCATTTCAGTAGCAGAGCTGTGACACAAAGAGGTGGGAGCATTTTACCCTGCTCCCACCAGGCCTCGACGACGACATCCATCTGTGTGCCCAAAGGGTGGTCCAGTCTCAAAAGGCTCTGTATTTCTGCCTTGGACCTTTGGAAAGATGTCAGAATCAGCATCAGGCAAAGCAGTGTGAACAGAGCAGTGGGCTCTGGGAGGTACCTGAATGGGCAGGTACACATTGCCTCTGCCGTGGCAGGGAGTTACACATGGGTAGGAGAATGTCAGTTTGCTAAGAAGCAAATACAGCCCTGGGGGCAGGGAAGAAGGTGTACCCTTCTTCAGGGGAACAGGACAGCTCCACAGGCAGAGCAAGGCCAGCCCCAAGTACTTGTAAATCACAGTCAAAGTGCCATTTGGTTCAGAAAACCTGCAAATGTTCACCAGAGAGTCCTTAGAAGCTACAGCAGCACACCTTAGGAAGCCCTTTCATTACATAGAGATCATAACTATACCAGCTACCAGCCATAATCATAATTAATGGTTTCTTACTTCTCATCATATTGGGGGTTCAGAGTTTTTTTCTTAACAGAAGTCTTCTTCCTGCTTGTCCATCTTCTGTCTGGAAGCAGGTATATTCGAACATATGGATCCACTCCACGATTGGAAGAGGGTACCAAGTTTCTGTTAAAAGAAATACAGACAAGCAAGGCAGGTTCTCCCACTGTGTGTTTTAATACCTTGGCTCTCTTGGAATCAGACTGACCCTTCACAGGCCAAAAATATTCATCTTGGGAGCTGGAACATAAGCAAAAGAACCTAAGGATGCTTAGTTAAAATTCTTTACTCCTGAATGTGTGGCCACTTACTGGGGTTCCTAAATTAACAATTACGTATTCAGTCATAGGTATCAATCCTTGTCACAATGCCTATCCTGACACCCCAAGATACACACCAGTTGTCAACGCTGTTCAGAGGAAATTTTGCATGGATGACAGTTGGGGTATCTCTACTGCAGTGAGCACAACTCACTGGGCTCTCTCCTTGACCTGCTGCTGGCACTGACCAGAGCAGAGCACAGAGAGGCTACACAGATGGAAGCCAGCCAGTGCTAAAGCACATCTTGCTGCACATAGCTCTGCTCAGCTTTGCTGGATGACTGACACAGCTCAGAGAGCTCTTCCCTCCCTGAGCCACCAGCAGCATTACCTGCAGCCGTTGACCAGCACGACGAGGCTCTGCCGAATGGAAGCGTAACGCACGGTCAGCTGGATCTCCCCCAGAGGCATCTCCGTCCCGCTGCAAGACATGGCACAGCCAAGCTTTTAAATGCAGCATTGAACAGCCCACAAGCAGACTAAAGACAACCTGCAGGCCACCATCCTTATTCCTGGCATCTTAAGGTTTGCTACCTAAGAAGCAGTGGGACCACAGAGGTTCCACAGAAGCACCATCCCTGCCTTCTCTACAGGTACCAGATTTCAGCCCCACAACACAAACTGTCAAAATAACCCCTCCATGGCCCACACAGATGGAGCAGCAAAGTACAGGTTGGCATGTTACACATTTCCTCAGGAATGTCTGTACATGCAAAATGGGACCTTTTTCTTATTTCATTCTGGATGTTATTAAAGAGGCTTAAAATCCAAAACATTGCTTAAAAATTGTTTAAAAATAGTTTATAAATTAAGTCCCGTTCAGAGCTAGAGAATTCACCAGTCACCAATTCACCAAATTGCAGCTGGAGCTAAGTTTGATGTTCAGGTTTGTAACTACTCTGATGCTCTCTTAAGTGAGGTGGATCTTTGTAACTTTCGCTCATGAAAGATGCCACAAGCTCCATTCTGTGCCTCAGGAGGGACAAATCCTTCTCTTCATCTTGCCTGACAGAGCAGCCTCACACTGAGCACTGTGGGAAGGACACACACACAAGCACACCTATCCACAAAAACTTTGTTCACAGCATTATCAGTCTTAGAATGTGTTGGATAAACACATTCAGAGCTTTAAGCAGCCAGAGGTGCCTACCAAGAGTTTAAGTTATTACAGAAGTGGGATGTTCAGATTTCCAGTATCCTGTTGCTAAAAGATTGTTATGCTAGCCAAGGGTGTTGAGAGGCTCTTCAACAATATAAAGCCAACACATGCAGCACTCTTAGGAGAGCCATAGAGTGAATAGTTTCCCTTTACACCTGCTCTGACAGTGCCCTGTAATTTACTTTGCTGTTGACTGGAATACTTAGGTCAATTCTTTTTAAGGTGACTTGAGACCCAAGACCCCAAATCACTTAGCAGCCTTGAATTCACCTCTATGCAACAGTAACACCTAAACTTTCCTAAGAGAAGAACAATTCAGCTGGAAGAACACCTACTTATGAATGTCCAGATTGCTGCTACTTAATTCAAAGCAGGAAGAAGGCAGGGACCCCAGAGAAGTGACACTGGGTGCCAGCCTCATTTCCTGCAGGACAGGCAGTGTGGGCACGGCCGCTGCTCCGCTGGGCAATGCTGATGGTGGGCCATGCTCTGCATTTTGCTTGCCCTCTGCCTCCTCAGGGCCAGACACAGTTTCACTTGGTACAGGGGCTGCTGAACTGTCTTTAGTGTCCAGATCTTCTCCACTGTCCTTTTTTGGCAGAGATTCACATGCTGCAGAGTCTTTGCTCATGGGAGGTACTTTTGAGACTTGTGGTGGGGAGACAAACTTCTGCTGGTTTCCAGACTTCTCCGTGACATGCACGGGACCTGGCTTCGAGGCATTGACACCAGCCTTGACTCTTTGTGGATCAGGTTCTTCAACATTCAGTGCCTAAAAATCACAAGGGAAGACAGTGAGTGCTGCTCCCATAGCACTGGGGTGAATGCCAGCATTACCACCCAGGAGGAAATTTCACCACCAAACTGTAACAGCAGGAATCTGCCATTAGAAATGGAAGGAGCCTCTGGGATTCACTGTGGTGTTCTCTCCTCTTGCCCCATTGTGTTTGTACTCAGCAGTGTCTGAGCACTGATTCCAGAGCATGGTGAGGAAACAACTCCTAAGTATCAGTGTCTCTCCCTTTTTAGGAGCTGATTTCCCCAGCTTAGATTTTCTCAGTCCAACTCTTTATTGTTGTGAGAAGATTTTCACCCACGGCACTGCACTAAGTTTTAGGAAGCCTCAGGGATATCTCTGAACTCCACCATACACTCCTAATTGCACTTAAATACCTTGTCACACTTCTACTTTCTACTCTCTGTGCAGCAAAGCTGTCTTTCTCCACACCTCCTTTTCATCTCTTTTGCCTGTTTACAACTGGATGCTTCTGCAGGGGAAGTCGAGTGAATATGGGAAAGAACAACTTACCCTCAGTACAAGTTTCATCTTAATGAAGCTGTCTGAACTGGAATGGTCCAACTGGAATCTCTGATCCAGAGTCATGTTAGGGTCCTTAAGTAAGTGGGAGAGACATACCACTGAAGTTCCCAGGGCACTATCCCGCTCCTTGTCTTTTATCTGGGGGATGGAAGGAAACAAAAGTTTTTATTAGCTGGAAACTGGGAAGCATACCACTGGGAACAGCAAAGCAAGAAGGTATTTCACACAGAAACCAAAATTAGCTTATTTACTTCTGTATGGTTACATCCAAAGGGGTGATGCCACTATTTAAGGAGTGTAACAAGTTAGTACATTTGGAGTAAAAATCCCATCACTAACTATGCAGAGAAAGAACTGCTTTAGCAGAAAAAACATGCCTTGAGATTTACTTGATTTTCCTTACTTGATTTGGGGACAATGTCCTAAGCAGCTGAGACAGCAACTGGTCTACATGTGTTTTAGGTAATAATTTGTTTAGCCTATTTAACCTCAATACACCTTCCAAGTTCAATTCCTGTCTGTATCCAAGTGACCAGCCACGGAACTGGCTGTGACAGCAATCCTACTAATGAGAGACAGGGTTGCTTAATGAGCCAGAACACAGAAGTGAAGAGGTAGGGCTCTGGTTGAGAATCACGAAAGTTGCAATTTCTGACAGTAAAATATTGATCTATTTACTACACAAAGACTTGCATAAAATGCCCTTTGCAGCCAGAAACATCCCCCATTTTGTACTAAGATATTGCATGTTACATGATCCTAGAACAAAGGTAGATACCAAAAAAGGTAGATACCACCACCACCTAATACAGAATTGTCTGTGCAACAACAGGTGCTTCTTCCACCTTTTAGCAGGAGTAACCCAGTATGTGACAATCCCACACAGAAACAACCAGCACCGAGCTACATTGAAGAGGTTTCTTCCCACAGTGTGCAGTTGGTCTTCAAAGGAAAGGCTTTTCTCTCACCTCAATGTGGAGTGACTGGGAATGAGCATTGTGGACAAAGAAGGTGAAAGCCTGGCCCCACGTGGGATCTTTGCTGAAATTGCAGGTCTGCAACAAGAACATAGATTAGCTTAGTGTCTGAGAAGCAAAGAATCCATGACACTGATCACCAGAGAGGGCCATGGTGACCCTCAGTGATGCTACATGCCAGCTATATGGAGAGAATGGAAATTCCAGGTCAGAAGCATATGGAAGCAAAGTCTCTGGCAAAACCAGAACAAGTTCTCTGGGGCGTGGAAATGCCAAAGAACAAGTCTGGTGAGCTGCAGTTGGCCCCACCAGCACTGCCTGGACCAGCAGCCTGCCTCACCTGCAGCAAGGCACCGCTCCCTCCCTCCCACCTTCCCACCCAGGGAGAGCCAGAGTGCTGCTTCCAGCCTGCAGCACCCTGAGCCAGCTTCCAAAGCCACAGTGAGCTGACAGGGAAGGGCAGGAAAGCTGGAGGGGCAGTTTCAGGGGTGGAGAACTCATGGGAAGAGTAGGAGGGCACAGCTTCAGCACCATCCACTTCAAAGATGAAAGAGCATGGAAAGCACCCACGGGGACTGTGGCTGCTCTGTAAACCAGCTGTCTCTGCCAGGTCATGAGTCCTGGCAGCAACTGGAAAGGAGCAGCGAAAGCCTGGAAGTCTGATGTAGCTTAGGAGAGGCAGGTGATGTGGTAGGGAAAGGGAAAGCCACAAAAGGTAAAAATGCAAGCAGAACCCAATTCCTGGTTGGAGCAGGTGGACAGAACAAAGGAAAATAGGTGCCAGTCCTATATACACATGTGTAGCCACAACAGGATTCATTCCTATTTGTTGGGTGTCCAAAAGAACAGAGGGCTGCCCTCATCCATGTCCAGTCACAGGACAGTGAACACAGCAGCTACTGGGAGGGCAAAGCTCAGCTGTTGGTCATAAGTAGGAGCTAAAAGTAATTTTTAAATAATGAAAAATGAACTGCAAGTGAAGTGGAGGAGAGGCAAATGCATCTTGTCCAGGTTAAAAAAAAAAAAAAAACCAAACGAAAATAAAACACCAAAACAAAACAAAACTGTGATACACAGGAGCCAGGAAAAACTGTGATGAAGGAGTAAAGGCCAAATTGATGCAAATGACACTCTGCTCTGAGAAACCATGAGCTAGATTGAAGACTTATTTTTTTTCCTCTTCAACCCTCATAGAACCAGAGTATCTTGGCCAACATGAACTCCTGGACATAGGCATGGAACTACACATGTGTACAGCAGCTATCAGACACCCAACAACCACCACAACTCAGTGACACGATGGTTCCACTCCCAGGCTCTGCAGCTATCACTACAACTACAGCTCTTCACAGCAGCTTCACATGAAGTCCTTCCCTTCCTAGGGGCTACTTGGGCATAGTCACCCATAAGATGGAAAGTAAGGAAAGCAGAAGAATTAAACAGCCTCACCTTACTCTTCTGAGTCTTGTTCCCAACTGTGAGCAGGACGAAGGACGAAGGTTCTCGTTCCATCTTCTGTCATTTAATACAAGGAAGAAAGAAGAAGGCAGAAAAAAACCACTGAGAAATTTACAGTTTACAAACTACTACTCTTACTTGAAGTAAGCTGCTGAAAAGCTGACAATATTTTCTGGATGTAGGACATCTGAGGAGTGCAGTACACATGAAAGCCTCCAACCATAACACAGCACAGTCTTACGCTCCACCATCAAGAGTACACATTTAAGCCAAAGTTTTATATATTTAGGTTTCAACAGGTGAGCAGTTGAAAAATTGTCAGAAGCAGTGAGGAAACAGAGAAGAGAGCTGAAGGCTCAGTGGGAAGTCTTGATCATTCCTGAATGAAACAGGACTCTCAGAATTGGTTTCCAAGGCTCAAGATTTGCTGTAAAGAAGCTGGAACTGAGTCTTTGGCATCAAATAACAATTCCTTTCCAAAAACAACAATATTGAACTTCTTGCACCTCTTTGCACTCATGCTATAGAAGTTAAGGCTGAGGATCTGGTCTTGGCACAGCACTGCATACAAAGTGCACACAATGAGGTCCAGAATTAAGGATTATCTAATGCTATGTGTATCACAGTGCTAGTAACTCAACTAAATGGTAAAGATGATATTTAGGAAAGGAGATGCTTGGAGAGAATGGGAAGCTTTATCCGTAACTCAGAGCTGTGTGTAGGTCATTCAAGAAAAAAGGGAGAAGGACATTGTTCACTATTTCTGCCATTTACATTACAGTAGCAAAAATGCAGTATTTGGGGGAAAAAGTAAACAGAAGCTATGAGAGAGAAGGTATAAATGACAGAGAGGCTTCTGAATCCCTCTAAAACCAAGGAGGGAAGAATCTGGTGGTCAGGTCTCCAGTGGACAGGAAAATTACCACAAACAAGCACATTCCTCCCACCCCAATGTCAAGCAGGGACAGCTCAGCATGGGAAGAAAGAGCAGCAGCAGCAGAAAGGATATCATGACTTAGTCTGATGTTTGCAGGCTCTCTGTCCAAAGCATAAAGTAAAGACAACCACACACACAATCAAACGTTTCTGTGTTGCATTCCCACTTGGGCTTGCTAGAATTTCTCTGGGGTGGTGGTGGGTTGTCAATCACTATTTTGGACTTCTGGTCACTTAGATTCTGACAGTGGACAGATTATTTCTTTTTAACTACAGCCAGTTTCAGTTCCTATCATACCACATAATCCAGAACATTGTTTTGCAAGCATAGAAAAAGAATACAAATTTTACCTTGAGGTACTTGTTATTTTTGATCTTCTTTGCTCCACATTCACCATTCGAATACTCAAAGTGGTTTTTCTGAATTAGTAAAAGAGTATTTCAAACAATTAATTTGTGGTCTTAAAAAAAAGGGAGGTTAGGAGTGAAGGCTGCTGCATGGGGTTTGTACTTACGGGAAGGTTGAAGGCACTGTCCAAGTAGACAATCAGAATTGCTGTAGACAGACCCTTCTTATCCTGCAAACGCAGGGGAAGATAAACCAAACCAAAACACAAAGCAGTCATGATCACCCACCAAGGACAATGTAAAACACAACAAAATTCCAAGGGTAGCTTCTCAAGGCTCAGCAGCTCTCTGTCTTTGTCCTAAAACTTGCAATTTAGAGGAGCACAAGCCAACACAGCATGATAGTTTTAAACAGTTATAAGAAGATGTGTAACTCTTTTCAATTCATTGCCTTTAATGTCTGTCAACCTCTCAGTGCAAAACTGGTTGGGTTCCCCTGTGAGGCAAGACACCTAAAAACACGCTCAACCACATACATCAACATGAATCCAGTGTCAGCAGAACAAAGCTTGGAAACAATTTTATTCACTTCAGTGGAACTCAAATGGTTTTGCTTGATTATGAAGAAACAACCTCTTTGGGAGATGGGCTTTATCCAAGCAATTCTGCTGGACAAACAACACACCATTTGGAAACACGGCCCTACCAACCATCAATGCTGGGTATTTGCCTATGACTAGTACAGACTATTTCAGGGATCCAGGGTCCTACACAAATCTGAGAGGAAAAGGGAGGAGAAAAGTTGTCAAAGAAAAGAACCCTGAGAGGCCACTTTGCAGTGAGTCAAACAAGGGTTTGCTAATTCAAGCAAAAAGAGCTGCCAGATTTGAGTTACTCCTGAATTACCAAGAGACCTGGGGCAAGAAAATGCCCTTCCTCTGCAGGAGCAGCAGGGAGGGAATCACATCAAAACTTTGCCAGACAAAAACAAACTCTTGTGATTTTACCTGGGGTTTCTAATTTTACACACTCCTTTGTTGATCACTGGACAGGGATCAGAGTACCTGAATCCTTTAAGCAAATATACTCACCTCATGCAGCTTTTCTTGGTCATTTACTAGTGAAAGCCACTCCAGTTTTAAATGCAAGTGTCCGCTTGTTGTCTTACTTAAGGGAAACCACTAAAAGGAGACAACAAAGAGCAACTTGAGAACTGAACGGCAGAGTAGTTTTTACATATGTGTTGCAGAATCTGAGACTTACACACAGTAGACAACACGAATTTTATTCTGAGCACCTTAGCTTGCATTTTTGACACTTAGATTGTAGCACGTCCATCTACTTAGGTAGAAGGAAGAAAATTAAAATAAGATACCCATAAACAGGCAAAGCATGTGGATATTTCCAACCAGCAGCAGTACAAGACAGGCACCCTGGCATTGTTTGTAGAGTGCTGGGTTGCAGCATGAACCACAGTAAGATCAGATAATTTCTTCCTTCAGCAATCAGGCTGCTTCAAATCAAACTTTATCTGTAGCCTTGTACAAAACATTTGGTACATACAGGACACAAGGTATCAACACAAGATACGCCACTGCTGGCTCAGCATAACCTCAGGGCTCTCTGGGGTTACCAGCCTGGTCGTAAAAATTATTGTAATGGCTACTTTCGTATTATCCTTTTGTGAAAATACCACAGTGCAAGTGTGCAAGGAAGCTGTAAACACAACGAAACACCCAAGTAGCAGAGGGGCAGCACAAATGAGTGCATGTAGGCATACACCACCAATCACATTTAGAAATAGGCTGTGCTCTTTACCTCATCAACAGTTCTGTCATTCATTACATCCACTAGGCCTATCAGCAAGCTGAAAGGCAAAAAGCAAACATTTCAATGTATATTGAGGCATACAGCAAAAACCACCAAAAAAGCCCACTCTCAAGTCTGTTCCAAATAACAACTTCTCCACATCACCTGTGTACGTGTGTGCAGGAACACACACTTCTGAGGTCTCCCCCATGAAATACTTCCAAAACTAAAATAAACTTGAAGTAAATCTCAAGTCTTGTAGTAACTATCACTTCTAATGGCTTCCCAGGATTCCCAGCAGGAGCGTAACCTTGTTCAACAAAGTTGCACTAGGAACTAATTACTTAGTATCAATATCTGGGCAAAGGGAATCACTTCCAACAGTATTAAATTTCCAGTATGAATAATTCAGGTGTTCCACAGCAGAGGCTACTGGACCCTGACCAAAGGTTGTGCTAATTTACCTGCCCATAAAGTCATCTTTATCTGGATCTTCATCATACAAATCCACTTCTAAGTCCTGACCAGGCACTTCATGAACAACAAACTGGAGGAGAAAGAGGTATTGATTAAAAATAAAAAGCATTCACATATACATATTCAGGCTCAGGCTGTGCACAAGAACATGACACTTGACAGCTGTCTAACACATTAAGGACATTCCCTGCTCTTTCGTGGTTAATTGCATAACAAATACAATTTAATATAGGTGAAAATATTTCACATTCAGTTTGCTTGGTTTTGAGCTACAAGTTAAACCCCTCAAACTGGTATCCCTGATAAGCAGAAAGGAACCAATGCTTGAGCAGCCTACAGCTGCACAGACTGATGCACTGATTGATATTTAAAGCAGTGCTTTGCACCTCCTCCAAAAACCCACACATGTAAATCAGATCAACCTGAATGACATTTCAAGTTTTCAATGTAAATTTGAACTTGGTTAAGGGACAGAAATGCCTCAGCCAAGCAACAAGAAGTCCACCTGCCCCAGTGCAGTCAGCTGAGGGAAGGTCCTGCAAGCACAGGGATGTCAATGGCTGTGTATCCTACAGAAGGAAAAGATCAAAAGGTTCAGTACCTCAAATGTCTCATTCCAAATGGGATTAAGATCTCGGGAGACTGTCTTGCTTCGATACTGCATGGTGCCAACACGGACGAGAGCGTACGGGTCAGACTTCCCCCTGATGGCACCAAGGAAATTGTCTTTCTGGACAAGGTTTTCAGCTTCCAACAGATGAACCCTTATTACTCCCTGGATAAAATAAGATACAGAATTGGTCATGAAAATGCAATCTTTGGATAATTATAATATGCTGCCTCCTAAAACTGTTTATTTCAGGCAGCAAGGGTAGTCACCATGACAGATCTGCAAAGACATGTAGTTCGATGCAGTACATTTCCAGTGACAGCTGTAATAAAACACTTTTTCTACCATTTACCTAGAGGGGAAAAAAACCCCCTTAAACAGATGCACAATTCAATCTAGATAACTGTGTAGGAAATATTATTCAATTTATTTTTAAATCAGAAACATACATATGCACACAGCATTATAGCCACAGTCAAATCAAGTGTAAAGATCAACTCCCACTGACTGAAGGAGGAACTAAGCACTCATTGGCAGGTTCTTATTTTATTGCACAGAAGCCATTCCACTTCAATTTAGTGATGCAAGTTTGCAATAGGGAGCATAACTTTCCACTCATTTATATTTATCCTCATTAGTAAGTGTATTAGGTATTTGATGGATGAAGGAGATGGAAGACCTGAATATGTCGAGTATTTAAGAGATTTGTGGCTGGGTTTTTTCCCATTTTTTTTTCTATAACAAAAAGATGTCATCCTTCAAGTTCCCTATTTACACCCCTTCACAGCATTAGTAAAAATATTAAATAGCCTGACACTCATTGCTTATGTATTTATCCTCTCATTTGCATATACCACAGATCTGCAGTTACAGACTAAAGATTTAATTGGTAAATGAACTCAAATAGACTCCTTATGCCATGTAGAGAGGGTAGGAACTCCCAGTGTCCATGCTCCCCTCTCTCAAATTATGAACTATCCAACACTGCTTTTATATTTCTGAAATATTACCCACAGAAAGCCCACAATTCAAATTGAAAGAGCTGATACAGCATCCAAAGACACTGAGCTTGGATGCATCCACATGGTGGCAACTGCACACTCAGGTAGATAAACACTATGTCACTGAAAAAGCAACTCACCTGGGGGACAGGGAACCTCAAGTGGGCAATGTTCATGTTCTTTTTCAGAGGCACTGTGATCCTGTTTGGCAGAACCAGCCGTGCAGCAATGAAGTCTTGAATTAGTGAGTCTGACATTACACTGCAGGTGAGGGAAAAAGGCAACCTCAATCGCTACAATCAGTCACAATTCAGAATGAAAAAATGAGGGACAGCAAAAGAAATGGACACTGCAAAAGTGAATGATGGCCTCTATCTTCCCCCAAAGCATTGTCAAGCATTAGAACAGGCCATCGAGGGAAATGGTTGAGTCACCATCCCTGGAAGCATTTAAAAGACCGGTAAAAGTGCTTAGGCACATAGTTTACTGATGGGCTTGGCAGTGTGATGTTAATAGCTGGACTTGATGGTCTTTTCCAAGTTTATGATTCTATGAAAGAGCTGAAGAGTGGCCATTCAACTTCAGTTTAGTGACTGCAAGTTTGCAGTATGGAGCATCCCCGTTGCAGGGTGTGAATTTGGCTCTAGCAGTAAAGGATGAATGGAAGCTTAGGCTGTGTGAAATCTTCATGCACACACCCAAACAAGTCAAACTCATGTGCCTTCTGGATTTCCTTGGAAATGCTAACACCAGAGAAGGGAATCAGGAAGTTTCAGCGTTTCGCAGTGGGTTCAAAGCCTTGAGGTAGTTTGTTTTTACACTTAGGAATGGCCTCAGCACACACTGCTGCCTACTCTTGGCCACGTGCTGAGACGTTATTGTAAAATGAAAGCCAGACACATTAAAAAAGAAAAAAAAAAAAAAGCAAAGCTCATTTCTCAGATGAGGTTCTGTATCTTGGCAGATTTTGCACTACAGAGGAAAATCTCTGAAGTAACTGGAGACCACACTGGCTGAATTGAGGGTCCTGTCTGTCTTGGAGTTCAGGGAACCTTCCAGCCTCATTACAACCTGGACATTTTTAGCTTTTCAGTTCAAATCTTTTCTTTATAATTGCTCTTTTTACATGACAGGTACAAGAAGTACGTGGCCATGACAGATGTCCAGTACTCCCAGGTGATGAGAGGATTTCAACACACCACTACAACCTGGCATGAGCAAAAGACAATAGTAAAAGGAAAACCCAAGAAAAAGTCATCTTCTTGATAAATCTAGTGCTTATAAGGGTAAGACTGTGTAACAAAGTTGTCCCAATTCACAGAGGTGGCTGGATTCATACATAAAGAACACAGGGAATGTCTTCTACTCCAAATGTTAAACCAGGAACCTTGGTCAGGCTCTTGACTTTCCTATTTAAAAAAAACCCCAGGAATGTCACAGAATTGTCCTGTCTCGAGTCTCAAGAGACCCAACTAAACATAGCTTGTATGTGAGGACAGATGACTGCATCCAGTTTCTTTGCTTTCTTAAGTGTGCCAAATTCATTTGACAGGGATGGCTCTTGTTCAACCTGTACTTCAGCCCATTCATGGTCAGGTATGTTTTGCTCCCAGCTTTCAATGCACTGCTGAGGAACAAGCAAAGATTTCTGTGTGCAAATCCCTGTGGGAGAACCAGAGAGTAAAAATTTGGGACACCAAATTTGCACTTAATTATATGAGAGGCTGTAGGCTGGAACACCTACATGCTTTCTCCCTACAAGGATTAGGGAAACTAAGTTAGAAAAGAACAGATTAATTCCTCTGATAAAAACTGGAGCTCTCAGGCCAAACTTCAGGGCAAAAGGCCACTCAAGCTTCAAATTAAAAGAAAAATAAAGCTTCCTCTCACTCAACATCAAAGCCTTCAGAGGATCTTTAATGCATAAACTGGAACCTAAAGTAGCCAGACACTTGTTATGAGTCTGCAAATCATGAGCTGCAGGGGAACAGAGAGGAACAGAAGTGTCTGCATTTGCACCAAAAGGGAGAAAGGCAATGGCTGAGCAACCCAATGTATTTCCCTCTTCTGTAATAGCATTTTCTCCTTACACTAAGGAACAAGGACAAAGTGAATCCCCAAACTGGTGAAACAGTTTGAAACTTGCAGTACTGAAACCCACTAAGATTTTCATCCTTGCTGTGCAAGTGTTATGTATGTAACATCAACCCAAGAAGCACTGGAGAAGAGCTACACCTAGAAGGTGAGCAGATTACATGGAAAGAAAAGAACTTTTCTCCTTATAAATCTGGTGTCTTTTTCTTTATCATGGATTATACTTGAGTTTGTCAGAGGGACTGAAACTCTATGATACCTTGTCTTTTTCCACTTTACTGCAAATAAAAATATTCAAAGACTGCCACTCTAAATCTACTTCACCTACCTTCGCAAATAACTGGCACATGGGAAACAGAAGGGCTTGTTTTTCAGTCTATAAGTCATTGTTGTTTGGGGGATTTACTATTTCCATCCTAAACGCAATGAAACAATTGAAACAGTTTTGACAGAACGTAAAAAGAACCCTCCTCAGGTTTTGCCACAGCCAGATATGATGGGATGAACATCAGCACAACACCTTGCACACAATGCTCTCAAAACAGCTTTGATGGTTACTCAAGAACTACATCCCAACTTCCAGAGGATTTTCAAAGAATAATAAAGTAAAGAAAAGTCAACACTTACTTAATCCCTGGGACATCCAGGAGGTTACTCATGCCTGCCCAGTTGATTTCCAAATGCTACAAGATCAGGGAGAAAATATTATACAGGTCTATTAAAATTTATTTCAAAATAAATGTAGAATTTAAAAGGGAAATGCTTCTAGAACAAAGCCAGCCATTTAAAGAAAGGAAAACCTGCACCAGCAACTGACTGCACATATACATTAGAACCAACAGCTGGTACCAATTCCCTTTTCTGTTTTATCTGCCATCCTGAAATGAGGCTATCTTTGGGACTTAACCTTCAAGAAAGTAAGGAAAGACAGCATTCAGCCCTTAGCAATGGCCACTGGCAGATGCCCTGGGGTCATGAAGGAAATTCAGCAACTCTAGTGAAAACTTTGAAGTTGTTTTCTCATCCTTTCACTTAGGGGTTGGCCTATGCCCTGAGGCAGGGGGATTCACAAATACCACCGACTTCAGGAGTCTCTATTCCTATCAGTATAGTAAACAAAAAGGGGCTTAGAAGAGGCTTTTTTCATGTGCTAAAATAATGCTGCTACATCTAAACACAAAACCACCTTGTTCAGGATCAAAAATGCATGACTTTCATGAACTCAAGAACAGCATAAACCACAAGCAAAGCTCTGTGCTGTAGATGTCTGGTTCTTACAAGACTAGAAAGTTTCTCACATTTTATTAAATCACAATTCAGTACAAGCCACATGACTTTAAACAGGCAAGCTTTCAAAAGACAACCATGACTGAATGGTCTCCAAGATGACTGCATTTAAAATCTATGAATGGGAAGATCCATCAGCCAGAAAACTTGAAGCAAAGGCCTCAGAAATGGGTCCTGTGATGCCACCATAACAAAGTCCTCCCATTCTTAGAGTGAAGCAAGTAACTGTTTAGGCACTACTACAAAAGTATAGGGCGAATTAAGTCACATCCTGCTGGAGTTCAAGAGGAGCACTGAACAACCAGGAATTTGTTATTGAAGCACCTGAACTGTGAGGCATTCACAGTTATGCAGTTTGGGTTACCAGTGAGGGACAGCTCGTGTCGCTCACCGAAGACCTGTCCAAGCATTAAGACCAAGAAGCAAGAAGGCTGCAGAGCGCAGCTCACTCCTGACTCACCGGTTTCTGCATAAAAAACAAAGTCACTGCTCCAACAAAAGGTGCATCAGTTAGGAGAGGTTCCAGGATCACCCGCAACGTGCCATACAACTGCAAACAGAATAGGAAAGCTGAGTGTTAAGGTACTGTCATAATGCAGCTTCAAAATTGTGAGGTTTTCAGTGATGAAGATAATTTTAGAAATTCTACTTAGAATTTAATAACAAAAAACTTTTCCCCCAAAACCACTGCTATTGATACCTGGCAATGCTTTCTGTGTTTGTGGAGTCTCTGCAATCCTGCCATACAATGGAGGCATTTGTCTAACTAGCTTCCAACATTTTAAGAACAGGTTCTTGGTTTAATCTACACCAGTTTATGAATGTCCTGGTTCTTCTGAAGTTCTCCACCAACACTCTGAGCTCCTCTGAACTCCAGTGGCAAATGCTGGCCCACACAAACTTGATGCTCCAGCACTGACCCTGCTTAAGAGTCACACTATGAAGCTCAAAAGTGGCATTTAAGTGCTTTCCATGGAAGGCATCATTTCCCCAGCCAGGAACAAGGAGATAAAGCCAACCATTCCAAGCCTGATAGTTGCTGGTTTCCCAGTTAAGTGTCATTACCTCCCCACTGGGAGGTGCTACCTCCTGCCCCACACAGCCTTGAACAGACAACGTTAGCGCTGCACGCACCTGTACACCTTTCACGCCAAGATTAAATTTCGATATGTCCATGTGAATCTCACAGTCCCCTATGTAACTGAAAGAAAATTCTCACATTATTCCAACAGTTTGCAATAGTCCCATGAGAAATTTGGGGTTGTACAGAGTATAAATGAAATCAGTTTAAGAATTGACAACATGATCCCACAGGCAGAGATGGATTTTCAAGTGACTGAAAAGGGGAAGTTGAACAAAGGTCAGATCTTTCACAAGAGAAACCTGCAGTCAGCTGGGATATTGATGCACCTGCAAAACATCAACGTGCCATCTGTATTTCAAGGTTACTTTTCCATTCTTAAGACTGGTGGTTGGCTGAAGCCAGCTTGCTCCAAGAAGGGAACCAAGATGTTCATTCAAAACTGAAAGTCTCAGCAATTGCCCTCTTGCTCCCTTCTCGGCCAAAAGCCTGATCCCACCCCACAACCTGATGACCCAGCTCCCAAGCTGGTGCAGACCCATCCTGATGTTACTTATGGGTTCCCACCTTGCCCATACCCAAAAAGCCCATAGATTACCCCTGCTCACAACCCAAAAAGCCACCTGAAGGACAAATTTATCACTAAAAATAACCTAGTTTCTTTGAGGCTGAATTCAAAGACAACAACTTAGATCAGATTTTGGTCAGTTGCCATGGAGAACATCAGGCTTTAAATAAAGTAAATGCTGAATGCAGTACTTTTGCAATTTGGAAAGCACCTTAGACTTTTATAAAGTACAAACATCACCTTATGCACAAACCAATAGCCACTCCCCAGGGAGCAGAACCTCACAGATCTCTTGATGCCTCTGGCAGAAACAATTGAAGGGAGCGACCAAGTTCCCTTTCAGCCCTCTGAGAAATAGCTCTGGCTGCAGACACACAAACACCCTGCAGGTAAAGCAGGGTATAAAGGTACTGCAGCACAGTGAATATGCTGTGCTTGCTGCCTGCATGCAAAATTTCACCCCGTAATCAAAGGAAAAGGACAGGAGTTCTGCTCTGACCATATGCATATGGGCAAACAGTGCTGCAGTTGCCACAAATTCACACTGTAATTTGCACATAGACAGATTCCCTCCCACCCTAAAAGAAGTGCCAAGAATGTGCAACCCTGTGAATTTGTCTCCGTTTTTGCAAGCAAAGGTCTTTGTATATTTGTTTACAGATAGTCACCTAACAGAATTTTAAGAGCTCACAACACACAGATTAAAGCCTTTAATGTTGGAGCATTCTCATTTCCAACTTCATAAACCATGCCAAAATTAACACAATCTTTCTTAAAGTTAGACATAATTAAACTTATTTTATGTTTGTTAACTTCTACAATTTTGACATTATCTTACAGCTCATTACACTGGCTGCTAATAGAGCATTGTTACAATAAAATTCTAAATGAGAAGGCAAAATGAGTTCCTTAATTTGCAGTAATTAATCCAAGAGGATTTAATTCAGCCTTTGCAAGTGTCTAACACAACAAGTAAGAGCTGTGGTATTTCAATTTACAGCCTTTCTACCTTTCCACACAGTCAAAAACTCTTCCCATGGAGTCCTAGATGTTTATTTTCTCCAGTAATGCTTCAATACATGCAATCATGTTTTAGAATTTAGATGTCAGAGAAGTCTTATCAGAGCCTGAGCCTTTAAGTCTGCCTCATACAGGCATCACCCCCCAGCCAGGGTGCTTGGTAGGAAGGATGCACTCTTTGTTCATTAGTTTTATTCCTCATTTCCAGTCCCAGCTGCTCATGCTTCCATCTGCTCCTCTGCTCAGCATAAGCTTGCTGTGCTCTCTGCTGTCCTGCCCCAGAGCACACCTGAGTCAAACTCAAGACTCGACACTTAAAAGCCTGAGGGCTGAGCCCCTCCACCCTACACAGGACTGTGCTTTACCTACCTGTGAAGGGTGGAAGAATCACCTGTTTCTCTCCTACATCACCTGTTGCACAAGGTGATGCAGATATGCCTGCGCTGTGGATGAGAACCTTATTCAAGTGCACATATCTGTATCTCTTCTGTACTTGGCTGGAAAAGCTGGGCCCATTGTTTATGATACAAAGTCAGACTGCTGGCTGAAGGCAGGGATGCTACAAGAGCACATGCTGGCAGGTTTAACTAATCTGGATGTCTGCACATCCCCTTAGAAAAGGCCCAGACAATTTTCCCCCTATAAAGTAACTGCCCATGGACTCCATCTTCTCATGCTGAAAGCTTCCTTTGGCCCAACCTTCTCAAGTGCTTTGTAACACAGACTATGCTTAGTCTACCTTTGGACTTGAGAGATGAACATGCAGAATTATACAAATTAGAGATACAAGAAAATGTGACCAGGTAACACAGATAAGTATGAGAAAAGTCAGACCATCTCTGCCTTTCCCCTCTCCCTGTCCAGTCAGGCTCCTGGGGGCAGGGATCCCTTTTTGCTCAAGACTGATGAGTTTCCAAAATGTTTTTAGTTTCTTCTAAGATCCTACAAACTTAGCCCACATTCTGCTAAAGCTCAAAGTATGGTTGCACATTTCTTTTGACTTATTTCATCAGACAGAGACTGTCTTTCCAGCTCTCAAAACTTGACAGGAAGTCACAGATTCTCTTCTAAGAGTAAATTGCAATCAATGAATTTTTATACATGCTAATTATGACACTATTCTTCTATGACATCTCATGTACTGTAAATGCCACATAAGTCAGTGGTGACCCAGCCAACAGATCACACTCAGGTGGTTCATCAGTCAGGGAACTCCCACAAAATTACAGCCAGCAAGCACCCAGGCAAAGAAGTCATGTCTATAACATGCAGACAGGTTAACCCTTTCATGTCCACTGCAACACAGCTCTGCTTCACTGAAACCTAACCCAAGAGGGGAAGATCAGTCCCTGTGGTGCCAGCACTGCACAGTGCAAACCACAGGCACCCACAGCACATCACTCTCTTCTCCAGAGCTGTGATGCCAGCACACAGCCCTGCAAACAGATCAGTCATTTAAACCTCACCAGCACACAGTGACCAAGAAGTAGAGCGAAGGGCAAGGGCAGCCTCACACTGGGGCAGCTCAACTCCATCTCCTCTAAGTAGCAGAAAAAAACTGTTCTATTGGTAATCTAGAAAAAGGCAGGTAAATAATACCATTGCTCATAGATTTGCCTCTCCCTGTTCCTGAAAGCAACACACAATCTCCTGCAGACACTGCAGGATGCACAACAGAGCTTAGTTGCAAGAAAGTGATGTTAACATACGAACACAAGTGAAGCTGAGGCCTTAATGCAGCCCTGGAGAAGGGATTCCCACCAGAGAGGTGGGGCAGACTGACACTCCTGTGTGAATACAGAAAATACTGGGGTTTTCAGATGACATCAGTTCGGGTTAGGCTATCATCAGCATGAGGAACAGAAGTGCTTGGCCAGTTTGGAGATGTTGATGGGTCTGCCAGAGGGCCAGGAATGCAGAGGTGGGGGAATCCCTCTGCAGAGCATTGTTAAAAGACAGTAAAAATGAGCATGTGGGAGAAGCAGTTTAGCAGAGAACAGCAGCAACCTTCTGCAAGGCTTAAAAGGCATCAGGTCTCTCAATCTCAACACGGAAAGCACAAATGATTTGCCAAAGGCCCTAACACTGACCTGGCTATTACAAAGAGCACTTTGCTGACAGCACTGAAACACCTGTCTGAAAATCAAGCATGTGAATTTACAGGGAGCAGTGGTGCTCTGCCAGGGCTGGGGATGCTGTCATGCCATTGCCACGTTAAGCAGCAGGCACAGTTCTGAGGAGCTCTGTGCTGTTGCCAAGACAGTTCGTAATTTCACAGTTTTTTCCTGGCACTACCATGAAAAGCCATTTGCATTAGGCAGCTCAGTCACCCACTAAACTTACAGAGCTACAGCAGCATGCAAGTGGTAACTCCCTCAGCAATTCCATTCTCCAGGGCTACACCAGGAGAGAG
This sequence comes from Orthonyx spaldingii, assembly GCA_013397795.1. Lineage (NCBI taxonomy): Eukaryota > Metazoa > Chordata > Aves > Passeriformes > Orthonychidae > Orthonyx > Orthonyx spaldingii. Next base: position 634,313 of record VZTJ01004575.1, read on the forward strand.
TTTGGCTCTGCAATGGCTCTGATGTTAACAAAACATACAAGCTCATTCAAAACAGCCTGGGAGGTATTAAATGTTTTATCTAATTTTGTTTTTGTTGTTGTTGTTGTTAATAGAGCTAGAGGCAGTTTTCTGCTCAGAGAACAGCTTTAATCAAAAAAGCGAATGTGTTGGATGGTACATAGAACAAATGGTGACTAAAACAAGAGGATTAATCGAGAGGAAGGAATTAAAAAATAAATAGTGGAAGTAGTTCTGGAAGAACTGGAGAGTTGGACTAATGAGAAACCACAGTGGGCAAGACAGACTAAGCACCTCCATACCTGAGAGCTTTCCTGAGAACAGGAAACAGTTTGAAAACTTGAGTTGTCACTGCCATCAATGACAAAGCCAAGGGACACATTCTTATACCCATGGCAGCCATGATGGGCCAGAGCAGGTAACACCTAGGTCTGTGCAGGTGCTTTCTGTCTTAGAGGTTGATGCACAACATTTCACTTCTGTTAAGTATTGAGGACATTCAGCTAAGGACAGAGTAGATCATATCATTCTAGGCTCATCTCAGTGGACCATGTCCAGTCCAGCATGATACATACACAGGCAAAAAGTCAAGAACCATCAACATAATCAGTGATGTAATATTACCATATCTGCAGGTCTAGGGTAACTTGTCTTCTATCAATTTCTTTGGTGTAGGCTTTTATTCCATTAATTCTAGGGCACTGAAATAGAGACAAACAGGATACAACATAGTGAACATTTATCAAGCTAAGCCCAAGTGAAAAATCCTAAACTTTGATCAATTTGAGTACAGAAGCATTCATTAAATACTTTGCAACATTGCATGTAAAGTATGAGTACACCATGCTAGTTTCTTCTCCTTTAAGGACAGAACAACTTTGGCAGTCCTCAAACACAGGGCTGGTTGCAAGTGACCCATCCTGCAAGCCTTAGGAAGCAATGAAAACTCCTGTCACAAGGGTATAACAGAAATAAATGTGGATACAGCCCTTTTTTTCTACCTCCAGTCCCAGGATACTGACAGCAAGTGGGAAGAGATGCGTGTCTCTCCTGCATGAGTCTTCCTTCACAGTGAAGATGCTCAAGTCAACATGAAGAGGGAGCAAAACTATTACAGAGCTGAACATCTGACTCCCCTTGCACCCGAACTTTTAAGAAAAGGGTGAATCACAAGCGTTACAAAAGATTCCCACTACCTTCTCGCCAAAGTGGATCTTGGTAAAGGTGCAGGTTTTCAGATGTACACTCTTTGCTCTGATTTTTGGTTCAAGAACTTCTTTAAATGTTTTTTCCATGATTGTTCCAAAGTATGGCCAAGCCTGTACAAGGACCTAAAGAACAGCAAAAGCAGAACATACTGAAGATTCTTTGAGACACCTTTTGTTAAGACACACCTATTACAGAACCCTGGCTATTAATATCTGCCCTTTTAAAATGCCAAGTCAGTTTTGTGCACTTAAGTCATCCTTATGGAAGGATCCATCTCAGTTGCTCAAAACTGGAATTTGTTTCAGGAACTGAAGGGTGAGTTTTCAGCACCATTGACTGCTTCCAGCCACAGGAGTCCAAAAAGCCCGGGGTTAAATTTCTAAAGCACAATAGTCCCTAATTACTCTAAAGTGTCACAAAGTTCCCTGGAGTTAGGTTTATTTAGAGAAGATTGAGACAAGCTTTTATATCAAAAAGAAAATTTGCTAAAAAAAAAAAAAAAAAAGGGGGGATAGCCACTGGATGCTAATTTGCAAGTTCAGCTGTTTTGCTTTGAGAGGTTGACCACACCTGCTGATGGGAGCATTAGCATCAGTGCTCTTTGGGAACCTTTCTGGTAAAAGAAGATACCACTAGGTTTGCTGAAATAATAATGACATTAATAATACATACACACATATGTATCCATATATACACACACACTTGCTTTTTCTTTTTAGTCTCAGGATGAAGTGTTGTTGAATTTATCGGACTTGTATGAACCAGGCTCACATCGGCTCTCAGCCTCAGTGGCAACTCCACACTTGACTCCATACTTCAGGACAGACATTGACACAATTGAGCTACACTGTAGTAATTTGATAACTTTCTCAGACTTGTCCGGCAGAGTTTGGATGGGAGGGAGAGATGCAGCTCAGAGCAGGTGACCTCACCAGCTGGAGTTCAGAGCTCCTCACCTTATTCAGCCACTCCACTCGTTCAACATCAGGGAAGTGAACCTGGATGCAAAGAAAAACAAAGTGAGTGCCACGTGCCATCTATTTGGGCACAGTGCAACACATGCAAAAGATACCATGAAGTGTGGAACAAGTATTAGAGTAAGCTGGGATCCCTCCGCCTTCATACATACATCCTTTATAATTTACTACCTCCTTGAAAAATTCTAAAATGCAAATAAGCCAGTAAAGAATAGTAAAAGGCAAAAGAACCCAAGTGCACTGATGTATTGGTATGCCTCTGGGCACATTTACATGATTAAAGCAAGTGTCACATCCTGTTCGTGATGTAAAGCAGCATTAGATTCCTCATCCTTCTCTTTGTCATGCCTTGGGAAGCCACGAGAACCTACTTCCCTTTAAAATCATGAGCTGTGCAGGACCTGTTTCCTGTACTCACCTCAACCAGGACACCACACTTTGGAAAACAAGAACCTGCTTGGGCAACTCAATTTATTGGTTGTGGCAGCATTTCTCCACTAATATCAACATGGTGCCAATGGCTTCAGGGAAAAGAAGCCCTGGAAGAGTTCAAGCCTATTAGCATACATGTGTAACAGTCCAGTGTTTTCACCTCTCAGAGCTTTTTAAGATGCTAAGAACAAATTAAAATGAAATGGTTACTCACACATCATGTTTTCAAGTTAGACACACCAACTGCCAACAAGAATTGTCTATGTCCATTACAAAATCCCTCCAGTTCCCTGAAGTGATGACTTGCTTAATCACCATCAGGACAACTGGATATGAGGCCACACTCAAGTAACTGGTCTCTCAGACCCCAGCAAGAAGCTGCTGAGTGAGGAGTTACAATCACCTTACTACAATCACACATTAAAGTCTTATGGATGTGGTATTTGCAGCTGGTGTCACAAGCTGGTAGCAGGTTACTGCAGAAGGGAAGGACAGTGCAGCAGCTTCTCAAAACAGACATTTGGGCCCTACTCAGCTCTACAAGAGCACCTGAATACAAAGGGAATCTGACTATCATCTAGCCTGATAATAGTAATTGGGTAGGACAATACCTCCTCTTACAAGAGCTGTGAATTACACTCTTCAGGCAAAGGCTTGCTGTACAATTCATCAGCTTTCAGAGAGGTGCTCAGAGATGTTTGGATGGAATGGACAGCAGCCTGTCTTTTACTACAGCTTCATGTATGATTGAAGAGCCCATTTTGCTTGCTCAAATAATGCTTCAGATGATCTCATTAAAAACCCCAAAGTAATATTACCATATTCTTTATAAGCAATTTCCTTTGATGCTCCAAATAGCAACTTTTCCATTAAATAAGACAGTAGAAGTTCACTGAAATGTCAGCCTGCACAGGTCTATTTGCACGATGAAGTGAGAACTCAGCACCAGAAGGGACAACCAGCACAGTTAAACTGCTGCTGACATTTTACAGTGAGGCAGACTATGTGAATCAGGGGACCTCCACTTCACCTGCCAGCCTTTCATCTTCCACCTAAAGATCTTCCACCAGGGCACATAAATCCTGAGTTCCCAGCTCCAAGGCAATTGCCAAGTGCCAACGTCCTGCAGCATTTGTGCCACAGCTCTGGATCAAATATAGGAAGGATAGAACAGGGATGGAAGTAGTATGGTGAGCTTGTTCTTCAAAACACCTTACAGACAGGAGAGGGATGTGACCCAAAAGGAAGGACAGGACAACAGTTAGGCTACCCCTTCCCAGTGAGAAAGTCACAGCCCATATGTGCAGGGGCGAAATGTGGGCCATTATAAACCATTAAAGTTGTCTGGGATTATTCACTAGAGGCAAGGCTCCTAGAGACTTGAAACAGCACAAAGGAGCACCAGGAAAGAGGCAAAAACCACGAGAAGGAGGCTGTAGGTAGACTCACCTTAAGAAAAAGTAAAACTGAATTTTTTATTTGAGCCACAGACACCCGAACCAGACAGCCCACAGCAAACTCCCAAAGCAACTGCAATGAATCACCCTGCACTGTGTCACACCTCAGATGCTGTGATAGCAGACATTTGTGGTACATTTCCACCCCACCTGACACCCCCTCATTCAGGTGTCTGCAACCCAGCTCCTGCCCAGGCACTCACTGCCTCAGTTTCCTCTGACAGACAGAAAGAACAACACTGCTGGAGCTCAAAGCCTGGGACCAAAGACCACCAGGGGCTCCTGGGCTGACACAGCTGGTGGGCTTGCAGAGGTGAACACCACAGAAGCTGGCTCACTACATGTCTCTGGTCAAAACCAGCTTTCTGCCCCTTGTGACAAGCCACCAAATTTCAGTGGGTTCCCAATACCAAAGTTCAGCTCTGCTCAACGGTGTGAACCAAATGAGCCGTTCTGCAGAGGAAGCAGAGCTTGGTATCCAGGTGTTGCAACTGCATTATCCACTGTGTAGTAAGACATAAGGTCTGACCAAATCCTTTCCTGCCCACAGGGTATCCCCACAACCTGCATGCTAGCTAGCATGTCACATGGCTAGTTCAGCCCAGCAACACCACCAAGCTCTCTTCTTGACCTAACCATTTTTTCCAAGAATTTACCATGCCCTATTATATTTTGAAAATAAAATCATCTTCAGTTCCACTTTTGAACCATGTACTCTGGATTTCAGACTCATTTCTGGCCCTTGCTGCTGGTGAGAGCCCCACCAGCAAGATCTGGCCCCAAGTTTGTCATCAGTGCAGCAGAGGTAGGAGGAGCCCAAAACACTTCCTACTAAGCCCAGAATCAGACACCAAGAGCTGCCAAAATTAATACTAACACAGAGTAAGATTTAATCCTGTAGCCTCAGGCAAGTCCCACTATCAGAATCAGTTTTACCCATCTACAAAAGCAGGCATACTTCTCGCCAAAGTTTAAGGAATGCTGCAAAAATTATTTAGCATTTGAAAAGAGCTTTGAAGATCAAAAACACTAGGTAAGGGGCAATTACTAGCAAGTAAAGAAAATGTGTAAGTTCTGCATGACTCCACCTTGCCCTGGAGCAAGCCACACCAAGGATCACAGCAATAACAAACCCCATGTCTGACACAACAGCACTATTCTGTTCAAATACAACATAGCAATCTATCCATCTGGGTTGGGTTGGGTTTGGTTTCTTGCTTGTTTGTTTGGGTTTGTTGGGGATTTTGGTGTTTAGTTTGGTTTTTTTAACAGACAAGATTTTTAGCTAATTGTACAGGAGGAAAAAAAAAAGTGTAAACAAGGCTTTTGCATGAACAAGGACTTAAAAGGCAACGTTTCAAAAGGACAGTTCTGTATCCAGTAGTCTCTCTCCCGGTCAAAGGAGTTTAACAATCAGGAAGAAACACAGCATACTTGGATGCTGTCATATGCAGCCAGCTAAGAAGTGGCAAAAGCAACATGGAGCAGCCAGCACAATCCCAGGAGCTGGAATGAAGGTGGAAGCCTGGCTACCTCTGCTCTGAGCACTGCCTGCTTGTACAGAAGTCATGCTGAAGGCTGCACAGGCTGAAGTCAGAAGGTCTCAACTCTCTCTCCAAGCCATGGATCTGAGTGTGCTTGTCATGAGCAGATTTCCAGCCTGGTTTCCTGAGGAAGCACAGCGTGCCCACGTACACTGTCTAGCACAGGAATGCGTCTATTCCAAACTCACTGGCTGGTTTCAGCCAAGAAACTGGTGCTGCAAAACAACCCTGCAAATTCCCCAAAACAGATGGTTGAGTAGATTAGGGAAACCCTCCCAGCATCATCCCTAAAGGAAAGACTGAACATCTCCTAACAACTGATACCAGGACTGAGCAGAACCCGAGACAATTAAAAGAAGCCTCTTCTTAGGGAGAACAATTTTTAACCACCAGCACAATCAGTGATTGCTCTTAACTCTTCACTGGAGGGATCCCCCTCATTTTATTACAGAGCACATGAAGAGACAAAGATTTATTAATCCTAAGGCACTGCCATCACTTCACACCTTCAGAATCTCCTAAGACTACAACACTGCAAATCCAAGCCATGCTTCCCTTGAATTGTATTCCTACTGCCACCTCTGTGTGACAGGAGAGAAGAACTCTGCAGACAGTTTTAGAGCTCCCAGATGAAGGTACATGAACACTGAAAGGCAAAAATGAAAGATAAAAAAGACAACACCACAGAGAATAAACAGAAGATATCAGGTGAAAATTAGCCTCCAAGACCAGCACATGGAATAAGTAGATCAAATAGAGGATGGGGATAGAAGGAAAATTAAAACTGAGGAGTTAAAAAAGCATCAAGGACAAGTGTAGTGTGGAAGTAAACACCCAACTGATGAAGAACAAAAGCTACCAACACAGAAAAGAAGTGGCAATATAGATAAAACTAAAAATCACACTGTGCAGCCCCCTTGTCCTTAGGCCCTACATCCTGCCTTCCATGAGTAAGTTCCAAAAACTCACAAGTCAAGAATCAGACCTCTAAAAGGAGTCTGACTATACCATTTCTATGAGCATATGCCGGGCAGTGGGAGATAGAGATGAGATGCCCCTTAAATCTTCCCATCTGAAAGAGGCTGAACAGCCCCAGTGCTGTCAGACACCCCGTGCTCCAGCCCCTGAGCACCTCAGTGGGCTCTGCTGCAGTCTCCCCGTTTGCCCAAACCTCTGCTGTGTTTGGGGCACACAGTGCTCTCCGTGCAGCCCTGTGAGGGCCAAGTACAGGGCAATCAATAATGGACCACCTGCTCCCACACTAAGGAAGCCTGAAACTTTCAACCACAAAATCTGATGGAACTTTTTGGATTTGTGTGCACTGTGGGGGCAAGCCTGATTTTTCAACAGTGACTAAGAGGCTCAATTTCTGGTTACAATGATTCAGGGCACTTGAGGATAAAACACAACACTGCTCTCACAGCACAGGGCAAGAGCTGACACCACCACACTCATTAATGCCCTGAATTGTTTGGTTTTTTTTACACTCTGTCAATACAAACAAGCAGAAACTTCATTCAGAGACAGATTTCTGTGCCTGGCAGGAGGGAACATGTGCAGGGAGCTGCATCAGCCCTGCCACGAGACCCTGCCTTCAACTGGCAGCTGCTTTCCTTTCCCACAGAATTAAAGAGAGCCAAGTGCTGTAGGCTATGTAAAAGTTTGCCGACTATAAACGCCTCCATGCAACACTCTTTACAAATAGAGCTCTTTGATAGTCTCTTTTTTACAAGAAAAGCATTTCCCTATCAGTCCCTGACAGATTTTTAAACGTTAAGCAAATGATGACAAAAGACCCAAACACCTCATCATCCTTTTCATTAGCCAACCACAGCTGCCCAATAAACAGCCCAAGACATAGAATAAAATGTGCAGATAGAAAGTCTAGTTTCTTCACTTTAATATGTAGAAGGACTAGAAACAAATGTGAACAACTAACAGGGGTTGGCCTTCTGTACCATCCAGAGATGACTCCTTAAAACTAAATATTTGGTTTTTAGCAGGAAGAGAATATTATGTTTATATATTGTTTTGTTTGTTTTCAAATAACACTGAAGGGGAGAAAACCTACTGGATGAGAAAGTCTAGAATAAGTATTCTCAACAGCAAAATACCTGCAATGCAACAACACATATCTGAAGGGAGGTTTCTCTGGCGATACATCGGTCTATTTTACACCCCCACTTAGAGCACATCTCCTGGGCTAAAACAACTTCTAGTTTAATCCTTGCTTTCCTGAGCAAGACTCCAAAATCAAAGATGCTACTGCTCGGCATCCCTGCCACCCCTTCGGCTGCTCGCTCCTGGACACCCCGCTCTCCGTCCTGCTCCCGCCGCCCGGCACCGCCGGGAGCCGCAGCATCCCCGGTGCCGCGGGATGCGGGGCAGAGCCCGTGCTCCTCACTCACCCAGGCCGGCATGTGCCGGGCGGCCAGGCCCCGGCACACCGCCTCCCGCTCGTCCTCCAGCAGCGCGAAGGCGGCGGCCAGGCGGTCGCGCTTCCTCCGCCGGTTGAGCCCCCAGCAGAGCCAGAGCGCCAGCGCCAGCAGAACCCAGCTGCCGCTCAGCCCCAGGTACCCCGCCAGGTACACGGGGCCGAGCCAGAGCAGCGCCCGCGCCGCGGACGAGAGCAGCAGGCGCGGCAGCGCGGCGGGGCGCGGGGTGGCCGTGCAGGGCATGGCCACAGCCAAGCCCGGCGTGGCGACAGCCAAGCCCAGGGTGGCGGCTGCCGAGTGCGCCCGCCCGCGCCGCCGCCGCCGCGGC
>VZTJ01004575.1:642721-713516 GCA_013397795.1 Orthonyx spaldingii
GCCCCGCCCCGCCCCGCCGCCCGCCCGCCCGGCTAGCCCGGTACCCCCGGGCGCTACGGACACCCTGCGAGCCATCGTCACGGCTGGACGTGGAAACACACGGGGCACACACAATATGTTCGTTCTGGACACTTAGCTGCTTTCCTTCTTCTTTGGCACTTTCTTCTCGTCCTCTTTTCATTTTGATGGGGATGTTGTGAGAGTTTAGATTCTGAAATAGTGATAATCATTGAATCATAGAATCATCAGGGTTGGAAGAGACCTTTAAGATCAACAAGTCCAACCATCAACCCAGCACTCTCACCCCTAGACCACAGGGAAAATTTCTTTCTAACAACACGTAATCTGAATCTCACCTGCCTCAGCTTGAGGCCATTGTCCTCTAGACCTCTCACTGCAGGCACAGTAGAAGAGTGATCCCCACCTCACTACAACCTCCTGTCAGGTAGTTGTAGAGAGCAATGAGGTCCCCCCTAAATCTCCTCTCTAGACTGAATAAACCCAGCTCCCTCAGCCATTCCTCATAAGACATGTTTTCTAGGGAACCGTAAGACACTTTTTGAGATGCTTTCCCCCCCAGCAATATTAATCCAATACCTTTCTGTACATGCCTTAACAGACAGGCTGTAATTGTACAGCTCTACACTGTGTTTTCCACTGCAGCCTTCCCTGGATCAGGCAAATGCCGCTCTTTGTTCAGTGGATAAGTCTGGAACATCAGTGAATAACACCAGCTTTTATTGTGGCCCCTTTTTGATATTAGCTGCACAAGATAACAAATGATGAGCCAGATAAAAACCTCCAAGAAAAAGAAGTTGACGGTGACTGGGAGAACTAAGTTTGGCCTCTGCTTTGCTATGGAATTAGTATTTAATTATGGGTCAGTCAATAAATCAAACAACACCACAAGTGATCCTCATTTGTTTGTTAATCATTGCACATGACTGCTCTGGGATAGAAATCAGTTCAGGCAGCTGAAAACTCAAATGCCTCACATTAGAGAAACTCATGCATGAGACATCTATTAACAGGTGCTTTTGGAAACAACCCTCCTAATCTTTCCCTAGTGTCAAATGAGGATGACTGAGCTCTTCTTCCTGGGGATGTTGCAAAGATAAATCATTATAAAGCACACTTAAGGAAGTACTTCAGTACACAGTGGGCAGTAAACCTCTAGAACTTGCAGGAGGCTGTATCAACAGGTTCAAAAAGGGATTAGGTACATTCTCAAGGAAAAGGCCCATAAATGTAATCCCTAAAATCATGGACACAACAGCTGTGGAGGCTGGGGGCAAAGGACTGCAGAAAATGCCTGGGCTCATGCCCTTCCCCTAAACAGTAGCATCATTGGGAGCAAGTGGACCAGTGGGCTGACCCCAGAGGGGATTTCTGTTTGTACAGCTGTGAAGGAAAGTCCAGAATCTGACAGCAGCTGAAGTAGTACCTGTCCTCTTGATACCATACATTAAAAAACACACAGTGGTCAGTTTGCACAATTACCACAATTACATGTTGCAGGAGATAAGTCTACATGCACAAACCCACCTGGTTTTGTCCTAACTGTGACCAAAGACTGAGGCTGACTTGTTACTTATTTTCCCCCACTGTCATGTAAAGCTTTGTAAAACATATTCCTGATGTCATTTCAGCAATGTGAAACTTCATAAGGATAGACTCAGTCCCACCTTTCAGAAAAACAGAAGCTTCTAAGAAAAAGTGGGCTCTTTTAGTGATTTGAAGACTTAGAAGGTTGTTTTTACTACTAGGAGAAGCTACAAAAGGTAGATTCAGTGTTTTCCTCCTTCACATTATTACTCTTAATGAGTTTGAGATATTTATCTCAAACTCAGACAGCCATTCAGTTTAGAAGCATCAACAAGTGTTAGTTTATTGAGCAGGAAAAACAGTGGGGCTGCAGTGAAATACATATTGGCTAATTTCATAAATAAACCACAGTTTTTGGTTTCTTACTCTTCACTCAACTGACCACAAAAACCTAGGCTGAGGTTTAAGGACGATAAGAGCACTCCTTCTGTACAAATGCCCAGAGCACTTCCAGTCCTGCAGCACAGCCCACAGAGAAGGAGATGCTTCCATGAAAGCAGAACTCCAAGTTCCTTCCTCCACTGACCCCTAAGACCCTGAGCTTGAAAACAGCCACACTTCCTCAGGCACTGCTTGTTCCTTTACTGCCAACTCTTTACCTTGGGAAGAGAAAGTATCTTTCTATAATTAAAGTGGTTTTAGGAACTTTAAACAATTACACAAATAATATAAAATGCCACTAAACTTCAGCTCATCCTACCTAAAATTTGAAAAGATGAACAAAAGAAAAAGACTAGAGGTAAAAAGTTACTTTTATCACATCAGGTTACATAAAGAGGTGTTCTCAACCCAAATACTGTGATGATGAGACCAAAATAAATCCATAGCCTTTGAGACCACTGGTAACTCTGTTTATCATGGATAGTAGTTACCCTTTAAAAAATAACCTTTAAAATAATAATTGGTTTCTCCGATTTTCTCAAGTGCCAGAGGAAATACTGAATCACCAATCAAGAAGACAACTTAAGACTTATCAATTTCCTCCTGGGGAAATTGACCTTGACTGCAGCAGGCTGCTTCCCAACACCACACATTTGAGCCACTTGAAGCCAACCTTATTTCCAATTACAGGGGAATTCCACAATCTGTTTTACCTAATATTCACAGTACAGTCACTAAGATAATGAACCAAGGCTATTGTTCTGGCCTGTGACAATCTTCTCTCCTTACTTAACTTGATTAGGCATCACCACTATGCTTATTAACACTATGATAAAAGTATGTCTTATAGCTGATTATGATACAGAGATTTTACAGAAACTGCAGAGATTTGAAAATGTATTAGTACTAAATTTGCTGTCTCTCAAGCTGGCCATGGTAACTAAGGCAACCCATTTTAAAGGTGGGGAGTTATGAAAAACTGCCAATGCTTTTTAACTACAGAGAACATGCAAAGGAATTAACCTGAAGAATCAACGGAAGCACACACCAACAAGGTATCAAAGGGTTTACTGAAGATGACTTTCTAACTCAACTTTCTTGTGGCTTCAGCGTTTGTGACTGCTGTGAAATTCCTTCTTTAATGTTTGCAAATGTTAGGGGTGCAGTATGTCTTTTTTCTGTGCCTCCACAGCAAAATATAAAACACCTATGTAAGGCTAAAACCTTACTCCCTGTGTTAACAGAATGACTTCTCTATCAAGACCCGATTAAGGCCGTTGCCTCTTTTGGCACTCCCAGTCATTTGACAAAGCATTTTTGTTTAGCTTCCTCTGGTTTCATACTCTCCATCCACATACACCCTGTCAAGCAAAACCAAATCCAGACCCCGCCTATCATAGAGCAGAAGCCTTGTATCTACTCTTGCTGTCTGTGCTCAAGCAAATTTGGAGTGCATTTCTCCAGGGAAACCTGTAGTTGCTTCATTCTGGCTGGTTCTGTCCAGAAATTAAATATGAGTAGGGCAACTCGAAAGAGTCTGGGTTACACTGTTCAGCCAGGGATGTTTTCTGGCTGGACATTTGTAATTTGGTCATGAAAATAATTATGTTTGCATGTCCTGTTTTGGGAATCATCCCTTTGGCATAAAAAAAATACCAACGTATGAATAACTGCTATTATCTATAAATCTGGTCTGGACTGGTAAAGCTAATGGATCTCTTCTCCTGTGAAAAATAATCATATACAGAAGACTGCAAGCCCCAAGCTTTTGTTGAAACTAAGAACAAAGCCAGTCTGGGAGTACATGACCCTTGTTTTAAGGGCTCTGCTCCACCGCGTTCATTCCCCATACTGTGCCTCGTGTCTGCCTGGCTGAGGGCTCCTCACTGCTTTTGTACAGCGGGCAGTAGAGAGGCACTGAAGAGTTGGGACTTCTGGCAAGATAACAAAGCCAGTAACAGCAATTTATTTCACACATCCACTAGCAGAGTCATTAATGTGAGGCAGTGCAGGAGGATGCAGTGTCCACCACAGGAGATAAGAGTGTGGTGTGGCCCACGGCCCCATGCCCAGCCTTGTCCTTCCTGCTAGCAAATCCCACACTGCTCTGGCTCTGGACAGCAGGGTTAGCAAAACACTGAGAAAAGCTGTGTCTTGTATACACACAAATTATGTAACTGCAGAGGTGAGGCACAAGAATGTGAAAGAATACAAGCACAAGATATGGTGACATCAAAGAGAGGAAAAAAATAAACTTTCCTTACAGTGAGGAGGGCATTACCCAGTGCTGCTGGAGACAGTCTGTGAGTTGGAGCTGTCACTTCCCTGGCTCTGGGTACCACTCATTTTCACACAAGGCACATGAGCACACCTTGGTGTCATCCTGGAGCCAGCACTGGCCATGGGCAGCTGGTGCCACCTGCTGAACATTAAAACATTTATGATCTGAACTGAGGAAAAATAAATTCCTACCAGAAATGTCAGATCTTGCTGAAATTAGACTGCATTTTATATATAGTAGAATCAGGAGAGAGCTACAATGAATGAGAGAAACTTCAGTTTACTTTTTAAAGTCTTTGCCGAGTACCTCTATTATTGTACTACACATTTCAATCTCAGAAGCAAAGCCTGTTAAATCTGTTTGGTTTAAATTTTGCCATTGTTATAACATGAATTTATTCAATTTTTCTGTTTGAACAACTGTTTCGACAGCAGGATTTGTGAGCACAAGATACAATGTCTTTGGTCTAAAATTAACACAACACATTTCTTGGAGGATAAAATATTTTATAGATTTTGTTATGTCAGTTAGTGAACGGTAAGTAAGAAAACCCTAGGAAAAAATTTGTCTTCCCATCCTTTTAAATCCTTCTTGATTCTGCTGAGTGAAAGAGTTTGCTGGTACAGGCTACTGACAGATATTAGGCTATAAAAATTGCCTTTCAAGTGCATGATGAATTTCCAGAACAATCTTATTAATAATCTACAGCTTAGTCTCTAATCTGTACAATTTATATCTTGCTGTGTTTCAAGTGCTTAAAGGACTTGACTGAGCTCACAGAAACATCTTAAATGAATGTGAGTGCTCAGCCTTCATGAAACACATTGAAAGTGTCAAGCAGTGGAGAAAGATAAGACATGAGTTACAGAAAACTGCTGTCCCAGCTGGCACCTCCTCATCGGTGGAGAAACCAGGAAGGAGAAATTTCCTTGGCTACATTTCTTGGAGGCCTATATCTTGTTTAGCTGGCACGTCGCATTTGAAGTGCCACAAAACAAAGGGGTTTCTCAATAAACTGGACCTTATGGCTCTTTACAGCTACTTCAAAGGAGGTTATAGCAAGGTCGGTATTTTTCTCTTATAATAAGTGACAGGATAAGAAGAAAGGGCAAGTTGTGCCAGTGGAGCTTGAAATTGTATTTTAGGAAAATTTTCTTCACCAAAAGGGTTCTCAAGCACTGGAACAGGCTGCCCAGGGAAGTGGCTGAGTCACCATCCCTGGAGGAGTTTAAAAGACGTGTGGATGTAGCACTTTGGGACACGGTTAGTGGTGGACTCAGCAGTGTTGGGTTACTGATTGGACTTGATCATCCTAGAGGTATTTTGCAATCCAAATGATTCTATGATTCTATGCTTTACCTAATAACACCATCCCTCTTCCACTAGTGGTTTTTACACTCAGGCTTTGAAGAAGTAATGCATACATTATCTGCTACTTTTTCTCCCCAGATTAAAAGAAGAGAGGTAAAACCTGACACTTTCTGCTCCTCTCTGTCTTCTGCAGGATTCAGACATAACAGCACCTTTAAAGTGCATTGAAAGTTCAGATTTGCCAGAGGACTCTTCACGTCTGTGGTCTGTGCTTGACACAGCAAGGGACATAGATCACATTCAGAACTACCGAGTAACAACAGGGGCAGTGCACATGAAACTGTGAGGAATGCTGTTCCCAGTTTTGCCTGCTCAACATCCCTTCATCATAATGGATCCTGACACAGGAACACCTGCCTGCCATCTCCCACTTGGCGTGTGGGCTGCCAAGGACAGCATAGGCACAGTTTGCAACGGCACACCAGGCTGGCACGAGGCTGGGAATCCACTCAAAAGCCTCTTTCCTTGAGCCAACTTATTGCAGAAGAGCAATGACAGCATCTTGCCTCTCTGTAAGGCTGCACCTCCCAGATCCTGCTGAGTTTCTGCTTAATGAGTTTAGCCTTTTCTTTGAGGATAGGGAAATACACACAGCCTGACTGAGGACCTCCCCCTGAAGAGCTCCTACCACCTGTTTCCAGGGTGAGGCTTCAGCACAGAGCTGATGCTCTAAAATGAAGATTTGGGTAAGTGCTACCTTCAAAGCTCCAGAAAGGTCAGTGGAAAGCCTGTTCACAGCAGAATCAGTGCTGAATTCAGTAATGCCTGAAACCTCTCTGAGCAGGTAGAACGCCTCTGTGCCAGAGTTTTGCACTTGAAGACATGTACTGTGTGAATTTTCAGATTACTTTTCTTAGCTTATCATGAGCATTTGCAGCACACAAGCAAGCTCAAGACATAAAGAATTGCACAGTACTGTGGAATTAGGTTACTAAGCCAGAACTGGCTTCCTTTACCCAATGCTTCTTCCTTTACAACAATGTGTACCCTAGAACTGAATGAGGTTAGGCAAAAAATTATGAATTTCTTTGACTGGGGAAAGATGTGATGACATTAGATGGGGTTTATAAAAACCAAAGGAACTGAGAAAAACTTGAGGGAAGAAGACAGCTAAGGACTAAGCTAATGCTGCTGCTTACAAACACAAAAACCCCATCAACAGGAACACGAGATTACAGTAAACTCAGCAAATTCAAGGCCAACCTCAGCCATTTCACTGGATCCCTGTGATACAGACATCTGGGCTCCAGGGGCTACAGCTGAGCTTTTACTACTGTCCATCCAAAGGGGATGACAGGTGACAGCTTGACCATTAAACCCTGGCACGTGCAAGCTGAGATTGTGGCTTCAGCTGACTGTACCAAACTGCACGGTGTAGTCACAAAGCCCTCCACAGCACTGGGCACAAGTAAAAGAGTATCTTGGACCTCTTTATATAAAGAGTTTTTCCCTCTGCACCTGCTCCAGCTCATTGCTGGCAAGTGCCAGCCCACACAGAGAGCAGACCAGCAGCAAAAGCAATATTCATCCAAATGTTATTTTAAAAATCTTGGGAAGTTTGAAAAACCTCCCAAAAATTCTTTTTTTTTCTGGGAAAATCCTGATCCACATCCCAGATACCATCTCTTCAGCAGTGAGCATGCTGAACTACAAGGCCTCCAGGGTCTTACACAGCTCTTCCTACAATCTCTTAGTGGCCTCTGCTGGCCAGGACTGAGATCTTGGCATCTGTTTAAGTGTCAGCAGTCCTGAATCCAGCTAAGATTTACACAGATATTCTATTGGTGACAGCAGCAGAGACAACATCACCAGCACTGTATTAATCATCAGCAGAAAGTTCTCACTGGAGATCACTGTTCCACTATAGCTGCTTGTTTTAGACTTGAAATATTTATGGCAAAAAACTTCTTTGTGAGTGCAAATCAAACTCACTGAAGACAAACTTTGGATGTGATTGCTGCCTTGGGATTTGAAACTGAGTCATCTGTTAAACCTTCAGCTTTATGTGGTACAGAAGAAACAGCCCAAAAGAAGACAGACTGGGAGTGTGCGTGGCTGGGAATGATCTACTTTTCCAAGAACAGCATTTTTATGGTAAAGGTGTGAACAGAAGTGCTCTCAAAGATATGGAAAATATCATTCTGGTTACTCAGCACTTCAGCTAAGAGATCTTGGCAAAAAAAAAAAAAAAAAAAAAAGCAGAAAGCATATGTCTGCTGTTTTCTGAACATCAGAAAAGTAGGGCTGCTTTCCTGGTGTTCTCCCTAGATTAGTGTAAACTCAGCTTTCCAGCCTCTATTTCACTTTTCTGGAGAGTATAAATTCTCTGCAGCTAGAAGAATATAAATTGTCTTATCAATATGAAGAGGCATTTTCCCCTTTGTTGCTCTGTGGGAATTTGATGGTCTTTCACTGAAGGATTTATCTTTGAGAGCTATCATAGCTCCAGGTTCTTACACTTACCTTCCAACCAGTTTCCATTCTCCTATGGGCTTGACTCTAGTAGTTGCTCATGGAAAAGCCTGTTGAAACAGAAAAGAGAAAGGTTAATTATTTTGTTAAAAAATAATGATAATAAAACCCCCTCCTCTTCTGCTCAAGAGAATTCCTGCAACATTTGGGTTTCATATATTATAAATAAAACCCTCCCAAAAAGCATTATAACATTTTCCGCCCCCTAATTTCTCTGTCATGGCTCTAATTAAAACATTGAAGGGAGATTTTGCTCAGAGGAGCAGAGCAAAGACTTAACTGTCTCCTTCTAAACTGTTCAGCTTTCCCACTAGTACTGTGTGATTTTGGTTGGCCTTTTTCCATAATGTTTTTTCTTACAGGGAATTTAAATCAGACCAAAGTGCAGAAATTACATCCACTGGAGGGCAGGCCTGAATCTGGCAGAATGTGCTGAAAAGGCCTAGAAGGAAAGATACCAAAGTTCCATTCTGCTGAATGAAAGCTGTCATGAATCAGTCAGGACTCAACAGTGAAGAACTAAGAGATGGCTTTTTTTCTGCATGGATTCATGACTACAGATTTATAGCCTATAAAACAAAGGCTCCAGTAAGAGTTCATATCTAATAAGACGGGCCCTATATGAAGCCTCTGACATTGACTAAAATGAAAATAAACCTAACATGACAATTATTAGTTGAAGCCAGCAAATCGCAACACGACCGATAGCAACGGTGCTGATCAGACAACTGCACCAACTGCAATCAGTGGAGCTGAGTTCCAGGCCTGAACTTGGCCCAGAGGCTCCCTGTGTTCCCACGGCAACACTTCCCTCCAGCAGGACTTGTGATCTGAGCTCTCTGGGGTGAAAGGTGCCCTTTCCATGCTGTGCATGCAATCCAGAGGCACAGGGGATGTGCACAAGCAGAAGTGGTGTCTGGCTCCACCTCATGCTCACAGCCAGCCCAGTCCCTGGGCATGCTCAGCAAAGAACTGTTCTGCGTTGGCACCTGATGTCCACTCTTTGGACTTGCAATCTGTGCACTCTTCACTGCCAGGTCCCCTACTACCATGGAGGTGGCTCTGCCTCAGAGTTAATTACATGTGACTGGACCAAATACTTTATGCAGCACTTGTTTCCTGCAAGGACTGAGTTTGGCTCACAGTTTGAGATGTTAAACCTTTGACACTCCAGGTATTTTTGACTTTGAGTGCCATCAAAATAATAACACGAGGAATGAGTTTATTTCATGTGGCAGCTGAAGATCCCATATTTAATGCTGCCTGACTTTATCAACCCTTGGTTTTCTTTCAGACAAACTGAAAACTCAGTTTTCTTTTTGCAGTTTTCATGGGAGCATATTAAATGAACTTCCTCCTTTCATCAGTGACTCACTCCTGGAAAGGCTATGTCACAAATAGTATCTCCATTCCGAAGGAAACAAGCTGTTCCCTCTTACATTACTCAAGTAGCTGCAGACAAACTAAAATACATTAAGTTAAAAGATTTCAAAATGCATTAGAAGCATAGCTCAGAGACAGTCAGCTTTATTTCAAGTAGTTTTCTGATGCAATTGCTGCCCTTTAATGAAATCAATCGAGCCAAATATTAAAATCGACTAGAAATTCTGAGGGTCTGGCTGGAGACACTTTACAACCCATGGAGTCTGTAAGTTCACAGACCTCTTGTAGTATTTAATAGTAGTCACACAAAATCTTTAGAGCCTATTTTAATCAGAATCAGGACATAAATCAGAACAACTCCAATTTGAGATTGCTAACAGCCAGTGAGACATCTGTTCAAGTCGACAGCTGCAGATTTTACATACATTAGTATCTGTTTCCTGTAATGCGAATTAAAGTCTTACCCAGAGATGTAAATAAGATGATGATAGAGGTGCTTTCATTAGTAATCACTATGCACGTGTTGAGAGTTGAGCTGCTGCTGCTAATTTCATCAAAGAAAATGCACTTAAGAATTCCTCAAACAGTTAAATCCCCAAATAAACAGTTGGAAGTATGTTATCTTGAAGGCATGGGTCTGAGAAGCAGTCAGGCTTTCCACACCTGGAAAAAAACCAGAAGTATAATCATATTTTTAAACAAAGATAGAAGAGAGAAATTTTATAAAAATACAAAATATCTTCCTGGTAGTGTATAGTATAACACATGAAAATGCAAAACTGGCACATTACATGTCAGTCACAGGAAGAACATACTTGAAAAAGACTCTTCTGTGGAGTATTTGTAAAAGGCAGCACTGCTTACAGCATTCAGAGGTGCAAGTGTTACAAGTGACCAGGAATCTTTTTTAGCTGAAGGACAGTCCAAGAAGCTTTCTGAGATCTGACTACCATGGGTGAAACAAAAGGATCAGTAATTCCAATATTACATTGAGTGATAAAAATTAAAACATTATTAGGGTCTTCTCTATGAAACTCCAAGATTATCCTACTGTTGGTTGTGTAAGAATTTACCTCAGGTATATTATCTGTAAATAGGCCGTCTAAGAGTGTCGCATGCCAAGGAGGTATAACTCCATTGCTGTCAGTGGAAAGCTTTGTATTGTTAGACTTCTGTGAGGTATTTATGGACACTGTTTCTGTTACACATTGCAAATGCAACAAATACTCAAAGGGAACAAGATAAGAGGTAGACCAATGTAGAAATTACAAAAACAAACAAGAGTCTGGACATATGCAAGACTTTCCAGTGCTAAGCTATGTATAAATGACTTTCAACTGATCTGAGTTCTGCCTGCAGGTTAAACAAATAGCTCATGTAAATAGTTATTTTTGTCTCTGTGTCATTGTGTCTGGAATCCTTTACTTTCAGGGGCCTGAAATCAGATTGCAAACATCACCTCCTCACATTTGCATACTTTAACAGAGACAGACTTGTATATATTCCCTTATCTTAAGGATAAGAGACTGTCACAATCTCTTGCATGGTCAATGTGTTCAGTCTCATCCACTAACTTCCACATAAAGCCAAAAAATCCAATGATCAAACACAGGCATCTTTTTCCATCACAGCTACCCCCTCTTGGTTTTCTTTATGAGCATTTTATCAGACTTGGATTGTTCTGATTTGATGAAGAGACCCTTTGGGAAAATATCTTTCATGTGGGCCACTCTCGTGGTCTTTATTTTTGGCTCATCCTTTTGGGAAGCACTTTCTTCCATTATCTATCCCCCCTACCTTGAGTATTTATTTTAATCTAATACATAAACTCCACCTTAGCAGTGGCATTCAATTGTACATCAATTTCCAACTCCTGCAACAGATACTCACTTTAATACTCATAATCACAGCAGTAATTTATTACTTTTTTCCTGAGAGTACAAGAATAATTTTATTTCTCCTGTGTGAGATGTCAGCAGTACACAGAGTGGGGAACTTTGATGTCTTTCAGGGTACTTACAAAATTCTGTCACCATGTTTTGCCAAAAAGGAGGTTTTCACTGTGATGTGCTATGGAAGAGTAGACAGAATAGTTGTGCTTTTCCACTGTCTCCTCCCTGATATTTTTCCACAGCTTTCTGGTTATTTTTAGAGTGATTAGTATCAATTAGTAATGTTGCTCTGTCCCTTTGGGAGACTCACACTCCAGAACAATAAGCACAAACAACCTGTGGGGTCTGAGAGACTGAAAAGAGGACTGTCCACAATCAGCAAGCTGCTGTTAATGTCTGAGATTAAAGATTCCTTTGTTTGCATTCTGGCACAGCTCTTACACTCAGATCTATGAAGATATTTATATGCTTCATTGCCAGGGGCATCAGAGGGAGATAGGTACTTGAATTCTTTGCCATCTGCTCCCTCAGTGATTGGAAGCAGCATATGATGCCATCATAAACACACAAGATTTAACAGAGAACATTTAGCAGCATTTAACAGCAGAACAAAGTAAAGGCTTTCCAAGGAAAGCAGGCTATTGTCAGGCCCCTCCTGTGTAATTCCAGCCTAGCAGGATGAAATGGTCTCTCAGGAACCAAGTTCCAATCTATCACCTTAAATATAGGCCTCTGTCCATGGCAAATGTTTAATGCAGTGAGAAACACCCAGTCTGAAAGGACTAATGCTAATGGCATTGATGCCAGTGACACAATGCCTTTTGTTTTCAGCCAAGACACATCAGAACCAAAACTCAAAACTTCTGAAGACACTTCAATATGTGGCTTTTGCAAAGCTAACTTTCCTTTTATCTGTCTATTGGTATAAACAGTCTTCTAAATAATACATCAGGATAATGAATCCAATAATGACTAGCAATAGCCACAATTATCAAGATGTGACCAGGAACTTGTGACCAACACAGTGTTTGAGTCTCCACAGGAAATGGCAGAAAAGTACTTTTAATATTAATAGAACTCCTGCTGTTTACAGTTTGATTCTTACAGAGGTTCTGCGTTCAGATGTTCTGCTGAAGTTTCCTTGAGGGCTGTTGCTCCCTTACCGCGCCTTCTTTGCCCAGAAAGCACCAAGGATGACAGGCAGTATTCTCAAACACAACAGACAGAAAGAATCCATATATGTAAACATGGTCATTCTTCAGAGGCTCATTTATTCCCATAAAAATGGGATCCGATCCTAAACCAGTCCTTGGCTGAAGCTTCATCTTTATTGCTACTAGAGGAGAAATACCAGTTTTAGGACAGCAGTAACAGTAACACTGTCTGGTGCTGTTATAAACAACTGGTTTGCAGATGATTAGGCAATACATCTTTTAATATAAATTAAATCAAGGTTCTAGCTTTCACAGTTTCAGAACAGGCTTTAAAATACACTGGGAGCAGAACCTGCAGCTCAGAAACCAGAAGTAAAAGAGAAAGAAGTACAAATTGGTTAAAAATAATACCGACATTCAGGATAGCTGACTTGAGCTTTAAATGTCTGTGTTTGGCGTTACTGAGCACATTGGTTAGGATCTGGACTGTAGTTCTGCCTTTTGACACTCATTCCTAGTGCCGAAATCACATGAACCTCTTCTTGCCTCACTTCCTAAATGTGAACTACAAACAACACACTGAAAATCTGTGTGTTCTCAAGAGGGCTGGATCCGTTTGCATCAGCTGAAGCTTCATGGTGCTACTCAGAGGTGCTTTTTCAGATCTCCTCTCTTTTTTCCTGCTGGTTAATCGAGTAATCAGAATGATTCATTATGTATGTTATTATTCACTGTTAACTTTTAATTCTGAAGAAGCAGAGTTGCACTCCAAAATGCAGGAGTCTTCAAGCATGTCTCTTCTAAGGTGGGAGGTCTGGCTGCAGAACAAAAAGCTATCCATGCTAGTTTTAATCAAGGTTGATTTAAATGAGAGCACCATGAGCCTTCTTGGATGATGGACACTGATGTTCATGACCAGTCTGCATTGAAGCCTTTTTCACTACCAGGATTGGAACTGTTCAGTTGGCTTGGATCACTCCTCTCAGTAAGTGTGTGAATATCAGTACCATGAATAGAAGCTCACAGCCTCTGTATCACCTGCTTTTAGCAAGGCAAAAATGTGACTATACTAATTTGAGTGATAGTAAAATGATGGATGATGCACTGGGAAGAGCACTAAAATTCCCCTGGTTCCATAAATCACTATTTCCAGTGGCACAGATTAAAGGGAAGGCTGCAGACAGGAAAACTTCACTGGATTAGGACCCCCACCCCAGCACTGTGGGGCAGGTTTGAAGACAACTCATCAGTAGGATCTTCAGCTTTTTCCAGGAGGAATGATCTGCAGAGGAAGAGTTCATCCAAGCAGCTGGACAGGTGCTTGCAGAAAGGATAAATGAGTGACCAAGGTGGGTTTTGCTGTCATAGCAAATACAGCTGCTTTGTTCCCTTTCAGCTGTTCTACAGTGTTACTAAACAGCTACTGCAGATTATGCTGAGTTCCAGCAGGGAATGGGAATACTCCTCACATTGACACAAATGGGTTATTAGCAGGAAGAACCAAACTTCAGAAATCTGAGATTCTCTGGTCTGTAACCTATACAAGGAATCAGAAGCTTTTCAGTCACTAGCTCTGGTGGTGGACATAGCTCATCAACACTTTGCAGCATCCTGAGCTTTCCTGTACAAGTCTGTAAAAGCACTGTCTGTGATTGCTGACAGTACCTGCACAGGGACATCTGTGCCTGCTGTGTCACCAGAAGTAGGAAGGAGGTTGAAATGTGATGCTGCCTGCAGGGAAAGGTACTTCAGAGGCAAGGAAGCAAAAAGAGAATTGTTTGCAAGCAATTCTCTCTTGATACTTGATGTCCATTTTCAGGGTAACATACAGAGAACTAATCATGCAAATCCAAACTCAAGGGAAATAAGCCTTGGTTTCTTCATCTGGTGCCCTGAAACTCAGCCAGTAACACACACAGCCAAAATCCCTGAGGTGACACACTGCATTGTTGTTTTGTTGGCAATGCATATTGGATTACTGGAGACTCCACACTGTGAAATTATTATAAACGAGTAATTAGTTGGTAATGGTGATAATTTGGTTCTGAATTCTGAAGCCAGATAAAATAAACTGATTAAAAATAATGCACTGTTAACTAGGTCTCTTGTGCAATTAAAAACTCATAGAAACTGACTGAATTTATTTAGAAACATAAGGAGAAACTGCAACCATTTAAAATTGTGCTCAGCTAACAATAGGATTGGGTCCTGAACTGGAAATTTTATTTCTTTAAAGGCAGAAGGCCATGCTATTGCTCTTCACCTTGGAGATCTCTCATTCACTTAAACACAGTTTAACCTTTGGATGGTAAAACATGAACACATGAACATGCTGGAACTAAAGAGTTCCTGGCACAAGTGAGAAGCTTATCAGAAGATGTTTTCTGATGTACCAGTGCTTTGGAAAAATACTTCCTGCAGGTGTTCTGAAATCACCTGGAGTTTTTCAGGAGCTGCTTGATTTAATTTTCAAGTCCCTGCTGTGGTCATACAGACATAATCTGGTAGGTCCCTCACGACCAATTACCTTCTGCAGGTGTTAAGTGGTAGAAGATAGCCCTGTCAGATGTGTCTAGCTTCTTTTTTGGCCAAATTCAGCTTTCTTGGAGGACACAGAGGAACACAGCCAATGAAAGGATGGCTCAGTACAGCAATATTTATGGGAGACTTCCGACCAATTCCAGCTTCGGAGAAATGACACATTATTTGAGAGGTCCATAAAAATGAAGAATCACTAGACAATTTTGGCCGAGTCCTTCAGTCTCTGGGAGTGGTATGAATGGGGCTGCATTCCTGGGAATGACAGGAGGTCCTTCTGAGCAACTCAAGAGACCCTGCTACTGACAATATCCCAAACCACAAGGCCCAGAGAAGAATTGTGTGACTGTAGCACTGTACTCCTGATGGTTCTCCAGGCTCTACACCAAACCAACTACCACTGACCACCCTTTGGCAGCAGGCAGAGATGGAGAACACCAAAGAGGTTACTCGGGCTGGAAGAGATGATTCCATACCAGACCAAACAGTTGCAGACACTGGTCACTGCTTAGAATTCCTCTCTGAAGGCTTTTTACATTTCAGGCAAAAAATTCCCAAACCAACAAATACCCTAAATATTTTGAGAAGGCTGTCTTGTCAAGCTGCATCTGCTTGAAGAAAAGCACTTATTCCAAGCAACCAGTGCTGGTACTCAGTGCACACACACACTGACAGCAGCAGAAGCAGAAAACAGAGGAGAAAAAACCCCAACTTTTAAACTAATTCTGCCTTAAAATAACTTCTATACAAAACCTAGGTACATTAGTGACAGCTGTGGTTTTCAAAGGTCACAGAAGCCCTCACATCAGGTGTTTGGTGTCTCTGAAGGAACCATACAAATTATGCACTCACAGATTGCAGAGCAGCACTTCACAATTACATCTGCAAAGAAATTTACCCACACTTGTACACAGAGAAGTCCTTATTCTCTACCTTTATCCAGCTTCTTAAGGAAATTACACCATTTGCTTATCACCCAATAAATTCTAAACCTGCTTGCTGTTTTCAATTAAACTGAAAGAGCAGGAGAGGGCTCAGCAAGAGCTAAAATCCTCCATGGTTAAACTGTTGGAGAGAAGTGTTTGTGGTGTTTCCTTAAGGCAAAGGATGCAGTGTTAGCATAGACAGAATAAAGTGCAGGAGAAAGGCCAGATGACAAAAAAACCTTCAACAGGACCTTGGAATAACTGAACCTTGTATTACAAATTCAAACGTAACAAGGTTTCTTTAGTTTAAAACTATTCTTATGAGCTGAAAATATAATTCCATTTCTTTACATCAGACACACACTGCTGTTTTTCTTCCAGCCTTCTTATAAAATATAATTAATTTACATTTTAAAGACCTTGATGGGTTTTCTCTCATCATGGAACAGTAAGTGAGATTAATAACCCTGTTACTGAGCACTTAAGTTCATGGATCATTTCCACAGTAACATTTTCTTAATTTTTAAAATGCACCTATTATTTGATTTAGAGGTTAGTGCTAATTTATGCAATAAGAGGGAGAAAAGCTAAAGAGTGAGTCAGTGTTTATTAACCTTGCTAATAGGACTGGCTTTTTCAGGCAAAATGGATATATCTTAATTAGTAAAACAGCTGCATTGTCATTTAGCCAATTAATCCTTTCCAAACAAGGGAAGCAGTAGCAATTTTACTTGGAGTGAATGGAAATAAACTTGTCTGCACATTCTGCACATCAATTTACAAATTTTAACTTTCCCACTTACATCAGTAAAAATGCAGCCCTTAGGTTCCCAAAATAAGGCACATTTTCCTTTACATCACCTCTTTTTCTTTCAATTAATTTCCTGTAACATTTCAGTCTTTTTCATCAAACACTGAACACAGAACTGTGAAAAGCCACCAACTGCAGGCTATAATTCTTAAAGTTTATGTCCCATTTCTGCAAGTGTTCAGTAGTCAACCAGGGGCTGACCTAAGAGGTCTCATGAAAACCTAAGACTTCAGATTATTTAGCCAAATTTCACGTTCTTAGACACAGTTGGATTGGCTCTGATGGTTGATCACCTTCATATCCTGGAGGGATATAATGCACAGACATCTGCACACTACCATCAGTCCCTTTGAATTTTAGCAAGATTTTAGTGCAAGGTAATAGTATTTTCTTACCTTCCCTGCACACTGAAACCTGGCCCCTGATAACCTTAAACCACAGAAAGGAGGATCACTTCTACACAAAGAGGGTTCATTTCTTTGAAGGCTGCTGTCTACCGCTGGAGAATGGAGAAGCATGATTAATTTCCTTTGGGATAACCAGGAAACTGTTCTGGAGAAGGGAGGGAAGTTGATACTGCTGTAAGAAAAAGAGATTAACTTTGTTTAATCACTATTGTTTCTGGACACTTAGTCCATCTTTACTAGACTAGACATTTAGCTGATAGATAACAGTTCCAAAGAATTATCTATGTTTGATTTACTTAAACTGTGAATTATGAACTGCGAATGCTTTCACTGTAAACTGTGAGAATGTTTTTGTCATGGTCATGTTAAGAAACATGCTCAGCTCTTAGCTCATCTCTTAAAAGATCAACTGCTTTCCTCAGGACGTGCAGAAGAAAAAAAGCGATGTGTACAAATTCAAGCAGCTGTTTGTAGTCAGAGAAATCTGCAGATATCCAGACCTGCATTCTGAACAGTCCCTTGTCAATTAGACAGTTAGCAGAAACTTAACAGCTTTTTATTTCTTTGAAGCGAGCAGAGATAGTTTGTAGCTAGTATAACACAGCCTGTTCTGCAGGTTTTTCACCCTACTTTCCCATTTTCTACCTCCCTGAGCTTCTTACAGCTTGTCCACACTGATCACTCTCTGAAATAAACTTCTTTTCTTAGGGGTTTTAAGTATGTCTGGAAAGAAGTATGGCTCCTAGTAATGTAGTGTGTATTGCTGCAGTTTCCATGCCTTTTAGTACAGAAGATTTGTGCCTTTCAGCACAAACAACCTGGACCACTCTTTAAAGTGAGCAATCAACTCACTATGGATAAAACCAATTTCGTCTAATGTCCACTTTGCTGACAACAAAGTAGTAGACAACTGCAAGATGATACACCGAGAAACCTCTATTCCTAGGGACTACACCCTGAGCATTACGGGTTTCTCATGAGTTCATTCACTCAACCCATGCACACTTTTGCCAAGAGCTGTGCATTGAATTAAACCCCTGAACAGCTAATGAGACTTGTTTGGACATTGTCTTTGTGGACAGTAATGTTCTTCAAGTCTTCCTTTTCTTTAAAAAAAAAAAAAATCAAATGTGTGGTTTACTGTCAAGTCTGACATTTAGCAACTTACCTGCAAAAATTCAAGGACAGGTCATAACTTAAAAAAACAATATCAGAAGATTTTGGTCATGAGGTCTTTTCACATTTTATTTGAAAACAGTGGGCTGTAAATTAATTACTAAACTATTTACATGGTAGTGCAGAGGTTTTCTGGTCCTTCACACCACAACAAAATTAGCAGGTGCAAGGCAGAAGTTTCTCACTGGAGTAATTATTGTGTTTGGGTAGGGGGCACAGTGAGAGTCCTTGACAGAGGTGGCATTACTGGTGGTACTCTTCTCTTTGCATAAGAAGTTGATGACCTCACTGAACAAAAGTAAATGTAGCTGGGACAGGGAAGACCTCATATATTAACAGGATAAGCATGCCCAGGCCATGGGCTTTGTAAAATTACTCTTATCCCAGGATAAGGGTTTTATTAAGTGCTTTCAGCTTCAATGTCTCCAGATGTTTTCGAACTTTCTCCCCAAGCTCGTTGTTTTGGGATTGAAAATGTCCATCTGGTGGGTCTCTGCAAAAAATGTAAAGCATCGTTTGTATTTACAATAACCAGGGAAACTACTTAGGAATGCTGACAAAATCCAAAGAAAGAGGCACTCATGATTTCTTTTTTTCATAATGAAGACAAAAGAATGAATTCTGCATTACTTATGCAAAACTGGAAAAGTAGTGAAACTGTGGAAAGAACACTAACTCTTGGCTTGGCCAGTTAGGAAAGTTAACCACCTGACAAGTAAACACAAACTGACTTGAGTTTTACATTTTATACATGAAGGAACACATGCTGTGATTGCCAGCACAAGAGCAGCCACATGAAAACCTGATTTGTCTTAAGGATAAAAATGCTGAAACTGCTGTAGAGGAGCAATATGTTCTCTGTCATCTAGTGAAATACCACTCCCTCAAAAACAACAAAGAACCTTTCAGTGACAACATAAAGGATTGGGACTTCATTGTTCACTAAGAAATTTTGCTTCCCTCTTTACAAACCCAAAGTAATAGAGAAGATTTCAACAAATAAATATCAATATCCAGAGTTGTCTAATACTGAAAACTATTTTCTTTTTTTTTTTTCTGAAAACATCTAAGCTTTTAAAAAGAAAGAAACTTATGGTTATAAAACTACTCACCCAGCAGAAGCACCATCCAGCCCTGCATCACTGTGGAGGAAAAAGGTCACATTTAGTTACACAAGCTGACCCAAATCCCCATGTTTTGACAAGCAATGTCATAAAATGTAAAAAACAGCGCTGAGTGCGACACGTCTACATTTTTACAGCAAATTCTTTTCAATCAATGCTGCAGTAATCACAAGACAGCAATCAGTGTTTTGTCAGAGACCTCACAATATTCAGCACTGTTTTAAAGTTTAATGGCTGACAGTTGAACAGGATTTCAATGTCAATCAAATTATTCCCCTCTAAAATCAAAGGAGACGTTCAAATCTCTTGATAGCTCTGAAAGTTTCAGGTTATCTTGCACATCCTGGTATCTAAGCCACATAATGACCACTTCAAAGAGGGGACATCTGTTGGACAGAAATTAATTCACTTGCTCCAAGTCTCACAAGGACTGTGAAAATACAAGGTTGGAACTCAGCACTTTCACCTGTGTTGCTGTGCAGTCACTCATCACCCACACTGCCTGCAATGTGTGTTGGGGGAGTGTGAAGCTCAGAAAGAGCAAACATGAAACACTCCTAGGTAAAGCTGGAGAAAAAAGCTTCCCTCCATGATAAGGGGAAATTTTAAGGGCTCTTTTCTCTGCCAGCATTAATAAATACCTAACCAAAAGGGTCACAAAAGTCACTGGTCTAAGAATGTTGAATATCTCTGAGAAAGCAAGCAAACTGCCTCAAGTTTTAGATCAGACTGATATAATCAAAGTCAGAGAGATCCAGGCCAATGTGTCCCATTCACGGCTGCTTTCTGAAGTAATAGCCAGAGACTGAACTTGCAGTGAAAATCTGCTCAAAGTACTAGATCCACATCCCACTTGTGATGGAGCCCCTAGAGTATCTCAGTACGACTTTCTATGCAGTTCTGAAAGGGATGCTTGACTTCAGATTCTTTTCCATTCCTCTCTCCTAATTTCAAATTATACCAACCTTTCTTTTCTTGCTGATTCTCCTTCATTTTCTTCTGAGAGTGCCTCCCCAACCTGTGGAAATTCAGCTCTCACCATCTCTGGAGTAAGAATCATGTCGAACTCAGCTTCATCTGTCTCACTAAAAATTAGTAAGATGATGAACAATTTGCCTTTGCCCTTTTGAAAGTCTTTTTTTAGACAAGAAAAACTAAAATGTTTTATGCAAAAGGGACTTTGTGCCTTTGCCTTCGAGGATCTCTTGGGACAGGTTTTGACACATCCATACAAGTGGTTTAGACATAGTCAATCACACCATATACAGAACAGAGGAGAAACTTACTGGTCAATTATGTTTTCCTTGTCTCTCTCAGGTAAGTCATGCAGCACTGGTGGTAGATCTCTTGGAAGCATATCTAAACTGTAAGGATCCCTGTGGTGGAAATGGTATTAGTTTACTGTATTAATACTAATGGTATTTTCATGTTTTGAAGCTTCACAGCAGTTATTGTTACAATGAAGATGATGTACTTTTAGATATTAGTGGAAAATCTGGATGCACCAGAAACTGCTGGGATATGAGGCAATGTGAGCCTGGGAGATGTTGGCTACCACTGGGTGCAAGTGTCCAGAAGTTAAAGGTTTTACAGACTGACAGAGCTTGTACCTCCTGGGATCTTCTAGGACTGAATCAACAAGCTTTCAGGAGAGATACTACTCAAAGTCCAGACTGGAACTTTCCCTCCTGGGCTAGGCATTTCCTCTAATGATATTGTTCTTAACTCACCCTTCCAGGAGTTCAGTAGTTTTTTCTGTTGGTTTTGGATTTCTGAGCAGCAATTAATTTCACCTGTAGGCCCACTTTCATTTGTGGGACTAGTGACTGATCAATATAGTTACAGGCAGCAGAAACCAGGGCAGGATAGAGGCTTTGTATATTCAAATTCCTTCTTACCTAGGTGCTGCATTTGTCAATATGGGAATGTTAGAGAAACTGGAATACTCCAATGGTGAGAATTTTCTCCATTCCATTACTCCACAAATCACTTCCTGAAATGACAAGTGCTACAACAATCAGACCTCTAATACATCATGCAGTGAGGAGAGAGTTTTGCAGGATAGAGTATCTTGGCTGAGAAGTGAATTTGGGGAGCTGAACATTTCAAAGATCCCTCCATCACTGTAAGGACGTGAAAATACAACAGTGAACACGTGGAAAGAGCAAAAAACCACTCAGGCATAAATAACAGACATGGGTAAAGCCTAACTAGAACTAGTTATTCTGACCCATGTACTGACTACTTAGGTGCATGCATAATTTATATTTGAAAATATCTTCTATCTAGAATGACCCCACCATCCATTTTGATTCCTTAGTGCAAGTTCTCAGCAAGAATATACCCAAGGCAGGTACTCATACAATAAACTCAAAAGGCCATACCTTGTGATCCAGAAATTTCTTTTGTGTAACTGGAATACTGGATCCTTTGGGGCATTCCTTGGTAAAGGTATATTTTGGATGAGGACAAAGATGATATTCAACATTTGATTCACAATAGGCCAAAGGATGTAAAAATGGAACTAATCCTGGAGTGGGGTTCTAAAAACAATGAAGAGATTATTTTAATAAATTTTCCTGAGCACGATAATGAATTGAATTAGTGAAAATTCAGTTCTTACAATTAATGTAGTCTCTCCAGATTCAGTTTTGTCTCGCTGTGACTGTTCTGTTTGGTGCAATCCTTCATTTTCTGTCTCTTCCCCTCATCCTACAATCTTGTGATTTACTCATGATTTCTACTGTCTAAAATACAGCAATTCAGCTGTTGTCTCCAAGTCTGGAAGACACAAACTATTGCCCAATAACTCTGAAATCATTGCTGATTCTCTGAAGAGTGCAGAACCCAAGAAGGGAATCTGAACTCGCTGTGGTGGAAGTTAGTGAACATTCTGCCATCAACTTCCCTGCAGTAGCATCTGTTTCTGGATAAAGCCCAATGCTGGGTAGTGTGGGATCAAGCTGTGCCTGGCTCTTACCCTGACATGACAGAGGGATGAAAGAGACACACAGAGGATCTCATCAGCAAGTCCACTGGAGTCCTGGCTGTGGAGGGAGGACAAGTCTACATCACAGATGTTATGCCAAGATCACCAGCCTAGCACAGTGGGCTCCGGCCCCTTGAAGCTAAGAAGTGCTGGGAGCCAGAGCCACCCAAGCCAGGCACAGTGCCATGTTGGCTGGGAAATCAGCCTGTGCCCATGCACAGCACTGCTCTGAGCCCCACAGCTGTCTCTGCCTGCTCAGAGGCACCTCAGGGACCTCCAGGCTGTGCAGCACTGTGTGGGAAATACCTCCTGCAGATGGTGCCAAGTAGCACAACCTACATGACAACAGTAACAGAAAACCCTCCCATGCAAGTGGTGGTGATTTTTTGAACTTCTGTGCCTAATAATTTGGAAATGTGGTCTGGGATGCTCTGAAAACTCTTAGAAACTATAAAGCAGTAGGATGAATTGTGAGCAGAGTTTGACTTCACTTTTCTCAGTTCACCCAGGGATTAGGCAGAACTGTAGTCACCCATCTGAACAGCAGGAAAAGACTGCACCTGTTCTACCTACCTGGGCAAGAGTGTGAGGTTACAGAAGGACTGACATGCCAAGATCATGGCTTTTCCTCTAACATCCAAACAGGGAAACAAATGGAGACGAAGGGAAGGGTTCCATGGTGTTCCCAGAAATCTCGTGATCATTAATCATTTGTGGAGTGTCAGACTGGATGAGTCTCCAGTTCCCTGCTTTCATTGGCAATTTTGTCTTATCATCCCTCCCCTAAATTGATCAAAACCCACCCTAAACTGAAATGGTGCCCTTCTCAGTGGGATGAGCTCTGTGACTCCTATCAACCAGAGCTTGCACCATGAAGGATTACTCTCACTCTGGATAGTTTTATAACCAATCTGAGTAAGAAAACTGCCCACAAATTCCACATCAGGCTTCTGATGAAACAAGCACACTTCTGCTCCTTTCTTGGGTTCTTTATGGAAGTCAACTCCTACTTACAAAAATGCAAAGTGGGTTGCTCTCTGTTGGGTGGACTAAAGCTTGGGGAGGAACCAGGTTTACGAGGCTGATATCCCCTTCTGCTGCTTCTTCCTGAAAATCT
Organism: Orthonyx spaldingii; assembly: GCA_013397795.1. Taxonomy (NCBI): domain Eukaryota; kingdom Metazoa; phylum Chordata; class Aves; order Passeriformes; family Orthonychidae; genus Orthonyx; species Orthonyx spaldingii. The sequence continues at coordinate 666,349 of VZTJ01004575.1, forward strand.
GTCCTCTGAGAGAGCTGCCCCTCAGGAGAAGGAACTACTTGAATCAATTCATCCTTGAAAAACACAGACATCAAAGGTTTTCAGAGTGTAGTAAATAAGCATAAAATGTTGAGGCAAAATTAATCAAATAATTGTAGAAATGTAGGGTTAGGAGTGACTTTGTTACCTGGGCTCCCTGCCTCAGTGGCCGGGAAAGTTTTACGGGTTTGTAACTTGTAGCTGCCTCGTGTGTACAAAAAGGCTGATACTTCATAATGTTGCAATGCTGAGGAACCTAAGTGCAAAGACAAAAAGATGTGATGCAGGAAATGACAATAATCACTTTCAGTTAACTCATAAATGGAATGCAACATTCAGCTTTTTCATGGACACATCACATCTCCACGGTAAAGACACTTGGAACACTATTCCAGAACATGGTACATAACCAAAATTTTGAGAAGCCATACTTCACCAGGACTTTCATGTTTGAGATACAATAATTTCAGCTGAGGTGATTCATCTCTGTCTGGAGAGAGGGGACTATTGCTGGCCATAAGCTGGTTATTCATGGAAACTGGTGAGATTTGGTTTTAATAAAAGCATGCTAATCATACAGTCTTATTAAGGCAACATTTTTACTGGGCTGCACAGAGGGCACTGAATCAGGCTGAAAATGCTTAATTGGATAGGTAAGAGAAACGTGAGGGAGCTGTACTGACTCACCTTCAAGTCATAAAAAGGAAGAATGTGTTCAACTTTCACATCTACAGATTCAATAGGAACTAGGCCAAGAGCATCAGGTGCCTGAAACAGAATAGTATTTAAAACCAGTAATACAGTGGGCATTTTGTTTTGTATTAGCAGCAATCCATGAGCACAGCTAATTGAAAACATATGGATATAATTATACAAATATTTATTTTATATCGTTTGATATTTTTGCTGTTCTTTCTCGGACTTTGGCACTTCAGTTGTTTTTTTTTTTTCCTTTTCTTCTGAAAAATTGATGTTAACTAACTCTGAACATTAATATATTGCTCACAGTTCTAGGATACAATTAGGAGAATGAAAAGATGTTTTTACTGTTTTCAACAGAACCCTTAGTAAATCTGAAGTCCTGAATTAATTTGTCAGAATCCCAGAGCACCAGTCACGTTGTGAAATTTTAATAAAGGGACTACCAGCCCTGGGGCCAATGTCTTCAACAAAATTCTACCTAGAGTGCTGACTAACATTTTAGTTACTGTACCTACCAAATAACTGTGTAGTTCATGGGAACTGTAATAGGGGAATTCAAAAGGCAATATACGATCTTCAGATATGCTAGAAGAAAAGCCCTTATGTTCTTCACTCTTCTCTGGTTTGCTGAAACTCCTGCTTTCTGTCATGAGTGGAAAGCAAATATTAAGATTTTGTAATATATCTTAATACACTGTTTCAGAAATAGAATCAAGCCACAAAATGTATTTAACATTTTCCTAAACCAGGATGTCTAGTAATTTTAATATAAAAAGTAAATTAATACTTCTTAAAGACTTTAAATGTCACATCTACAAGACATGAGCACAATACCTTGAATAGCAGACAGATTTAATTTCCCTTTCCTAAAAAGACATTACAGCCCACTCCTTCCAGCATGGTTCTCAGCAAGGCTGAGAGAAGACAGAGGCATCTCTTACACTAAATGTCATTACACCTTCTATTTGCAGCATTCCTGCATCTCCTGCATTCTGGGAATTAAAAGTGCCTGTCTGCTGGAGGAAAAGGCCTGATGTGGAACAATGTGTCTCAGGAGCTGTCAAACGGTGTATGTCTACAAGGGAGTGGGAAATAAGAGACCCAATTTCTTCTCTGTCTCCCATGTACCCAACTGTGACTCCCATCCAAAGCCAGTTTTCTTTGATGATGGGAGTATCCACAGCTTCTGTCCTGTTATTAAGTAGATAAGATGCAAGGTTCCTAAGAATAGATAATCACATTTTTAAAATCTGGTAAATACTGTGTATGAAAAATAGATGCATTTTGACTACAGCCATTTCCACCTTTTAGCAGGGTCTACTGTGTGATAGGACAAGGGGTAATGGTTTTGAACTAAAAGAAGGTACTTTCAGACTAGATGTAAGAAGAATTTTTTTGGCAACAAGGATGGTAAAACACTGGAAAAAGTTGCCCAAAGAGATGGTGGATGCCCCATCCCTGAAAACATTCAAGGTCAGGCTGGACAGGGCTCTAAGCAACCTGACCTGGTTGAAGATATCCCCGCTCTTTGCAAGGAGGTTGGGCTGGATGGCCTTTAAAGGCCATCCAATCCAAATCACTCTAGGATTCTACCTTGTCACACTTTTATTTTTTTCTGGAAGAGTCCTTTGTAAGGACTTTGAGTTTATATGTAATGAACCTGACATACTGCAGCAGAACCTGAATTATCATAGCCCATGGCCTAAATGTCAGCTTGTTTCTCTAATCCTTACCAGACACAGATGCTTCCTCCACACCTCTGGCCTCTCTTCTCAGTCCACGGAACAGAAGCAATAAACGTTTTAGACGAATCTGAACCAAAATCTGAGAGAATGATTTTTAAATTTAAACTGAACACCCTAAGATTTACAGCAAAAGAAATACACTGTGTATGTTATACCTGTATTTATTCTCCAGACATCTCTATTAAAGAATTTTTAATAGAATTTTCTGTTCAGGAGAAAATGGGAAGGAAAGATGTAGAATGGATCTCAAGTCTATAATGATATAACACAATAAATACAGTTAAAACTTTAATTTAGTCTTACAGGCTAATCAGACTTTTTTTTTTTTTTGATAGGTCCTAATCTTTCACCTGTGTTTACTGGCATATACAGATTAAACAGAGGGTGAACAGCCAGTTAACCAGGGCCATATGAATATTTGTGGCTCTGAGAATGAAGAGAGTAAACAGCAACCTGCACTGTGCTTTTGCCCATATCCCACAGGGTAAAAATGAAGAATCTTAGGTTTTAATACCAGATGGGGCCATTTAGTCACCTCTTTATTTGTGCAATACAGAAAAGAGCATTTAATTTCAAGACCTCAATATTGTCAATAGGTTGAAGAATATCCAAACTGGACATAGAAGACCAGGACATTTCCATCTTGCTTGCTACATTAAGATTTGCTTGGAAGAGCAGTGGAGATGCAAGATAATATTTAAACCAAATGAAGTAAGTGATTTTACTGATTAGTCTTTAGCTTTCAGATCTATACCTCCCTTATTTGAATTTATACCTGTTGTTTCCCATGTTCCCATCATGCACCATTGCAAACATTCTCCATCATCAGTAACCTCAGAGGAGTTGGAAGGTGCTGCTCTCTCCCTCTACTTTCCCTCTCCAGATTCAGTGTCTCCTTACAGAGTAAGTGCTTTAACCCTGACCATCTTGGTGGCTCTACACTGAACTCACTTCAGCTGATTAAAGTCTTTCTTGAACTAGGGCCTCCAAACTGGGTGCAGTATTCTATATGCAATTTGAATCTTCTTTTTTGTGCAAAAGTATTTTTTAATTCTAAAAAAATATAAATTTATCTGCATTTGTTTAGTATCAATTGCAATATGAAAGACTAGCTGAATACAAAACTTACTCCAGATCCTTATTTCCTGGTGAGGTAGAGGCATATTTCTCAAACTACCAAATCCCTAGCTAGCTGTGAACACTCCTTATGTGCTGGTTTGCATGTTCTTTTGTGCAGCTTCCAAGGTGTCAAGCCATCACACTGCATTCTGGTTGTTCACTTTACCTTGTATGCTGCTTGTTGGAATTTCCTGAACATCCTCTTTCTGCTGTCCCAAGGGTTATTGTGGAGCAAGTCGAATGTGGGATGGACACTTGGTTGCTGCACAGTGTATTTTTAAAAGAGGAAACAGAAAAGAAAAAGGGCAATCCTTTTTACATCTAGATAAGGGAGAAATTTTCTCCAGCCCAAGCCATTCTTTGGCCTGAATCCGTCTGTTATTTCTAAATACTGAAATAAGGCCAGTGAAAATATTTGCAGCATTGGCATTTAACCAGAAGACATTTAACCTTCACTGCAGGGCTTACTGGGAGGTAATCATCAAATATTTGCAGATGGAATATGGGGAGTGCAGAGATAACGTGGTGTGGTCTGCATCGACACAAATGACCAACACAGACCATGACTTAAGTGCTCTCCATGGGTTGTTGGACAGCAGAGGGAATGGACAGGGCCTCTACCAAATACACAATTTATCTTGCACAGACATGAAGTTGGAACAGCTGTAAGGACTCAAACCAGGGGCCAGCAAAACCAGTATCCTTTCTCCAACAATGGCACATACCCAAAGAAGGGCCACTGAGAAGGGCAAAAAAATCTAAGTACTAAGGTTCCAGTCAATCTGACCTGCAGGTAGAGGTTGCAAATTTTGTGATATGCTTAACCTTACAATGAGGCATGAGAGAGCTTCTGCTGAGAGAGCTTTCAGAAACAAGCAACATAAATCTCAGGTTAAGCCTGTAGATTTCCACTTGACTCTCATATTAAATCAGAACATTAGAAGATGAGTTGTGCATGTAGCATGGTGCTTGCCCTACCTAAAAGTAAAACTAGAAATAAGGCACTGACACAGAAATAGGAATAGCAGGAGGAAAAGTATTCAATGTCAAACACCTCTGACTGTTTGTTAGCTTTGGAGGTGATAATATAGTGTGCATATAGCAGGCTAGAAAAACATATGAACAAACCTGGTCAACATGCCGGGTAACACGTCTGAAGGAAACTTCTATTTCATCCCTTTGAAACTCCTCTTCTATGACAGGATCTCCTCTTTGCATCTAATTTGAGGAAAAATCACATTAGCACAAAGTGAATTCTTTCCTCCATTACAATTAGTGAAACTCACAATGTAACATTCTGGAGGTGTTTAACAAAACACAGACTTCATTCCCTTTTAGGGAGTGATTAATGCAACCCTTAAGCAAGTCAAACAAGTTTAAAAAAGTCTTTTCAGGTCTGAGTTGCAATCAAATTTCTGTTCTAATGAAACATGGTTTGCTTTGCACAGCCAGAATCTCCAGGTAAGGAAACAGATGCTTCTAAAGAAAGTTAACATACATCTAATTTGGTGATACATCAATCTCACAATTTAGATTCTTTTTTAACTCATTTCCTTATTTTTAGTATTAAGTATAACGTTTTATGTTGCCTAATTCAGTGTATAAATCAAGTCTTTTCCCTATATATAATTTCATTCCTACAAACAGTTGGAAGTCAGTGGGATGTCAGAAGCTACTTAAATATCCAGGAGGCAGGATAAGAGGGACAAGCTCCACCTGTCCCTGAGGGCTGTGCCACACAGGGAAAAATAATTCCTGCCACCAAGTATTGCTTATTGCTGTTGTCACCTCTGTGGAGGAGGACCTGCAGTCTGCAGTGACTGGGAGAAACCAAAGAGAGAGGGTGAAGATGCAGAAGTCATGATGACTTATCCCCCCATGGCTCTGTGTGGGAGCACTGACTGGATCTAGCTCTCTGAACATGAGCCATTCAGGACAGCAGCTCCTCAGAGGTACAATACAAACAGAATGTTGGATGTGGCCTTGGTGCTGACAGGATTGTGCTGGAATGTGGCACTGTGATGAGACTGGGTGGCCGGGTGCAAATCTGCTAGGTTGGGCAAATATTGCTATATTTCTGGTAATACCTTACCCTTCTCTCTGTCTACCTTCAAGATAAAACCCCTGAAACAGTGTTGCACAGGCACAATAAAGATATGACTGCAGTAACAAGCATAGGTTTGCATTGACGTATGAAGAAAAACTGAACATGTAGAGAGCTTAATATAATTCACTAGTGCACTGCATAATCTGAAAGGATAATTTTAAATTTACAGAAAAAATATCAAAGACCAACCTTGTATTGCTCTGCTTCCCTTTGCCGGCTTTCAATAATCTCTTTTTTAAGCCCCACAGAGATTGGCTCACTACCCTTATGAACCTGCCTGCATTTACAGTGGAGACAAGAAAAATGCTTTAGTTAATGCACAGTTTGCTTATTTAAAGGCTAACATACTTACTCTCCTCTTCCTAAGATGCCTAGATGTCCATGACATTCAGTGTATGAGCTGATCTGTGGATTTCAAATGAAACCATGATGTCCCTACACACCCAACCATGTTTTGCTTTGTGCCATTTGACGTACAATAGAATCACAGAATAATTAAGGTTGGAAAAAACCTCTAAAATCATTGAGTTCAGCCATTAACCTAACACTCCACTAAACTATGTCCACATCTATCAGCACTACATCTACACGTTTTTTGAACACTTCCATGTGTAATTCTGCTCTTACTCCATTATTCATTTCAGCCTTGATTTATTGACAACCACAACAGTATCTTCCTTTGCCCTTAAAGGCACAAAATGAGATGCCGGAGAACAAGGTTAGGTGAACCAGGTTTTCAGCAGGTTTCTTTTTGAATGGAACAATAATGCAATCAAAGCCCTCACTGGGTGCTACTGTGGATTACTACTGAGTCTGCTCTTATCAGGAGAGGAAAAAAATTAAATAAAACAACAATAGCTTAGGCTTAAACCAAACATACTGGGACATGAAATGGCAGCATTCTGCACTAGTGGATATTGCATACATCATTCATAGAGGCCTTGCTTAAGCAAATCCCAGTCTTGTTAACATGGTTAACTAATGTGGTTAACTAACATGATTAACTAACACTTACCACTTCAGATGATTTGCTTCCTCTTCCTCAACATTTTGTTTGACTTTTAGTTGAAATATAGCATCCTTCATCTGTCTGGTTTTTACCCCTTGTCTACCTTGGGAAAGGGCTGCAGGAACATCAGAAAGCCATATCACACCTCAGTCTAGACTGGATTTTTAATTGTGAAATCCATCCGTTAAGATAACTGTACCCATTAATACATAAAGCTGAAGTGAGAGTTCTCACAGAAACAAGTCACATCACCTCAGCAATTCTGAAACCAAGTTCCTCATCAGACCTACAAATAATGCTAAGAACAAATTTATGCTGCTTAATTACTTTACCTTCTTTTATGTCCTTTAACTTCAATTTGCCTGGTTCCTGAATCAAAACAGTAGCTACAGCGTACGGATTTGACAAGTCTGTGGGGAATCTGAGGTTCTGGTATTCAATTTCCTATGAGATATAAATTAATAGGAAGAAATAGAAACATGGAAGATTTCCAGCCCAGAAAAGTATTTATAATTATTATCTTTTCACACCTTTAGTTTTTGAACAGGCTTTGATTGTAGTTGGCTGAACCGGTCTCTTCTCCACACCATGGATTTTCCAGACACAGCTTTTTTCTCTGGATGACTTTGTTGTTCGTCAAAATGTTCTTTTCTAGATGTCAGAAGGACACATATTGCTTTCATAAGTACTCTCTAAAATGCATATAAGTCCAATTTTTTCACAAAAAAAAATTAAGTACAGCCCAAAAGGCTCAAAAGCCTCTGCATCTTGCAAGGCCTCAACAATAAGAATAATAACGAGTGGGAATGATAGAAGTTGAGGATGCTCAACACTTCTTTAAGGATATGTAACTTCTCATTATATTTATTTTGTTTGTTTCACTTCATATAGATTAAGGATGTTCTGAGCAAACAGTGTAAAAAAGCAGGTACATGTAGCAACAGTAGAATTACATCACTGCATTGTAAGTCTCCAAGGACACTAACACTTAAAATGATCATAGCTAAATGGTATGAAATCCTATTACATGAGTATTTTTTAGAACTGAGCAAAAATACTCAAAGACCAGTCAGCCACACATACATCAGAGCCAGATGTGGTATTGATGTTCCTGTGAATACACACACATAGGGTTTTGAGTGAAACTCTAAAATCCGTAACTGCATTGCCATTTGTGCTGTTCCATACTCAAATGGGGAATACTTCACAGTTACTTTGACTTTTCCATTGCCTGGAATGATTCCTGTGATTAGAGGAGAAAAACAGTAAGAATCTAGATAACATGAGCCCACTTAAGCATGCTGGAATTGATTCTGGGCTACTTTCTTTTTAAACAACTTAATGTTTGAGTGGATGACAGTAGGCATGGAAAATATTTCAGGTCTCAAAGCATCTTTCAAAAACTATGTCCAGTGCCAGATAATACAAGATATTTTGCAATAGCTGAGAGATTTGACAGCAGGGCTATAATATTTCATACTGCTGTGAAAATGACTGCCTGTTTATATGTAGAAATTCTTCATTTGCATCTGCTAGTCTTAAGTCTTTGGCACTTTCTGCTTTCATGGGCAAAGCATTATAAACATATTTCTCTGTGCTTTTCCAAGCAAGGGGGCCCATATGCATTTGATGCATCACCTGTCTCTACTTGACATTATTTCCTTACTACCTGTTCCATTATCTTCTCAACCACTTTAACCACCATTCATATCCCTAAACTTTAAGGGCCTTTTCCAACCTAAGTGATTGTATGATTCTATGATTACTCTCTGCACAATGGCTTTGAGTAGGAGCCTAAACTTTTTCGTGCTTTTCAGATAGTTTCAGGCCATAGTTTCAGGCTACCAACATTTCTGACTTAAGTTTTTCTAGGATGATCCATTTTTGCAGGGATATTCTTCTGGGAAGACAAAGGCCACACAGGCTGTTTCGAACATCCTATATTTCATCAGAGCTGGCATTTTGACATTGCTGGACATTGCTTAAAGAAAGTTGCAGCCAAGATGGTTGTTTGCCATGAGGCTGCACAAGACTGGCTGCATTTACCTGCAAAAAACTTTGCCTGAGGCAAAGCTTTTTCTATACAGCACTGAACACACTGTCACAAGTAACTACACTTAATTAATACAGATTTAACATTTAGAATTTTAAAAAAGTCAGTCTACCAAATGTTGGCTGGACAGTGAAGGCTCTGTGAGGTTGAATAATATCAATGTGGAATTCAAAATCTATGGGACAGCTGCACTGCAACGGGATAACATACTCCTTACTGAAAAGAGACAAAGGAAAAATCAAATTAATCAAACTACAATTGTTCATTAATTACAAGCTGGGAAATTGTATTATACACACCAGGCACTAAATTACCTTCATTCAGAGGGGTGGGTTACTTATTAATGTGAAAATCATATTTCCCCAATGTTCCAAAATAGCAAAATATTTCAGATATTTAATTCCCCCAGGAAACAAGACTAAATCTTGATTTGAATACTGGACATTACTTTCTCCTACCCATATAGAATTTGATTACAGAAAAAATTTTAAAATCTACTTTTTGGAAGTTATTTATATCCATCCTCAAATTCTTACAGATGGTAATATCTAGCAAGTACAAACAATGAAAATAGCAGCAATGAGTACAGAACTTCAAATCAGCCTTTTCCCATGGCCCTCCATGACGATGAGAAAAAAAAGTGTTGAAAACTCCAAAACAGCAGAATGACTGGACTTTAACTACTGTAGAAATAATGATGCTGGGGCCTAATTTTCATAATAGCCCTTTATGTCTCATGTAAGTTGTGTGAGGAGTATTAGCACACATCTTTTCAACCTGTCTTGCCTTTGTATGCATCTGTTTTCACAGACCAAACTGAAACACAAAAGCTTTGGTGCACCACCGTTCATCACCCTGCAAATCAAGATCAATTTACGAAGGCTTCTTTCTGTTTTTCATCAACTGTCTGTCTGAAATCCTACCCTGCTGATTAGCAAAGAGTGCATGTTACACACAGCTTTCCTCTGGAAATCACATTTTAAGATGCCTAAAGAAATAAGCAATAATAGCCAAGTTCTTTTTTCTCTGCCTTACTATGGCCTGTTCACAAAGAAGATGCAATGGCAGACAGGGCAGGCAATTTGTTTTAGGGTATAGTGCAGCTTGAACTGTAACCAAAGTGCCTTAAAAACAAGCCAAAGATGCCACCTGTTGCCTGATGGACCTTCTGTACCTAAGGAGAATGGTGGGTGGTAGAATATAGATTTTATCCTACATTTATGGAAGTAAAAGGCAGTTTTTCCAATGACTTCATGGGCTATGGATTGAGCCCAAATTCCCTTGGGTTCTATAAAGTACCAACTCTCTCACAGAGCTTTCATTTTTAGAAGTTTTAAAAAGTTTAATGCTGAAAAATATTGGTAAAATTTAAGGTTTGAAACTACAAGTTTTCTCTTCAGGAATTCTTCCAAATTTCCTCAGGAGTATCTTTGAGCATCCCTGCTGTGTTGAAAAAAATTCCCATTATTTAAAATTATATTTTGTTCTCTTTCTAATATCTTCTCTGTATTCTCAGAATATGAAAATTCTCCACACTTCAGCACTAAAATGGAACAAATAACAGAATCACATCATGCCTAGAGGCCCCCAGAAAGTCAGGAGTTATGTTCAGTCCTGTGAGAAAGCCACAGCATTACTATTCACTAAAGTTAAACAGACTAAAGGAAAACAGAAAAACAAACAAACAAAATGACACAAATGTTATTCTGCCAGGCTAGGTTCATTTTTACTGCAGATTTTTTAATGGGCCTTGCCTATTCATATTTCTGTGCTTCAGTAAAATTCATGAGTTATTTTCAACTCACAGGCTAAGACAAAATCACCTGCTAAGACTTCCACTTCCTAGAATTCACTCAAATTTTTTTACAATAACACAAATCATTATAATTACAACTAATATGGCCAATATAGTGCACAACTAGACCCTAATAAACAGGATCTGCCTTCTTCTTTTCTCCTTCCCAGTTCATATTAACAACTATTACTGATTACTTCGTGAGAACTGTCAGTGTTACAGCCATGCAAGAGACAGAGTAAGATGAAGTCTAGGTCATTAAATACTTTTAAATACAAGAAGCAAAAAAACCCAGCTCCATCTCTAGATATGTTTAGCTAGCACAGCATTTCCTTTACTGCGAATGTGCACCTGAAACAGTTCATATACAGAATTATTTTGCAGTCCAGATGGTAGCTGAGTTTCTTAAAGCTTCCAAGATATTAAGTTGTACAAATAGAGGAAAATGAGATTTTTCAGTTTTTGAGCACGTCTCACAAAATGTGAAACAAAGGACAAATGTCTGTCCTCAACTCACCTCTGACCAACTGATACATCAGACAGATTTATAAATGATGGAAATTCTACAACATTCATAGCAGGGTAAGCATGCATGGGAACAACTAAGGTATCATCTCCCTGCAAACAAACAAACAAGTGCAAATATTTATCTCTTACAATTAGTAAATCATAGAATCATAGAATGTTAATGGTTGGAAGGAATCTTAAAGATCATCCAGTCCCAACCACCCCTGCCATGGGCAGGGACACCTCCCACTAGACCAGGCTGACCAAGGCCTTATCCAACCTGGCCTTGAACACTGCCAGGGTTGGGGCATCCACCAACCTCTTGGGCAACTGTTCCAGTGCCTTACCACCTTCACAGTAAAGAATTTCTTCCTAATATCTAACCTACATTTTGTGTTTTTCAATCTGTACCCTTGTTTACAGAGAAAAAATTTTAATGCTTTAAGTTAAATACTCCAATCAAGACCTAGTGGGAATAAATCCATGTGTCTCTAGAAGATTAACTATACCTTGATCATTATCATCATGCTCTAATAGTTGTTTCATTCCATTATAATTCTAACTCTATTTTGCAATGAAGCCTCACCTCACAGTGAATTTGGATGCAGTCATAGTAATAACGCCACTCGTCAGGGCAAAAATCCACAGTAACCACATAGGACAAACCAGGGACAAGCCGGTGCTAGAAAATGACCCAAAATGAGATAGAAGGTGTGTAAGCGCTGCTTGTATGACACAAAACCTGTGCTGCATGCAAAGAGCAGCGTGAAGACTTCCTGACACTTACTGTTTTGTTGTACTTGATCTGAAAATACATTGTCTGGGGTGGTATTATGTGAACGTTTAGTGCTTTGGTAGAAATATTTATCAGTTTCTGTAGAAAAAAAGAAAACCAAAACCACAAAACACTTTACAAATATAAGAGGTCAATTAAGAATGTCAACTGTACTTTCTGTAAACCCCCCACAGTAAAGCAGTGATCATTTTTACTTTAGTAGAAACAATACTAAATGTGCTCTGAATGTAAGAGAAAATGATGCAAAACTTACATCCTAAATTTTTATTCTTTGGAAACAAGTCACAATTCTTACCCAAGGAATAACAGTTTGTCTTGCTAGAAAGATGCTACTATTGAATCAAAGTCTAGTCCTGTTTTGCTTATGTGCAAAAGGAACAAAATATGAAACAATTTATTGACCACTTTTAGGGACGTGTGAAACAACAGGAATTACTCCATGGTTCTCTTTTGGTTTACAAACAACAAACCTTTGGATAGTAACAGCTAAGCTTGCAAAGCCTCCTGCATTTGTTTACTTTCATGATATTGGGAGAACCTAGTCCATCATAACTACCAATCTCTGTCTCAACACACTTAAAATGTGCATTAAAAAGGCAGACAAAGGGAAAGCAGAGAGTAGAAAAGGAAACACCCAAACCATTCAAAAGGAAAGGTGATCAAACCTATGAATAGAACTTCCTTTCTCAGAATAAATTGTTCTTGGTAAAAGACCAGAGGTGCTTTCAAAACTTCCCCACCAGTGAACGTGTTTGCAGACACAGCAACAGCACAAGGACATTTTGAAAACAAGTCTCTTATGGAGTTAAAGCCCAAATCCTTCACTCATGATGTGCAAGTCACCTATCACTAACGCTGATGCAGACATGGGAAGCAGGGCGTGTAAAGGAGAGTGATGCTCACAGCCTGGTACTCGTCTCTTTTGTTACTACACGGCCACTGAATTTAAGTGCTGCTTTTCAGAGCACTCCACAGAGCAAAGGCCTCGTGACCACAGGCAGTCAAGTCAGATTCTGCTGTCCTTTTACGAACCCCAAGGCAATCCCCTTCAAAACTCACCAGCACCTGTTGGTGATGTTTTCCAACTTCATACCCTCCATAGTGTAACACAGCAGGCTCAGCCTGTACAACCCTGCTCTTCTGAAGTTCTGAATAAATCTCTACAGGTCATAAAATATGGAGGAAAAGAGACCAGAAACATAAATGATGAGTGGTACTTACATTGATGTAGTCGACTTATGCTATACTGATGTATGATCGAGAAAAAGAGATTATTTTTCCTTTTAAGTAGGCATGAATTTATAAACGGAAAGTTATGCCAGTATCCACTACCCCAGCAGATCCATGATCCTGCCACCAGTTTATCTCTTGGCATCATGGCTTCAACAAGCCACCCCAAAACTTTAGTGTCAGCCAGGATCAGCACAGCCACTATTTCTTTCCTGACTACCCCTTCCATGACTTTGGCTCACAGAAGCTGCAATTTAAGCAACAGTTTGGGAGTTTTACCTGTGAGTTAAAAAAAAACAAAACAAAACATAACAAAAACAACCCAGCCAAGTATCTCCTAGAATGGCCACAAGGTTGGGAACAGTCAGAGAGCAGGAACTTACTTGATTCCAGCAGGTGATGGGGGACAGCATGTCTCTTTTTAGGTTCCTCCACAAGGCTGCTCAAGACACCGGGTACTTTCCTAAAGGACCCCCTAGTGACGGCGGTGTTGGGGGAGGCCAAGTGGACCAGATCCATGTTAGGACAGAAACGGAATCTCAATGGCATGAAAATTTCTCAGTGCCTGGGGTCAAACAAAAACAACATAATGACCAAAATATCTTCTCTTGCACTGGTAATATCTGTTGCCTAAAACTGCCTAAAAAACATTTAGGAGAGGGAGTTATTTTTTTCCCCTGCTGAAGTAGATTACTTTGTGTGTGCTAAGTACAAGGAGAGAATGATTTCGTGAAACCTGGCTCCCACTGCAAGGCCTAGCCCTTTGGGCATGTTCATCTGTTCTAAGGCTTGCTGGGGACATTTGCCTTTCAGGTCTGTGTAAAATCTCTCTCCTCCTTCACGTTCCCCAGCACAGAGGAAAAGAGGAGGTTCTGTCAATTCCACTAACAGAACTGATTTCTGCAGAGATGTTCTTCCAGTCTCTCCTGGGTGTTCGAGTTGTTAGCTTGAGGATTAATTTTTAATTTTCAAATATTAATATGAGGGATAAGAAATCTGGCATTTGAATCTTTCTTTTGGATAGCATTATCTGGGTTATTTGTTCAGTGAAGATAACTGTAAACCCAGAAAGCCAGGGGCATTACAGATCCTGTGTTAAGTATGCACAGTTATCAGAACATAAACTTCTCTAACGACAAGTGCAAATATTACATAATAACGACACAAGACACAATCCACCCACCAGAAATTATCTTTGTAAATATAGCACACACAGCCCTTGGCTCTTGTATGAACTGGAGAACTGCGTGGAGAAAAAGACATGATACTTTTGGAACAAGTACTGAATTCAAAAGCCATGCTGGGATTTTCAGCCCTCACGCAGGCAGCTCTCAACAGTTTCAAAACTGAATCATTACTCCACCTCCCCCGTTATATTTTATGGTCTCATCTCAGGTATTTGTCTGATTTTCCAGTCTGCTTTAGATCTTTCAGGCACAACTTGAGAGGTGCTTCAAGCTCATAAAGTGCTGCTTTGATTTATGGCTTTGCGCAGTATTAAATAATAAATAAGCAAGAAGCTTAGAATGATATGCTACCAGGACCCTGGCCTTCATAATATTTTCCACTCACTAACTCCAAGCACAAATTTTCTACTCACAACAGAAAACCTGTAAGGGGAGCTGCATTACTGTGCACAACAGTAAATTTCTTCTCAGGTAGCAAGAGCAACCAAACTCAAAAGCACTGCATAAAAATTTCTAAACATAAGGATGAGGTTTACATTTTTTCCACTTGTGTTCTTCAACTTTAATTTATACCACTGCTACCGTCCTTCTCCAGGTCAGCATTCTGCATCAGGAATGCAAGGTTGGAAAAGGTGTAGGCAGACATAAGTATCCTCAAAGGATTCCTGGTGTAAGCTTTTCGATAATTTACAGTGATGCCATCATGGCTCACCAACTTCAATAACACGCTGAGAGTTTCTCAAAGGGTTAATACAGGACAAATCCTTAAGGTCCTGGAATGTCTGAATACCTGATGTGCTTAAATTTTTCAGGACAGCAGTGTCTATGAAGATTTTTTTGTGTGTGAAGCCACCAACAGAACTGTAAAACCCCGGGAGCCCATGGCAAAACTCATCCCAAACGCCCTGAGACCAGGTTACCGCTCTCCTCCTTGCCAGCGCTCGGGCTTTCCAACCCCTTCTCGTGTCTCCGAGCTCCTCTCACACCTCACCACACCCAAGGATGCGGTGCAAAGCCATTACAGCTGCGTGAGGCTGGAAAACGCATCGCTGTACACACAGCACGTACCCGCCGCTGCCGCTGCCGCTGCGGCCCTCCCGGAGCCCCGGCACAGCCCGGTTCCCTCTCCCGGCCCTCCCGGAGCCCCGGCACAGCCCGGTTCCCTCTCCCGGCCCTCCCGGAGCCCCGGCACAGCCCGGTTCCCTCTCCCAGCCGTCCCGGAGCCGAGCCCGGCCCGGCCCAGGCCTGCCCTCACGGCGGCCCCGCGGCGGTCGCTCGGCAACGGGGCAGCCACGCTGGGCCGCACCACCCGCGGCTGGGCGGCATCCCCACAGCGGCACTGCAGTTCCTCTGATGGCCAAAGTACAAAAAAGAGGAAAAGCAACTTTTCTTCCTTTCCCACCTCCCCCCGCCCCTTAGTGAGCGTCGTTTTCAGGATTCCCAGGGTGGCTGCAAACAGAGCAGAGGCACTCCCTTCCCTTTAAAAACTCTCCTCTGTTAACACCTAAATTGTTCTTACGTGGTTTAAAACAGATTTCAAAAGTTTTATTGCAATTTAAAAAAAAAAAACACAAACCGTCTTTTTCTCTCCTCCCCCACTACCTATTTTTTGCTCACTTTCAGCATTAAAGAGACATCCCTTGAAAATTCTGAAAACTTTTTTTCAGTGTATTTTTCATACCATCTATAAATTATGAGGTTTTCTTATCTTAATGGGTACAGGGGAGAAGGAAAAGCAAAGTGGGTTTGTTTTGGGGGGTTTTGGTGGGGGTTTTTTTGTTTAGTTTTGGGGGGGGGTTTTTAGGTTTTTGGTTTTGGTGGTTTTTTCCATCAGACAGGCAATCTGGACAATGAATAAAATTATTCACTTTCAGTTTTTCTAACACAGAGGTAAAATGTGTCCAAAAGTACTGCAACATTCATTTTGAATAAAAGAGTAAGGAAGAAAAGCTTCAGATAATAAAATTTAGATGCCAGAACATAGTTCCCATACTTAGTATGATGTACTTGCTTATGGTTAGAAAAAACTATCCCTATACCCCTGACATGATGTCTTAAATATAGGCTTAATCTATAAGGACAGAATTACTTCCACAATGAGTTTTTCCCTTACATATTCTAAAAATAAAATTGTTCACTTTCAGTTTTTCTGACATAGAGATAAAACAGAGTATATTTGTCCTCACAATTCACATGTGCATCAGTCTGTTTGGACAGTGATAGTTGAGTGTAAACAAAAACCATGTCTGCTTCCACACCAGAGGGTCTACGATGCACCTCTGGAGAAGCACTCTGTAAAGTTTCCTGGGAAGCAGCAAATGAATGGAAAAGGTAGGTGAGAAGAGGAGGTTATCAGCCAACAAACCTTCAGATTTCCTTGGGAAGGCTGATATAAATAAAGATTGTTAACCAGGGTGATAGGTAATTCTCACCTCAGTTTCATCTCTATATTCCAAATGTCAGATGAAAAATGTGTGGCCTGATTGTCAAGCTGTAGTAGAGGCACTGCAAACAATTTAATTATTTAGCAAAGGAAGGAGAAAAATTAGTTATTTCAAGCACTAATGGAATTTTTAAGTATTAATAAATAAATATTTACAATCAAAGTTGGTTAGTGTGTGGTAAATAAGTGGTAAGTGTAATCCTACAACCAGAGTAGTACAAAGCAAAGTAATTTCTTTTATTTACTCCTAAAGTTAAAGTGAAAAGTTTATTTTGCATCCATCTTCCTACAAACGCTCAACCTGCACATGAACAAAATGGGAAGGTCACAAAATATTCATTCACACCATTGGTATTTAAATCTAACATTGACTCTCCAAACTCCTGGGCCTGTTTCAGAAAATGCCCCACACTCCACAAAGTACATTCAGAAGAAAAGCTCCCTCAATTACATAAATGCAAGGAAGAGTGCTGGCTTTCAGGGGAAGATACTGCAATATGAATGGAATAATAAAATCCTTCAGCCAAAGGAAGAGAGAGAAGGACTTGGCACCCCACCGAGATGATACAGCATTGTCAGTGTGGTTTCTTCAGACTACTACAGTGACATTGTCTGGCTGCCTCTCAGACCCCCTTTCAACAGTTTGTTTAATGCTTTGATATTTTCAACCAAACTCTGTGGGGAAGCAGATATCTTCAAGAAATGCAAGTCACTACAAGTTTAGTGTGGACTGGGGCAAGGAAGACTGAAGCATTTGCCATTTTGCAGGGAAAGGATGCTGTGTGAGTGTGGTGGATGAGCAGGACAGAGCTAATGTGGGGTTAAGAAAATGCTGCCGCTTGCCTGACTGCTGCTCTGGGACTGTGGGGAGAGATAAGGGTGGTGTGTAGGGAAACAGGGAACATTGTGACTCAGTGATCTTCATGAGCACATACAGAGATAAGCTGGAGTCAGAGTGGGCATGGAAAGGGCTAGAAACCCCAAATTCCTTCATTGTGCTGCTCAGCGGATGACTTGTTTAATCTAAGGCTAAATTTTCAGTGCACAGGCAATTAGCCATATATTTTTCCTAGTCATTGACTTCACTGGTAAACCTGGAGCGCATCTGTGTGCTGGGCAGCTCTTCATTAAATTTGACCTGTCCAGTGGTGGTAAATTGGAATAAATGGTAAAAGATGTTTTGAAACAAGCTGAGGACTGTTGTGCTTTGACAAACAGCACTGGTGCACAGTGCAAACTTTGGCTCTTTTTTTGAAGTCGTATTCAGTATTGTGCTACAAGTGAATGTGACAAGCAAGGGTTTGAAGTGTCTGCCTTGGCAGCTGGGAGCTCACAGCCAGGTAAGCACACAGCCTCTTTACAATAGTATTGCCACAGAAACAAAACCAGGAATAACAAAGAGTGCTCTGCTGACAGGCAAGGGGACTGCCACAGAGCCACCTTTGGGGGACCCAGGATGTCTGGAATCTACATCCCAACAATGAGGTACCAGAGGGATCCAAATGCAATGACTCCTTGCAGCCTATAGCATTGGGATGAAATGCAGACTGGCTGTTTCTTCAGATGCTGGATAAGAGGATGAAGTCCAGGGAGCATTTGGAGTCCTCTTTGGAAGGGGAGGGAAAAGCAGATCCCCTGTTTATCCCAGACTTGAAGTTGTCTTCAGCTCTTGCAGCTGTGCTCACCTGGGCTTGGTGGGACATGCAGGCATCTGGCTCACCTGCAGCAGGATCTGCCAGCTTCCTGATTTCTGACTCTCAGGGATGTGTGCTCCCTGTGGGAAGCATGTGCAGAGCTGTCGAGAGCAGAAGCAGTGCAGGCAGCCTGAATCACGTTCCTCCAACTCGGCTTCTCAGCAGAACACTTATTCCAGGACTGTACTTCCTCCTGATTGATTGCCCCTGCCATTGTGGGGCTGACATCTTACACGGGAGTCCTGCTTGGTCCCTTATCGTGGGAGCATGAGGAATGATCATTCCCCAGCGACACCCGTTGATAACAGTGAATAATAGCCAGGAAGGGAGGCAGACAGCAGTAGGAACATGCTCAGGAGAGGTGCTGTAATTCTTGGGACAGGGCGCTTCTGCAGAGGAGGAGGAGAGCTTGCAGGGCGGGTGGGAGGGGGGGGGCCTGTCACTGTTGATGCTCTCTAGAGCTCAGCAGCTGGAGAGAAACATTGGCTAAGGATGGTCAGAGCTGGGAAGGGAAAAAAGCAAGGAGGGAAAAGGATGAGTGAAAAGAGCTAGGAGCCTCGCTGGAGAGCATACAAACAGCCTGGTGACCTCTGATGCCTGAGGGATGAAGAAAACAGACTGTGATTGACTATGTGGACCATCTGGGTGATCTTCTTCTGCATTTCAACTGTCCCGGTAGGTGCTCAGATCTATTTATTCCCATTTGCATGGAATCACATATTGTCTGAGTAATTCTGAGCACCTCTATTCCATGAAGTTGTGGTGTCTTTGTTTAAAAAGATCTGTGTAGAACCTGGCATTTTTAAATTTTATTCTTGTTTCTGCTGCTTCCTGCACTAACTGACAGTGGCCAGATGAGTAGATGCTGGATGCCTCAGTTTCCCCAACTGTATAAAGACAAGGGTTACTAACCTTCTTTGGCAAATGCAGCAGGTGCTATGACAAAGGAGAAAAGATTTGACACCATTCAGAGAACTTTTACTGATTTACACCAGCAATCAATCCCTTAAGGGGCAATACCTATGTCTAGCAGTGCCTCCCTGGACTCAGATTGAAGGAATGTGATGTTTTTTAAACCACAAAGTTTGGATCCTTTTTTTTGGTTTAGCTTTATCACTTTTCTGATACTTATGTGGCACATGGTCACTGCTGAGCTCCAGGCACTTGGATCAGTTGGAAAGGAGAGTGGAACCTGGGCTGTGTTCTCCAGGTGCTGCTCAGGTTAATCAGATTTTGAATGCATATAAAACAAGGGGTGAAAAATGTCCAGCTTGGGTGCGAGAAGTTAGGAAAGGATCAAGTCACTGTTTCATTGCAACTAATGGAAAAATCAATTTATTTGTCCCAGCAGGGGATTTGGTTCCAACTGTGAGAAAACCTGAGCTCTGCCTAGACATTTTAATTGCAGAGTGAATGCAATCTTCAAACCTTTTGCCTTTTGATCATCTTCTGCAATAAAAATAGTGACTATGATGATTTTCTTGTCATTTTGGTTTCTTATTCTTAGTATGACCTAAAGGACTCTGTCAATAGGTATCGTTGCTGAGGGTGTCCCCAAAAGCACCTCCTTCTACTGGTTCTTCTAATCTTTCAAAATACCTACTTTGATATTGCCAGGCGTCTTTTACTCTTTAAATCCTCTCCTTAAACTAAACCCACTTATTTTAGAATGAAACATCAGTGAATTCTGTAGCCACAAGTATAAATAAAAAATAGTATTTACACCCATTCATTTCACAGTTTAAAAACTGTGTTGGCTGTTGCTATCAATATTGCAAACTGCAGGTTTTTGCTCATTCTGGACATCTAATTATCACAGCTATATCTGTTTGGAACAAGTTTGGCATCTTGCCTTTAAACAAAATATGAGGATGTCTTGCTCTCTGTCCTGGTTTCGGTTGGGATAGAGTTAATTATCCTTTTAGTAGCTGGTGAAGTGTCAAGGAGATCAAAACTGTTGCAGGGAACTGTTTAGGAAGAGGCATAGAAACCGCACGTAGAGGAGCCCCTTTCCCTGCTCATTCTCAAGCAGCGGGGGCAGGCTGTTTGCTCCCACTTGTGGATGGTAAACACGAGTGAGACTGAGCACAGCTGGTGGCAGAGTGGGGTTATCCGGCCATGGCATGGGAAGCAGATTTCGCATCGCTCCACAAATATCTGCACACTCACACCCAGCCTGCCCCGTCAGATGCCAGCATTGGCAAAGACTCATTCAGGGACAGCGTTTGTGGAAATAAGGTCTTTAAACCAGCACCTGGAAGCTCTGTGCTTCTCCTGGGCTTAAAATCCTGTTAGCTGCACATCTATAACCAGGAAGTGGTGTTCAGCTGATTAGAAGAATAGAGTGGGAATGACTTCATGGAGTAAAACAGTAGTTGTCAGGCAGCCTATGCTGTGATCCTGCTTGAATAACACATTTAATGTAAGAAAGCAATGCTGTATCAGATCATCAGGGTGATCTTCACAACTGGGTGTGCTAAAAGTGTGTGGCCTCATTCTAGCCATAAAACAATATCACAGAATTAAATCTTTCTAAAACAAAAACTTTCTTAGGATCCACATTTCTTAAAAAAAACCACAGTGCCCACACAATGTAGAAGCTTATTTAAGATGAAGTATTCCCCTGTTCCTGAGATCATTGTTAACATGATTCCTAACATTTATTTTTACATAAGATCAGTATCATCGTAACAACCAGCACACAAACCAGACTGTTTATGTTGGCCGCTTCAAATGCTCAGCATTCAAATCCTGGCATCAGAAGACAGTTTCTTTGATATGAAGTCTTTGCATGTGTGATTCCAGAAAATTCATTACATTGTGCAAAACCAGGAGGTTTCTAGTTTATGTATTTCATGACACACAACGACAAAGGAGAAAGATACTGAAGTTAAACACATCAGACCAATTAGATGAGGTACGATATACTGCTGAAAAGATCAAACTTAGTTCAGAAATACAATACTCAAAAAATTGCCAGCCAAAATAGTAGGAATATGGTCTCTAATGTCTGCTATGCTAAAATTTAATTGTAGAAAAGTAATAGTTCTCATTACAAGGTTTTCAGGGATTGTTCTTTCTCCCAAATCTGATCTGAAAGTGATCAGCAATGCTACAAGATTTATTAGGTTGAGCAATAATGTGATGCTGTCAGGTTAACTTTCCTGAACAAAGAACATAAACAAATTCTATCTGATACTTTTCTACTAATAGATCCTGATGACTGGCTTTTAATCTCTTCATTATGAGTATATATACATATGCATTTTTTTATATGTACATAAAAGTTCCAGAGTGAGAATTTATAGAGATTCTGAGTTTACCCATGAGAGAGAAATTATCTAATTCATTATAATAGGAATCCACTTATATTCAGGTTTCTTGTGTCAAAAAGAATGGACACTGGTAAAATAACAGAACGGGTGAAAGTACTTTTTTTTTGAATGACGTGATTGTTAAGACATTGTCCTGTAAATAATTTTGCAATGATTTTCAATTCTTGTCATTTTAATGGTCTGTAGCTGTTTGTTTTTTTCACTCATTTTGGTCCAGCTGCATAAAATGTAAACACACATTTAACTGCTGCATCAGGATTGAGTGAGGACTAACATTTCCTCATGCTTTATGAGAAAGGAGGATGGAAAGATGAGAAAATGACATTAGGACAAATTACCATCTAGGTTTTCATGAAAATCTGGGTGAAATTCTGCTTTCAGGTGGGCTCCTACAGCTACCAGATGGTAGCAGTGGAACAGGCTTAGGTGGTCTGCAACCAGTGGGCATATTTGGATCACTTGTGCCCAGGAAAATGACCTGCCAGGTGTATGGTTTAACACTGCCAGGGGTGAGTGATTAATTCTCTGTTACTCTAGGAGACTCCAGCAGAGTCCTGGATGTTTCTGCAGTCTTTTGGAAGAGCATCCTGCTCATGTATTTAATTTAGCAGAATAACACGTTTTTCTCAATGTCAGTAATATCAGCAAAAGGGAGAAGACAGAAACTCAGTCTGTGCTTGCCTGCTGCTACTATAAAAATACAGATTTAATTGGGAAAATTGTCTGTATTTCAAGGAAATATTGCCCACAATCGATTGACAGATTTGCATGGAGAATGTGAGCATAAAAAGGGTAAATTCTGTTGAGATTTTATAAGTTTTTAGAGGAAAAGTGATTCCACTGCTTTTAAAATTTGTAGATCACAGCTGTTCCACCTGTCTGTGACCTCCTGAGTGTCCTGAAAAGGGAAGAAGAAAAGTGTGTGGAGACTCTTTCCCTGGAGGCAAGGAACAGAACTGCTGAAAATGATCTGCTCCTGAGCTCAGGTAAAGGCTGAACAAATGCACGTGATAAAAGCTGCTCTCACATGAACTGGGTGCCTCAAACTCAGGTACCCCTACATCCCTTCCCATAGGAGGCATGCACTTAATATACATCTCTCCTTTAGGAGCAGAAAAACAGGTAAGATCTGTTACAAGGCTTTGAGAGTGGGATTTTGACCTTACTGTGACAGAAAGAGTTGTGGGAACCTTCTAACCCAGTTGCTTGATTACAATCCTCACAACTAGGGAACACCAGCAACAAAATCTTGCCAATTGCAATTATCTTGACTTGGACATGGATAATTGAAAAAGTCACCCCAGCAAGTGCAAATTTACTTAACTGTATTTGCCTTAAAAATCAATGAAGGCCAGCAGACAACATTTAAATCACATGGCTTGAAAGTCTCATTGCTTCCTACTTGCTCTAAGTTACTGTCATCTAACAGAGTTCTTGAATTTCAGAGAGGATTTATCATCATATAAAGGAGTTTTTTGGCCTGGGAAAGTTGTGACACTGAGTCCTCATCATGTAGACAGCTTTGCTTTCACAGCTGAGCAACTGGGGTCATGTGCAAGAGATTATTAAACCTTGCCTGTGAACTGAATGTTAGTTCCCCCAGGCAGCTGCTGGGTCAGCATCTCAGAGGCAACATTGGGTGTAAGCAATATATGTGACAATTTTTTGAGTGTGACCAGCCATCGCAGACTGAACTGATTCTGGGTGGCTTTTGTGAACTGTGACATGGACAAGGTCCTCACCAGCACAAGAAGGAAAGTTGCTGCCATGAGATGTGCTCTGTGCAGACTCTCCTGGCCATAGATAGTCTCCCATGTGGAGTTAAAGTTAAGGCATTTTTGTAGTTTCAAAGCCTTCCTCTCTAACGGAGAGTGAGAGACAGAACAGTCTCACTATGACCTGGCCCAAGGGCAGAACCCAGAGGGAAGATCTCTTGCCTGGTTTCTTAGGATGCCTAGCATTTTTCTCTGTCACTGTTTTATCCCTGTCCCTTGCAGACTGATGGGTGTGAGCACAGCTTTAGGGCATTACAGCCACGTAGCTGTGACAGGATACCTTGTGGCAGGCTTCCAGATACTTCACAAGACATACCTGTCTCATTGCATGTAAGAAGTTTGATGATATTAATAAATCACAATTGTTTGTTTCCTTCAGTGAAGAGGAGGGTGGTTTGTCAGCCTATTTATTTTTCTGCTTTGATCCTGTGATATGGTTCTAATGTTCAGCTCTGTGTTTCCTTGGCACCAGAGCTCCACAGATGCAGACAAGCAGAACTCCACAGGAGCGTGCAGGTGTGGACCCGCACTAGCAATAGCAGGCAGTACCATTTTACAGACAGTCTAGTTTTATGTCAGTCAAATAGAAGCTTCTCAGCAGAGTCTTAATCCAATTTTAAACTGGATCCACATCTTAAAATTCCCCTGAGGCCTTTTGTTATTTGAATTTTTAAATGGGATAATTCTACCAAACTCTAGGAGAGCTTTGTTACTTTGGTAAATTAGGGAGTAATGCTTCTATTCTGGGAAATAACACACCTGAAAATGAAAATACCTCCAGCCTTTAAGGTATCTGCATGCCTGAAGTCCATGTGGACAAAATCCCATACAGAGATTTCAGTTTGAAGAAGGGAGAAACAAAGCTGAGGAATTCCATGTATACCCTTGGTGGGTCATGCAGGGAGGAAGAAAGGTGACTCTGCAGGGTATGGGACACCTTCCACACCCCATCCTTCTTGCACCTGCCCCAGAAGATTTGACTGGCAAGAGAAAGGACAAAGCAGGGGACAAGCTCCCACCATGCCATCTCTGCTGCAGTGCTCACATCTCTGTGAAGATGGCACAAACACAAGGAATTAATTGCTGGGGAATCAGGCACAATTTACCTGAGCAGTGTGTGTTTCTATCCTCCTGCAGTAAAAGGGAAAAGGGACTCTGCCCTTGTGATAATATTAGCTTGGGAAAGAGAGTAGTGTAACATTAACATAACCCAAGTCACAGTTATGCCCTTTTTTGTGCTTGAGTGAAGACAAGAAAATTCTCCTGGGAGCAAGGAGCAGGGCAGGGAAGCTCCTGAAGACCTGGAACCTCTGATTGTGGTGACACAGTGTATTGCTGCTGGGAGAATGCTCTGTGTGCTGCTTGAGGGAGATCCCAGAGAGCGCAGGGCTGTGTGAGGGAGGTGTTGCTGTGCTTTGTCTCCACCCCGAGGCTCTTTATCTAGCTGGGGGTGAGAGGCACCAGCTTTCATCCATGAGGAGTGGCAAGAAGCCCACCTGCAGGAGGAATAGCTCCGCTGGTTTTTGTTTTCTCTTCCTGGATAGAAACCAGCCAACATCATAATTTTGCTGGGTTTTTCTGTGCACGGAGTCTGATTTTGGGGGTTTTATGCCTGTGGTGTTGGCATGAAGGTTCGATAAACCAAACAATGCAGCACGTTAAGTCATAAATATCACCCAAGGTGAAGTTTTGCTTGCCTTTAAACTTTTGCTTTGAAGTAAATCCTTACCAAGTCTTATAAACATTGGCACAGGGAGGACACCAGAGCTGAGGTGCTGCCCTGGCTGTGAACAGCTCTGGATTTTCAGGCACTAGGACTGCTGCGCAGGAGGAAATCAGTACATTTCTAGAAATGTAAATATTTTTGTCAGGCTAATGGGGGTTGGCCTTATAAAGCATGAAGTGTTTGAGGAGAGTGCTTGGTCAGCACTTCCTCCCCTCAGCTTTCAGGGAGCGTGCAGGGCAGACGGCACACGTCCGGATACAGCAGGCACAGGGTAGTCCTGACATGCCCCAGTGGCCTTTTTCTCCCCTGTTATGTTGTAAAAACCATAAAGAAGGCTGTGCTAAAACCATCGACTAGTAAGTGGAGGCAAAAGGGAATGAGCCTGAATTATTTAAATCTGTATCTGGAGAAGAGCAAAATAAGAAACGATTGCAGTTTCTCTGTGGTACAAAGAACATCAAATGTAGGCCTTCTCCACTAACACTCTGTACCTCAGGCCAAAATTAATCAAGACCTAAGCAAAATGTCTAAGTAGAGATCAGCATCATACTGTGCTCCACTGACCACCAGATCAGCTCCTTGATGCATCTCTACCAGCCCTGCCAGAAGACAACATAGTCAAGCTGAGGGTGCAGCTGGAAAAGTCAGTATTTACAGTGATGAAAAGAAGAAGACATTGATGCTGTTCCTCTCTGTCCTTTCCCCAGTATGATGAGATTAGCTCAGCTGGTTAGAGCATGGTGCTAATAATGCCTAGGTTGTGTGTATGATCCACAAATGGGCCATTCACTTAAGAGTTTTACTCTCCTTGCGGCTCCCTTGCAACTAAGAATGTTCTGTGATTTAAGTGATCTGTAGTTCAAGTATCATCCTGAAGCTATTTAAACTCCTAGTCATAGACTCACAGAATGGGTGAGGCTGGAAGGGGCCAGTGCATTATCTGGTCCAAGCTCCCTGTTCAAGCAGAGTCATCTAGCTGCATTTTTTCCTGTTTACAAAAATATTATATAAGGAAAATATTAGGATGACTCAAAGTGGAAGCTTTAGAAAGGCTGAAAGTAAGTTTAAAAATTCCCATCTGGTTCCCTTCACCTTTCCAGGGCCATTCAATAGTTACCAGCAAATAGATGGGTAGCCAAGGGCCTGATGTGAACTTCAGGATGACTCTAATTGCTATTTGTGTGTCTAGAAGAGACCAGTGGGGTCAATGACCAGAATGGGACAGGTCTGGGAGCTTGCTCGGGCTGGTTTGAAGCAATCAGGACCTGCTCTGTCCTATCCAGGTCTCAGCAGGATTTGCTCTGTCTCATTCAGCTTGGTTTTCAGAGCACTGAGCAACTTTGTTCCTGTAGCTGCCGTGGTCCATGGGAGATGTTGCATGGTGTTTTCTGCTTGCAGATGTCTCCCAGTGTTTCATTGCTGGAAGAAGTGTCATGGTGTTATGTCCCTGGGAGATGCTGTATGGTATTTCCTTGTTGCCCCTCCAGGCAGATGTGCTGGAATGTGGGATAACATGAGCTGCTGGCCTTCATCCACTGTGGGACAGACTGTGAATGCTCACTGCCCTGAATTCTTTCAGATGCTGACTGGGAAAAAAGGTAAGGCTAAAAGGTTCTTGCCCAAATGTTTTTTACTAAACACTTATTTATTAAACACTTTATTTTTAAATTTTTTTTACAAAGACGCCACTCACAGGTCTGAACTTGAAACTTTTCCCTTCTTCTTTTAAAGAATTATAGTTACATAGCAGCTCTGCTTCCAACACTAAGTTAAACATGAAAAAGCCTGGAATTAAAGTAGCAAGATCTTTTAAGTGCTTGTTTTTTCTAGCCAGGTGGAAAAAAGTGCAGGAAGTAAATGCTATCCTGAAAAGCAGGTTTTTAGCATGGTTTCTTAAGGAAAAGGGTTTTCTCCACTCAGGTTCTGTGTTTATTTCTGTCTTTCCCCTTTTAATAACTCCTAGAGCCAGTGGCTGATCCCAGAGGAGCTTGATGGGGACAAAACTTCACAGAGCAGTAGGTTCACACCAGTTTTGGCAAAACATTCAGCTAGGCAGGCAGAAAAGATCCCCTTTCTTGCCTTCATTAAGAGGAAATCTGCACTGGGAATTTCTCTCTTGCCTATGACAGGATCCACACAACTGGCACAAACTCATGGAAATTCAGGTTTCATGGCTCACCAAACAATTCACTCAAACAGAGGTGAGTTCAAACAATGCTTGTTGTCCTTTTCCTGGGCTATCTAAGCTAGAAATGAAGTGAAATTTACTCCCAGTAGGCTACAGTCATAATGAACTATTAAGGAAGCCTGCTTTCTGTTCATTTCTGCTTTCCAGTAATGCCTAAGAAATGTGTTTACGTTTCTCTTTAGGGAGTTAATGATTCAAATGAGAGGAGGGTTTTGCATTCTTCAGTTATAGGGCACAGATTAATGAGGTCCAGTACTTACAGAAAAGCAGACAGATTCATTTTATGACAGGAGGAACAGGAGACAAAGTATTAGCTTGTCTAATAAAGATTACATAACTCAGAGGAGAAGCACTTAGTGCTCT
This sequence comes from Orthonyx spaldingii, assembly GCA_013397795.1. Taxonomy (NCBI): domain Eukaryota; kingdom Metazoa; phylum Chordata; class Aves; order Passeriformes; family Orthonychidae; genus Orthonyx; species Orthonyx spaldingii. The sequence goes on from VZTJ01004575.1 coordinate 694,141, forward strand.
TTAAATGAAATCAGACATAAGCCACTCAGATTAAAATAAAAACCGTGCTACTTTCTGTACACACGAACATTATCTGCCCTTTGAGCCCTTTAATCTAGTTTAAAGCCAAAGGATAAACTACACAAAGGCAGAGATCGCTGAAGAAACCATCTGTCTGGCATCCACATCTTTAGCATAGTGATTCCAGCCCTTAAATGCAGGAACTGAAATCCCTGCTGGTACAGCCACTAGAGGGAACTACTCCCTGCCTCTGGCCTTCTCACCGGGGAAGAAAGCAGGAATTTGTACATCCAAAGGTCATAATTACATCTCAAATGTTCACTGCCTTATCTTGGAGATAGTCTAACAGCTTAAACTTTAGTTGCCCTCCTTATCCAGAAGATGATAAACAGTAATCAGAGTGACAGTGTTCAAAACAGAACCCCAGGACCTGGTCCATCATCATTTGCATCTTATTTCAGTCTCTGCATCTGGCATTTTAGGCCAAAGTCAGCAATAGTTTAACCTCATTCTCATGGCCACATTCTTCTTTGATTTTATACTGTGGTTGGCTTGGGACTCCTGAGTTTATTTACTGCTACAGTCATTGCCCTGTTTGAAACAGTTTTGAAAAAGAAAAGCAAAGTTCAGCTTCCTTCAAAAGAAAAGCAAAGATTTTCTCTTCTCACCACTCACAAAGCAGATGGGCAGCCACAAACACTAAAGGTCCTTGTGTTAAGTCGTGTGGATGGCTCTGAGCTCTGCCCAAAGCCTGTGCTGACATCTAGACTTGCATTTGCAGCCCAGACTGTCTGGTCCCTTTCTACATAGCAGACCAAAGAAACAAAATTATCTGGAACCAAGAATCAGAACTGACCATGGTGTCTCAGGCAAGAAATGAAGGAAAGTGTGACCATCATAAGGATTCAGAGGCAGAGGAAAAGGCCACATCTGATGGCCTCAGTTCCACAGCCATCCCTTTAACCAGAGTTCCTTCTTGCCTAGACAACTCCAAAAGCCTCCAAACTATGAGTAAACACCAAGCACAATCCTTAGACAGACTGCAGACCCCCAGTCTACTCTGAGTGGGGGATGCTGCAGTTTCCCCAGTGTGTGTGTCACCCATAAGCAAGGAGCATTGCTAAAATTTTGCTCACATCCATCCATATGATGTGCCTGGCATAATCCCCCGTGCTTTGCATAGAACGCAATAGCATGTGCACACCAACACAGAGCTTCACTTCTTCTTGTCTGATCTGCTCTGACAGCCTCGGGCTAAAAACAGTCACAGGCATGTTTACATGCACAGTGCTTTGCTCTGTTAAGTAAGTGGGTCTTAATAGTTGATGCTGAAGTAGAGAATCTGCCACCACACCACCCCCTAGCTGGGTGCCAAGGCAGGCTGGGGAGAACCTTTTGGGAGAGCTGTTTCTTTCCTGTTGTTGCTGCAGTGCATGAAGGTGTAGAAAACCTGGCTTATAAAGCAAGCCTGACCCTTTCAAAGATGCTAAGCTGGAACAAGGTGTTCAAGAAAGCATCAGAATAATAGTCTGATAAGGACACACCCAGAGCTCTTCCCACTCAGGGTTCTCAGCATGTTTGCTGTGCCTTGCAGGTTTACAGAGGTGAGTTCAAATCAAGTGCAGGCATGCTTTCAGGTCACCAGCATTAGCCCGGAAGTAGCAGGAGCCCTGACTCCGTCCTGACAGTTGCAGCAGGGGTCCAAAGAGGATAAACCATTGCCAAACACTGCTGCATATGCATCTCCCTCAGTTCCCTCAACAATGCAGGCATGTTTTACAAGAGCCAGACACCCTAAAGTCCTCATGGCTAAATGTGTGGGCAAAAAATTGACTTTTACAGGCCCTCTGACAAGGTTTGTGCTAAGAAGGACTGCTAATTTCATGTCCCCACTAAGTCCCTGCTAGCACTGCCATCACTGCAACAAAGCTTCGATTTCACTCCATGTTTCTAAAGTATGGCTGTTACCAGACAGATCAATGTGATTAGGACAGTGGGCAGTGGGTTTACTCCTTTGTAAAATTTCTCTTCAGCACATAACCTACATGCCTGCTAGGGCCACTTGCTCCCAATGACATTGTAAGTGGTGTAGGGCAGGGCTTCCCACTTCCAGTTTGGGGCCAAACACTAATATGGAGTGTTTCAGTGAAATGTTGCACTATTCAGCCACATGCAACTTGCTGGGCATTCATCTCACTCAGCTTTAGGAGTCTAAAAGTCAGACATCCCAGCAGAAGAGGGTCAGACAAACTGCCCTCTGCGGATACCAGTCTGAAAAATGAGTTGAGTTCTGCAAATGCTTGTTTTTCTCCGAAGACAGCCACAAGGGACACAGTTGGACTCAAGTACTCAGCTTTCCAGAAGCTGAGTTTAAGTGAGGGGAATTTCCTCCTAACCCTTAATTTGCAAGTAAGCAAGAAAATCAACAGTGTAAAATAATGCCCAGTGTGGGGAAAAAGACTTTTAGTTTTCATTAAATCTTACTGAAAATCTGTGACCATCTACAGCTTTGTGTTCTATTTGGAGCATGACAAACCACAGTAAGGAGGTGGGAGCATTCAGCAGAGTATCAGGTTTGCATGGAGTTTGAATCTGTGATTGAACAAGTCATGTGTTTGCTGATCTTGGAATAGTGGCCAAGAAACACCAGATGTACTGAACAGTATTATTTATGTTGCAATTAATAAAAACACATCCATCACAGTCATCCCTGAGTGGGCAAACAATATTATGACCCACACAAGTACACTGGGCAAGTATCAACAGAATTAGCTCAGCTGCATTTCGCCTCCAGCTATGCAGAGTGCACTGCCTGGGGGAACATGCTCTCCTGGCTCCTGGAGCAACCCTACATGGTGATTGAACCCTGGGGACAACAAAGATTCAATTGGAAATGGTCATACCCCATTCTGTCTTTTTTTGTTGTTACCACATAGGTTTTGTGTACCGAAACTGTACAAGCCAGGGCTGGTCAGACCCATACCCGAGACCTGACATCGCTTGTGGCTACAATGTCAACGACACAACCAATGAGGCCAGAGTGAGTCTGAGAGCCCATGACCACAGTTCTGCTGCTCTGGGACCCTGGGGAGAAACATGTTAAGGAGAGACTGATTGATGTTGTGGTTTAACTCAGGTGGGGCTATTGCCATTGGTGGTTTTCAGCATGAATACTTCCTGCAAATGATTGGAGATAATTGCTCAGGGTGAAATTTCAGTAGCTGATTTTACAAGAAAATTTATTCATTAAATAGGGGGAGAGATCTTTCTCTTGGTGTGGGCTGATCTCTACCAGACAGACAAGGTAAAGGTGTGATTATATGTTCCCCTGCAGCGTTCCTATTTCATGACCCTGAAGACCATGTACACCATCGGATACTGCACCTCCCTGGTGACGCTGACAATTGCTTTAGTGGTCCTGGCCTCCTTTAGGTGAGGAGAAGCATCTCTGGTTTGTGTTTGGCAGGACTTCTGGTCGTCTCAGCTGACACAAATCCTTATATTGACTTTCAAGGCAAACGAAAATTTGAAGTATTTCTGAAAGCCTTCACAGAAATCAGTGACAAAATTTATCTGTGAATCTTGTCTCCCAGAAAATGTCAGGGCTGCTCATTATATTGTGCTCTCCTTTCCAAATTATAGCTGGATGCATGTTGCAAATGGCATTTGCACCAACTCCCTCCTGAGGTCTTCCATGATTTCAGTGTCCCGTGGGCAGAGTGTCTTTCCCCTTGCTGCTCTTTTCCCCACTTGAGACTGTGGCTAAAACTTTGTTCTAAGTGCCACTGCACTGATTTTTGGCAAGGTGTTTCAAGTTTCTATTAGCAATCTGACATTCAGCTTATCTTCACTCATCCCTGTAACCTGGAATTTGTACTGTGCTGCTTATTCAGTGAAATTAATTTCCCTTACAGTAAATGTCAGGGCGGCGCCTCTGGGCAAAAGGAAACCCAACTACTTTGCAAATTTATATTCAGGCTGCACAGCCTCTGGACACAGATTATGTGGAGATTTAATACAGAAAACATTGCAGGCACAAGTGCACTGTGTTGGCAGAATAAATAAATTCATCCAGGTGTGAATAAACACCTTGAGCTCATGTTACTCCAGAAAGGAGGGAGGGAAGGATGCTAGAACAAGCATATTGGCGTGAAATCACAATTTTCCTGGCAACATTCAGCTTGTTTTAGTACCTGAGTGGAGCAGATGTGACTGTAGCTTTTTAAGGTCTTTTCTAGGATATCCCTCTTAGGAGATGCCTTAGTCTTCCTTTCACAGACAAAACACCACTGTTCTTCATTTGTCAGTTTACCACTACTAAGGATTGAAACCTGCTGTGTACAGCCACAGGCTGCTTACATTGGTGAGGAATGTCACTTCACTGGATCTCTTTTTTTCACTGGATCTCTCTCTCTATTTTTTTTTTTTGCAGAAGACTTCGCTGCACAAGGAACTACATCCACATGCATCTCTTCACATCGTTCATTTTGCGAGCCTCGTCCAACTTCATCAAGGATGCTGTTTTGTTTTCCTCTGAAGACACAAATTACTGTGGGGCATACACGGTAACTCTCTGCCCGCCAGCTTGTTCCACCCCTCAGTTTCCCAGCAAGATCCTAGCAGGATCTAATGTACAGGGAAGGAAATCTCCATCACAGCTTAATATTCATCATGAGGGGTTATGTGAGAAGAGAGATGCTCTGCCCCTTCTCTGAGAACACATTAAATATTGCTGACTTAAACTGCAGTGCGAGACCTGATAGTAAGATAAGGGCTTGCACTCAGAGAGTCTGGGACAGGAACCTTCCAAATTTTGAAATGCTTTTACTTTTTTCTTTTTATTGGCAGCAAAATATTTTGAAAATGTGGGTGTGAGAAGGGGTGAGCAACACTGGAGATGATGATCAATGCTTTAAGCTAAAAGACAGGGATTAGGAAGAGTAACAAAAATAGGCTTGTTTTGTTTTGTTTTACCCCACTGTTTTTGCTGAATTTTTGTTGCAGAAAAATAACATTTTGAGAACATTTTAGTTTGTCTTTATCAACTACTTTTCTTGGGGGAAAAAAGATTGACAATACACTCACATGCTTCTCTAAGGTGATATTAGTGTTACTGGTACAAAGAAGATAGTAATAGTGAAATTCCCCTGAGACAGTAACCTGAATCCACATGTCCATGACACATTCAGTTCTAGTGAGGCAGCTGATTAATGCATTTAGGAGTGCCAGCTCTGCTTTCTTGTCATGTCTCGAGGACACCCATTTAGTCCCCTAATTGCTATAAAATGTCTATTTGCCAAGATTAATTTACAGCTCGCTCTTTCTGTTAGAAGGTAGGCACAAACCCAGGCAGGAGCTAATTATCCTCTCTTTCCTCAGGCTGGCTGTAAGCTCACCATGGTCTTCTTTCAGTACTGCATCATGTCTAACTACAGCTGGCTCCTCGTGGAGGGGCTGTACCTCCACACTCTCCTGGTGATTTCTTTCTTCTCAGAAAGGAAGTTCCTCTGGTGGTTCATCGCCCTCGGATGGGGTACTGGCTCTCCCTTCAGTAAGAATAACTGGGTTTATTCTGCCTCTGGGATGAACTTGTGAAGCAGTAACTGGTTTTTTCAATTGCAGGTGCCCCAACTGTGTTTGTGGCTGCATGGGCAACTGCTAGGCAACTCCATGAAAATATTGGGTAAGTGCTATGGAGTGGGGGAAGCTGGCATGCCAGGGGGAACATGCAGCCCTGTGCAGGCTGCTCCATAGGGTCCTACTCGTTTCTAATTGCTGGGAGCAAGTATATCAACCAATATCCCTCTGTGGTGGGAGCCTGGATCCTAGTGTGGGTGTGAGTAGAGGTCCAGCTGAGCAACCTAAGAAAAAGCTTCCAATTCCATTTGAGCATTTTCAAGCGTAGGAGGTAGCCTTCAGGTATGTATTCAGCCCATGATGTTTTCAGTATCTGTATTAACTTCCTGAATGGTGAAACTTTGTTTCTTTCTCTTCTCCTTTTCAAAATTTTGAACAGTATTTTTTACTTTAAGAGAAGGACATATTTCTGTCCGGTGCAGGTGGGCAGTTTTCCGCCAGACACGTTGTACCACTAAGTGAGAACAGGAAATTAGTTTTGTAGGGAAGGGAATAGGGGCCTATCTGAGGTGCAAAACAGACTAAACCTGTTTGAAAAGACACCAGTGTTTTGATAACTGACTGCACCTTCTCTTCTGTTTTTACAGGTGTTGGGACATTAACACTGATGCCAATACCTGGTGGATCATTAGAGGTCCCATAGTTTTGTCTATTTTTGTAAGTCTTTTCTGGGACAAGCAGATTCAAACTGTATTTTCAAATACTGTGAAGTCAGAGCTCATCTACTCAACATGCTTTAGGAGTGTGTTAATGAACTGATCTCAGACATGTGTCTGAACTGGTGTGACCCATGAGTTACTGCTTAAGCAACTTTGCTCAGCAGGACTTAGTCAGTAACTAATGCCCCAAAGCTAAGTTCACAAGGAAAGCTAGAATGTCCTCTCAAGAAGCAAGAGCCTGAAGAAGATCAGGTTTCCACATCCTGTTGATTTCATATGAACTTGGCTGGTTTGTGGAAGCTTGTTTTGGACTGTTTCAAAGAAAGCTCTGGAGGAGAAATGAGTTGCTGTACATTTCAGTACAATTACTTTTGTGTCTGCTGGTCAGTGCCTCTCTCAGCAAAGCCAAAACCAACTTGCCTTCCATGACCACTGGCTTTTGCTTTCAGGAATGAAAACAGCTCACAGGTTGCACGCACCACATATTAGCAGACAGCACTGAGGTACTGCTCAGTGAATTAAGGCACAGGCGTTGAAGCTCAGTGTGAGCCTGCCCAGTGCAAGGCAGTAGTGATGACAAGAACAGTTTCCTGCATATAATACTCAACACCTGTGTTTTGAGCATTTGCTGGTGCTCTCCTTCAGAGCCTTCGGTACCATGGGGCTGGAGCTGCTGCTTGGGATGGTTGTTCTGCCCGATAAAGATGCTCTGGGTCAGACCATGCTGCAATGCCCTGTCTGAAACCCCAGTCCAGAAACGTGAACTGCTGGTTACTCTCAAGTAACCTGCTGACACTCCAAGTGAGACCACAAGGGCTGGTTGAGGTTTTCACGTTTCCAGTAAGAACCATTATGTTTGCAAAACACGAATGGCAACATTTGCACACTCTCAGAAACCCAGGCAGCAGAGATGGTGGGTTAAAGTTCTGGTCCCATTGACCAGTAAGCAATCCTGCATCCCCACAAAACAAGCAGCAGACTGCACAAGTGATTTGGGATCAATGAGGCCATGGCATTTATTTCTCTTTACGAAACAACCCTCATGCTAGGAACCACTCAGCAATATCTAAAAGCCAACAAGACCCAGGCATTCTGCAAGACAAAAAAGCACAATTTATCTTTTGGCGGCCCCCACCCGCTATCGCCGTCCAAGTGTCCTCAGAATGCTGATCCTGCCTAGTTTAGCCACTGAAGGCAGAAGCTGCCTGCATGACTGCAGGTTTTACCCAAAAGAGGCTTTACTCAAGCCCATAGCCAAACAAACAGCCAGATCTTAAGAACCCAGATCTAATCTCTGTATTCCTCAGAGTCCTCAGCAGTTCAAAGGGCAGAAAATCAGCCCGATAAACACCTTTGTGCTCCTAGGCTTGCGGCTCATTCCTGCGCTGCCCGCGGGCAATTCCTCCCGGCAGGAACCCCGCCGCTCCCCCTTCCCCTGTGGTTTTTAACAGTGAAAAGTCCTGCTCAACCTACACGGCTCGTCCCTGGCCTAACGGGTTAAAAACCCCAGAATACCCAGACCTGAATCTCCTTTGCTACCCACCACCCCTAAAATACATCTTTCCTTCATGCTGTCCACCTCTAGCTCCTCCCAGCTCTACTCCTTTCCTCGTCCCTCCCCAGCTTCCCCAAACTTCTTGCCCTCTCCAGACTCCCTCAGCAGCCACAGTTGCTCCCTTTCCATCCAGTGAGTTTAAAGAACTCGGGGACTTTCTGTGTCTGTCCCATCTCCAATAGACCTGATTCTTTCAGGGAAACCCACCACCCCAGGGCCCACAGGCACATAGGACCCACCATGAAGAGGATGCACCTCTGCAGTGGTGTTTGCAGGCAGAGGGAAGGGTTAAGGGCCTGCCACAGTGCAGGGTGTTGCAAAAGGGGTGCAGGTCTGCAAGCCAAGGGCAGATCAGCCCGGGGTCGCTCCCCACGGGACAGAGACACAGACACGCTCAGGCGGCTCTGCCTCCCCTGCAACTCCCACTCTTTGCCTGAGGGTCAAACGAGCAGAAACAGCTATTGCTTCATCTGCACCCAAACTGAGCAGATCAGCATTTTTATCTGATATCCACCCGTCGAGAGGGGGAAAATGCAAAAGGAAGAACTCCAGTGTTGACTCTCTCCTCTCCCCAGTTTTAACTGCTTTGCCTCGTGATCCCAGACCACACCCAGTCTTTTTGGTAGGGAAAAGACAGCACTTGTAACCCCAGTGAGCAAGTGATAGCTCCAGTGCTGCCTCTTTGCTGGCATCCAAAGTGGAGCCAGACTGTGTAGAAGCTGTCAGAACCCCACAGCCAGAAGGGGCCACACCGATGTTCCTGGTCTCCCTGCCCTTTGGTGATCTGCCTGGATAACAAGCCCTGACCATCTCCATAACTAAAGCTGCAGCAAACCAGCAGAGAAAGCACCCAGCATCCAAGCCCACGATGGCCAAGTGGGCTGGAGAAGCAGGAACAGAGACTGGGATGGGAACATGGACACAGACAGGCCAGCCCCAACCCCTCTATTCTTTCTGCTTGGTCCAAGCCCCCCAAATCAGCTCTGCTGATACCTGGCAGTTACATAAGTGGATACTGGGTTTGTTGTTTGGTGGGTTGCTTTCACATTCTTACTTTGGTTGCTTTTTTTTTTTTTTCAGATTAATTTCATTCTCTTTGTCAACATTTTAAGAATCCTGATGAGGAAGCTCAGCTCCCCTGAAAAACGGAGCAGTGATTTCAACCAATACAAGTATGTCCCTTACATCCCTTAAAAGACATGCTAGCCCACCTGAGCATTTCTTGCTCCTTCTACACCAGATTTTCTCTCTGTTTTCATTCTCAGAAGACTTGCAAAGTCAACACTCCTCCTCATCCCTCTCTTTGGGGTCCACTACATCATCTTTGCTTTTTTCCCTGAGGATGCTAGCAGTGGCACAATGGAAATCCAGCTGTTTTTTGAACTGGCTCTTGGATCATTCCAGGTAATATTTGACAAGCTATTATTTCTTTAAAATAAGAAAAAGAGGTAGAACATATAACTGCAACAGACTAGAGGTTCCAATGGCAAAGCCAAGCTGTCTGATTTCCCTTGAGATGCCTCATCCCCATTCAAAAGCTGAAACTGCAGTTCTGTGACCACAGTTCTTTTATCTTTTAGGGCTTTGTTGTGGCTGTACTTTATTGTTTTCTTAATGGTGAGGTGAGTTTTGTGTGTATAACATTCTTTTTTATTCCTGAAGCATGCCTTATTAATCAGTGGGATACCTCCCCCAATGAATTACACATTTTATCTGAGGGTTTTCTTCCCAGCTACCTAACATCACTTGTGAAATTCCTCCTAGACCTGGCAAGCCTAGGTAATTGTATGCCAGATGCAAACATCACCTCTCAACTCCTGCAACCCTTTCATAAATCAGATAACATTATTACTGTCTGGGAACTGAGGGTGGGAGCACCATCCCTCACACAGTCACACTGACAGCTGGCTGGTTCTGACATATGATACCATTATCTGTCGTGCCATCCATGGCTGTTTTATTTGCTCAATACTTAGGAGGGAATTTATCAAAAGCTATACCCAGTCCAAGTTTGTTAAGCAAGGTAAAGCTTTTGGTAGAGAGACCATTTCCTTTGTAGTTGCACGATAACTCCCACGCTTGTGGGCTAGAACTTGCACTCTGAAATGCTGCTGCTGGTAGAGGTGGGGTGAAACATTGTACAAACCTGGAAGATCTAGAGGTAATTGGAAGGAAAAAAACCCCAGCAAACCAGTGCCTAAGAAGAAAAAGTCACTTTGAAATGAAGGAGGGGTTTTGAAATACCCTGACTGATCTTTTAACAGGGTTCAGAAAAAGTTGTTTTGGAAAAAAACCCTGATTTTCTTTTTTCTTTTTTTTTTTTTTACCTTAGAGTGCCAAAATGTCCTGGTTTAAATCTAAAATTAAAATTTTGAAAAAACCTTAACCAAACACTTCCTAAGGCCAGCTACATTCTGTGAACAGTTTCACCTGCAGTTAAACAGCAAATTGTGTGGCTACAACAACAGTATCACTAGAAGTGTCAAGAAACAGGCCCTACCTTAATCCCTTAAACTGGGTGTTAAATAAATAAATAAACCTTGGCAAAGGTAACCCACTCTTGTTTTCCTGTCACACTGCTCTCTGCAGTGCAGGGTTCCAACATAAACTAGCTGAACTAAGTATTTTATGACCTTTCTACCTAGGTTCAGCTGGAAGTTCAGAGAAAATGGAGGCAGTGGCATTTAAGCAAACACTGGCGTCAGCATCTCAGCACCTCAGCGAGTAACGGAGGAAGTGGCTTGACTCAAGAGATGCAGATGGTGAGGTCCAGCCCACCGGAGCACAGGAGAGGAACCCTCCAGAGGTCAAGTGTGCTTTAACACTGTGCACCCGAGGGTGCCTCCATGCTCAGATACACATGGTGAAGTGCCATGGACTGAGCTGGAGCCTTGTGTACATATCCGAAAGCAGGACTTGGCTGTGGATCAGCGGTTCTTGGAGCACATCTGTTCATGTATATCCTGTGCAGCACCACGGTTATTTTGCAAAGCAGAATGGGCCAAAATATTATGCTCTTCCTTGAGTTTCTGGCCACAGTAATTTGTGTTTCCTTCCACACCTGCTGCTATTTCTACCTTAAATGTAACCTTCCATTTTCCATGCGGTTCTCCAATATGTTCAAGGCTAAGCCAGGCTGGTGAGTTTTTGATGTTCTCTATTTCTTCTGCTGCAGAAGCTGGGAGGACATTCAATTTTGTACGATGAAGGTTATATTCTATGCTCCAACACAGCCCATGGGTTTGAATTGCAAAATTAATTAATCCCTAGAATTTATCAAGATTCAAAGTCTTTCTGTTGTGGTGATAGATGATGGACACTTAGAACATAAAGCACAGCTGAGCTCCAGTTTCCTCTCTGACTGCATATCCATTGCTCCAGCGACAGTGGCAGGTTCAGACAGCTTTTTTCCTTTTCCTCTTTTAACAGTGGAGACCTTGGATGCAACAGTGGTCCAATTTGGATAATTGTTAAATTTGGATAATTGTTAAATTTGGAAATGGTAAAAAAACTATTACAGCATATTCCAAGGGTGACCAAAAAAACTTCAGTAAGATAGCTCACTCCTGTTGTGTCTGTACCTCTGAGATTTGACCAGCTTGTATTTGAAGGGCAGCAATGAAAGCTCTTGAGACATCTGAAGCTCAATTGAACTGGACAGTAGAAGCAATCCTATGAAAACAATACCATAATGGCTACCAAAAATCTGTTTAGAGGCTACAGTCCCTCAGTGTACTGAAATCTGCAAGGCTGTGCACTGTAATACACTGTCAAAAAGTATCTGAGCAATCACAGCTTTACGCTCTTAAGGACATATTTAAGCAAATTTCCCTGTTTTGAATGAGAAAGGGATAAAATAATTCATCTGACAAATTAAATCAAATCTCCAACTTGATTTTGTATCCACATTTCCCTAGTTGGGGCGATTTTTGGCTGGGTTTCTTCAAGGTCAAAGATGATTGAACCGAAAGCAAATTGTGTTTATCACTTCTCCCTCCTTCCGATCACCAACAAGACATTGGCAAAACATGCATGGCATGTCAAATGCTGCCTGAGCAGCATTCCCCAACCCCCTCTGCCAAAACTGCTCCAACGAGCTTTTAATCACACCAAATGCCTACATGGTAGGCTTCTGCCATTTTATCAGAAGGCAAACATGCAGAGAAGTTAAAAGGATACATTGAAGGTTAAATTACCTGTACCCAAGCAGGTTTTTGAGTGCAGTTAGCTCTGTCTGAAACTCTGAGATTCAGGAAAAAAATATCTTTTTCTCTGGCAGTGCTGAGAGTCATCCCACACCCTCCCTGGTGCAGCAGGTGCTGCAGGCAGCAGCACACAGAGGGCAGCCAGGAGAGGAAGGGCACTCAGCAGCAGGGAGAGCTTGGTGGTTGCTCCAGCCTGCCCTGCCTGGTTGGCTCTGTTGGCTCATGCCAGTCACCCAACAGTAGGAGAGTTGAAGCTCTTTATGACCGGGAGAAAAATAATGAGATGTAAAGCTGTAAACTGGCAAGTGTTTCAAGGAATTACTTTAAACTTACATTTTTGGAAATAGCAAGGTTTCAAGTTGGCTTTGTCCTTTAAAAGTCAGTCAAAACAAGTGGAAAGAAGAACAGAAGCAGGATCAGTCCCATGCCCAAAGGAGAAGTGAAAGCCCCTCCATGAAGGTTGGAATGAAAAGATCTCACTTTTTGCTGACTCACCCAAGCCAAGCAAAGCCTCCGAACTTCTCAGCGGTTCACTCTGTCCCAGTGCATTTAGCAAGTCAGATACTTCCGAAAAAATGTGACCTTAATTTTCTCTCTGGCCTAGGAATGAGACCAAGAAGGGTAAAACAACTTGTATATTCCCTCTCTGAGAATTAAACATTCATCCTTCAAACCAAAGCAGCTGTTTGTTTTAAATGCAAGTGTCTCCTTCCAGCATAAATGAAGAAATACAGATTCAGAGATACAATAACATGTAATTAATTAGATCTGATGCAATTACTGGCTCTCACACAAGCCAGTGTAAGAGCTCAGCCCTGCAGTGCATAGTTAGGACCAGTACAAGACTGGGAGGAGCCCAAGCTGAGCATGATACCTGTTTGTACAGGGGCATACCACATGTGCCCCAGAAAAAAATGATGCTGGTTTTTATATTTAAAACCTCCCAGTTCTAGCATAAGGTATTGTTTTACATGGCTATTTTGATTTTATTTATCTTGCCTGAAATAACCAAGAAAAAGGAATTATTCCCAGATTCCGTATTACATGTTCGCTTCAGGCATCGAGCACAAGTCTTGTTTGTATGAAGAGCTAGGGCTCCATAAAAAACTCCTGGATGTCAGCTAGAATTTGGAGTCCTCAGCTCTTGGGGAAGATCATGTCCACTCAGGAAGATGCCAGAAGCAGGCAGTGCCTGGAGTTATGATGCTGTGACCCAGTCCTGATTTCCGCTGGGCGTAGGACGCTGCTGCCAAACACGACAGGGGAATGGGTTCTTACCTTCCCCCATCTCCTGGGCAGGCACTGCAAAGGCTCCCTGCACTGCTGGGGATCTTGCTTGTTTAGCTGTGCTGAAGGATACTAGAGAAAACAGCTACTTATCTCTGGGGACATTGACATGTTTATAAGCAGATGAAGAGGAACAGGAAAGTAAATCTCAGCGAGCAATGCAAAAAAGCAGGAGACAAGGCACACAGGCTGAACTCCAGGCAAACTCCATATTCATAGAGTCCACCCACTGCCCTTTCATTACACTTGCTCCTGGGTATTCAATGTAAATCAGGTGGCTGTTACCAGTAAACAGGACCTGAGGACCACCTTTCACACAAGCAGTTATCATTGTTCAGGGACACTGCTGACAGCCTCTGGCTATTCGCTCCAGGTGCCCTGAAGAACCAGTTGCCCTTCTGCAAGCCAGCAGGGCAGGCAGCAGCTCCAGCAGCTGGAGCATCAGCAGCCTAAGAGCCAATGAATTTAAGAGGAAGTCATTAATGGATTTTCTGTCCAACACAGCAACGAGGAAGTTCCTAGCAAAACTGTCAGAAGCAAAAACCAATAGTTGTGCCGTGAATAATTACCTTGTGCAATGCCTGAGAGCAGGGGAGCTGAAATGGGCTGTTTCAGAATGGGTGGTACCAATTCAGTGGGGTTGGGTCCAGTGAAGGTGAGAGGCCCCAGGAATTCAGGCAGCACCCCTTCCAGGACACTGCCTGGGGAAGACTCTTGTTTTCACCCAGAAATGAGGCCCTTATTGCATGTGCCAGCTGACTTGGAAGGTTGAGAAGGGCCATTATCAGCTTACCATAGGCCCCAACAGAGGGAAAGAGAAAGCAGGTGAGGACAGTCATGCAATGTATCTTTTTAATCACATTCCTGTGGCTTGCAAAGCAAGCAAGGCTCAACCCCATTCCAGGTGTGCCTCCAAACACAGCTGATGAACGTACTAGAGACTTAAAATCAAAATAAGCATGCTCTAGGGGACCCTGCTGGAGCAGGGAGGCTGGACTAGATGACCTCCAGTGTGCCCTTCCAACCTTAACCGTTCTGATTCTGGAAAAATACAGTCCAGGCAGGACACCTGTCTAGCCAGCATGCCCTCTATCAACATTTCCTTATTCTTGTCCACAAGCAATGGCTGGTGTACAAGTGTCCAATTAAAGTTAGTAACTAAGTCTAAATGGCTCATTAACAAGAAGTGATGTTCATTACCCTGCTTTTAAGAGATGTTAAACTGCCTGAGACAGGCCAACGACCTCTCCTGTTGGAAAGAGAGCACCAGGTGCTAATTAACTTGAGATTACATAAACCAATTCAATGGTGTAGCTGGGAAGCTATTTTCCTCACATTTAACTAAATTTGCTAATACAGTGAGCTCTGAGAAAAATATAGAAATACATTTGTACTCAGATACCACTTCTTGCAGGACAAACAATCAGAGCTGAGGAAAAGAGCAAGGATGCTTCAGACATGGGGTGCAGTGTGGGAACAGGGAGGTGAAGGACACAGGAAAGAGCTCTTTAGCTGGTAAACAGAGCACATGCAACAGCAGGAAATCATTAAAGAGCCTACAAGGTTATCTCAAATTCCCACGACGCAGCACAGCTGACTACCCCTCTTGTTTTGCAGGACAAGAAAGCAGTGCTGGCTTCTCGGGCTGGTGCAGGCACATGGGAGAGAAAAGGAGAGGGGAGCACGTAGTGGCCTCAGTTCCCTTGGTCAGAGCTTGGCAAAGCACCAAGCAGTCATTTCTTCATCAGTTTAGCTGGGCAAACACACAGAATGGTGCCTGGGAGATTATGTAAAACCCCACTTATCCCCCTAAATCTGCACCCCAATATCTAAAGATAAAAAGAGCAAATTACAGTTCTTATTTCAAATCAATTTATTTAACAAACTTCAGGAATATTGCTTGACACTTCCACACACTTCAGAAAATGAACAGTGACCCACTGAGCAGCACAGGTTGCTCTATATAAGGATATAAGGATTTCTCCAAGACAATCGACTCTGTTTTATAATATTTTGCTGTCAAAATACATCTTTTCCCAGAGTAATTAAGTTGAGCAGTACTATACAAAACCAGTTGGAAAAAAAAGTTACTCTATTTTCCCCAGAGGATTCCCTACCCCCAACAAAAGGCCTCTTCTTCAGCTAGCAGAGGGCATCCTAAAATTATTCACAATTGCACCACGTCTAGGGTGAACTCAATGGCCAATTGTCCAGTCTCGCTCTAACCCGAGCAGGAGGCACCAGCCTGGAACCCGGTCTGGCTATGGCTGCCTTCCAAGGAAGGGGATGGAGGCACAGCCTCCTGCTAGCATGGGGGAGTGTACACACAGAACCCATTTCCAAGTCTGGATGTCACCAAAGTGTCACTCTGAAGTTACATTCATGTTTCTAGAGAAGCCACAGACACTCTTACACGTAGGCAAACTGTCCTGCCTGGCACGGGCACCCCCAGGCACAAGTGAATTGTTGGTTGGTTAAGGTACTCCTGGTACACCTGGTAATACCCAAGTGCAACAGTTTGGGACCAGACCTTGCAGGGTCTCTCTGGCCTAAATGGCTCTGCCAAAGCCAACAGCATGAGCTCACACAAACAGCTGCAAATTCAGCCCACCAGCATGTCTTCAGCAGTGCAGTTCAGCAAATCAAAAGCACCTTCACAAACAGACACAGTCACAGTTTCGTTTTCCAGAGACGGGTTAAGGGCACAAGTCCTTGTGCTTGAGAGTGGGCCAAGAAACCCCAACAAAGCATCAAACACTACAAGGGCTTCAGGAGCTGTTTCGGTAGCACAGCTCTGCATCATCTTGACAGAAAGATGAGCAGATCCTTGGGCAAAAGTACAACTGCCACTGTCCAGAGCAAGCCAAGTCTGAACCGGCTTCACGAAAGAGGCTTAGGAGTGTTGTCTTAAAAAGTTACAGAAATTCAAGAGGGAATGGAGACTGCCCTCCTGAAGGCAAGCGAGTCCACAGGAACACGCTCATCGAGTGTGGCACATTCAGCTCAGGCACGGCTTAAGATTCTTAGCTTTCAAAGACAAAGCTGTTTACTCATGGCTTGCCTACGCAGCCTTCCCAGCCTCTGTGCTACAATGCCTTTGTTTCAGGTGAAAGACTGTGTCAAACTTGTTGTACGGGAAACCAAAACCTTGCTCAACAGACAAGGTACAGGGATGAAACATGTAGAAACATTTGTTCTAAAACAAAGATATAAGCAGCTTTACCAGTGGATAAAAAGCAAACAGTAAACCAGAAACCCTGAAATACTCTGAAGGCATTTTTAACTGTGGGCAACCGAGTGCCGTGTGTTGGACAGGGAGAACATATGTAGGGCAATCTACTCTACAACCGAGGTCTCTCGTTTTACATAAGACACCATGGAGAATTTCAAAGCTGTAGCAATTTTAGAGGACTTGACTCAGACATTGGCAGATGGAAGACCAGCCTTAGCATAGTAATTTTGGCCAGGTCTCTCAACATTTCTACCAGCGGTGACAGATTAGAGCTGCACCCATCAGCCCCTCCTTAGGCAATCACAGGGCTGCTTCTCCTCCCAGGCTCACTGTTAGTCAGGGGAAGGAAAGGACCTGGTCCGGTCAGGAGGATCTAGAGCTTTCTCCCATAAGAAATGCTACAGAAGACTCTCAGCTACAGGATAAGCAGATTTCTCACTGCCCCAGTGGAAACATCCCAGAAGCTGTGGTGGTCTCTGCATGGTCTGCCCAGCCACAACACCCCAGGAAGCCTCTGCAGAGCTTGTCCCTCTTGCCCCAAAGAAACAATGAAAAAAACCACGAGCAATGCTCTGTTACCGTAAACTTTACAAGGGTTATGAGAGAGCCAGTTTGGTTGACCAGTTGGCACATGTCCCTCAAGTGTGGCAGGAGAGTGGTGACACTGGGGGCGAGGCCACAAGCACAGGGACACACACTGTTGCCTGAGGAAAGCATCACATCTCTTCCCTGTACAACTGCATCACCCAACACCTATCCCCAGCCCCAGGTCAGCACCTCTGTCTGAAGCCTCCCCAAAAAACCAACCAAGAAACGGACTGATAAAGGAACTTGCCAGAAGGAAACAAAACCTGTGACCAGATCAAGTTTTGTGTGCCTTCTCTTTTGAAAGAAAAACGGAGCAGTAAGATCCAGTGAAGATTTTCAATACTCCACACCAGTGAGCATGGCCAGGCAGAAATGATCTGTCCCTGAGCCAAAACAAACCCAGGAGACACACCGAAGCTGTATCACACTCTTCATAGGCTCCAGAACATGGGGAAAAGCACAGCAACACCAAACACACAGCAGTACAGGTGTTGTGCCAGCCTCAGAACAACACGTGGGATAGACTGCGGTCTTCCAAACCTCTACACATTTAACGGGACACCCTCTGCTTTAATCCACTCCTCCAGAAAACCACATTGCGGTGGCAGCCAGTCCCAGTCTCTGCTTGGCTGGTGTTGCACAGCCCTCCATGCTGACCAGTGGGTGGGTATGTCTTCTACAGGCATCAAGACTGACTCATGCTTCCCCTCCTTGCACACAAATTAAGACAGGGCATCCTTTTCAAACTTCATTAGACTCTTTTTTTCCAGTCTAATTGGCAAAGCTGATTACACAAAGGCAGAGGTACCTCCTTTGTGCCTAGATTTTGCCTACCCCATTCCTGAGGTGTGTGAGGCTGTTGATGTGAAGTCCACTGATCCCGTTAAGGAAGAAGAGAAAGGCAGCAATGAACTCACACCAGTATGTCAGCGTGAAGCCTGTGAAGGTGAGGTGATCCTTCACAAGGATGGAGAAGCTCAGAACACCAGAGGCTGACAGCAAAAAGGAGATGAGGATGAGAACAGAACCCATCGCCCATTTTCGCCTCGCATTGGCATCGTCGCAGACTTGGGACACCATCAGCAACTCCAACCCAAATATGGCAACCACAACAGCAAAGGACACCATGCTCCTGATGGGAATCACCCCCACGCTCAGCCCCTCCACTTGGGCCAGGCTGAGGTCGGTGACACACTTCAGGACGCTGTCATTGCTAACGCTGCAGAAGTGCCACAGTCCAAAGAGCTGTCCCCTCGCAAAGAGCCAGCGGCCATCACAGATGGAGATGGACGACAAGACCACGGCTATGGCCACGCACAGGATGATCAGGGTCCTGATGAGCGTCTCAAAGAAGGATTTCTGTGGTCTCCGGTGTGCCAGCAGGTGCTGCGCCTGAGAGGAGAGTGTGAGGAAAAAACAAAACAGAGTTAACTGTGCTACTTCACGGTGAAACGAAGCCAGAGGGACAAAGCTGTGGGATTCAGTATATGAAAATATTTACTTGTGCACATCAAACCCCTCCTCACAGGGGAAGGCTGTACACAGGAGAAAGGAAGGGTGGGTGAAGCTCTCCCGGTTCCCTGGCTCCACAAACAATCCTCCCACGTCAAGGCCCGGGACGGGAATCACAAACGCTCTCAGCTGAGCAAGGTCCCTGCCCCACGGTCTTGCGGCACAGCCTCCTGCTCTGACAGGGCTGGAGGAAGCCACCGGCCCCTGGGAGGATGGAGGCCGGTGGCTGGGACAGGGGAGGCGGCAGCAGCGGGCTGGGGGGGGCTCCTAGTTCCCAGCACTGCCCTCCTGAGCTGCAGCCAGCCGGGCTCTCCTCCTCTGCCCGGCAGCAGCAGCGGCCCGAACCTGGGTCCTCACCCCGGGGTCGCACGGCTCAGCCGCCCCGGAGCCTGGGGGGGATCTTCGGCTGCAGCCCCCGCAGACCCGCATGGGCAACGCACTTCCCCTTCTCACCGAAACATAATGGAAAGTGGAGCCGAGAGCCCGCAGCCCCCTCGCACAGCCACGTGCGGCGGGGAGGGGGAGCCGCGGCCCCGGGGCGCCGCCGCCGGCCGGGGAGGGCGGGAAGGGGGGATCCGGCCGGCTGCGCCCCGCTGCTCCGGGAAGGGTCGGAGCTGCTCCAGGAAGGGTGGGAGCGACCCCGGCCGCGCAGGGACAGGCTGAGGAGCAGCCCCGCGGCGGGAGGGCAGGAGGGAGCGGCT
>VZTJ01004575.1:713581-766834 GCA_013397795.1 Orthonyx spaldingii
GCCGGGGCGCCCTCCGGGCCCCCCCGCGGGTGACTCAGCAGCGCGGCCCCGACGGGCGGAGCCGGGCCGAGGCGAGCCGAGCCGGGCAGAACGGAGCCGGGCCGCTCCCCCGCTGCCCGGCACGGCGCGGGGGGCAGCGCTGCCCTGGCCCGGGGCACGGACTCGCCCAAGCCCGCTCTGGAGCACGGCCGCCGGGCAGGAGGTGTCCCGGGCGGTGGCGATGCCTCTCGTCGCGCTGCAGTCTCACCCCGCCCCTTGTGAGGGCTCGAGGTGCGCTCCTGCCGCCAGGAACAGTTTGCGGTGTAGCGGAGGCTGCCCCAGCGCCGCCCGCTCGCCCGGGACAGCGCAGGAGCCCCCGGCAGCGGCTCTGGGGCTGCAGCGATGGGCTGCGGTGACACTGGAGACGCCTGTGGGTACAGGAACACCCCGTCCTGCCCCCGCCGTGTCTGCGCCGGTGTTTGTGCTCCCGAAGCAGCTCGGCACCGGCTCCGGTGCAGCCAAGGCCTCGCACCTCGGGCTGTGTGCGCGCTCTTATCCGTTACCAGCCTGCTCTGCCTTACCTATCCCTACCTGTACTGTCAGCAGAAACCTCTCTGCTCATAAAGTTTTGTGCCATTGTTCTTTTCCCCACTCATGTTTTGCCATCCTCTAATGAATTACTGATTGCTGTACCTTTTTTTTTTTTTTTTTCCCTCCCTGTAACAGCTTTTTAAAAGCCCAAGAAAGTTGGGTGTTGCTGTGTCATTATAAATTCTTGTTTTACTGCCAAATTCTGATTTTGACTCCAGCAGAGTCTGAGGTCCAGTGGACAGCCCTACGGGTCATTGTTCTGGGCCTCCCTCATAGGCACAGGGGTCAGAATTTGGCCGAAAGTGGTTGGAAAGATCTCCTTCTCCAATATGGGGTGGTAGAGTTATTGTAACATTACCCTTCTTCCAGCTTCCATTTCTGAACTAATCATCTGTCTATACAGATTGTCTCATTATTTTAATCTCAATGCAATTTCATAAGGGCTTTCTGTGTTTCCTTTGAAACACCATTTATGTCTGCTATGATCTGTCTGGGGGTGTTTTCCATAACATTATTTCTAGTAAGAGTGAGTGTTCTGAACCGTGTTTACTTTAGTTTTCATACTTCTAATTTTAATGATAAATGCTGACCTTTTTATTTCTCTCCTTCTGCAGAGAGTTTTGTTAAAATGTTTTTCTACAAAGTTGTATACAATGTTAGATTATATTTCTATCAGACACCAAATTGAGATTTTCTCCTTTTGCAACCCATGGCAAATCTTTGCAAGGTCTATTGTTAAAACTCATTTTGTGGGTTTGTGGTCTGCAACATATTTTGTTTTCTGAAAATGTTAACCAAGCTAGCAAATTTGATGCTTGGCACATCCCTTTCATCTTAGGTTCATCAGTTGATAGAAGAGCTTTATGAACATCCTGGGCTCTTTATTCCACAGGTTAAACACCATTTCTGCATTGCATTGTGCAGACTGATTACATGCATTTGCTGTTATACCCTTCCACTTCAAAGTTCCAAATTCAACAATATATACGTAATTTTGGCTCAAAAAGCAAAACAGGTCTTGTCTCATTTGTTGCATTAGCTGAATAAATGCTGTTTGCATGTAACCATGCTGAGCAAAAGCAGACTTGGACCAGACAAAATATACCAACTCTTATCTGGCATAAACCTCATGTAACTTATGCTTTCTGTAACATTGGCTCAATCCTGCAAAGCGTTAGGCAATTTGGCCCACAATTAGCAAAATCATTAAGCGTAGATCTGCATTTAAAACATCTGAGTCATCCTAACGACTTCAGCAATTAAAAACTTTAATTTTTAACAGTGAGGGGTATTCTGCTGAGCAAGATAATTTTTTTTCTGTAAAAGACCATGGTAACTTTTGCATGAGTAAACACTTAATAAAAAGCTTTGGTGAATGGGGAAATTAAAGTGGTTACTGTGGAAACCATCACTGCTCCCCTGTCATACTTGGATTCTTTAGTAAATACATAGTTATGTGCCCAGCCTGTTCTTTGAGGAAAAAGGGTGGTTGGGGATAGTACTTTCTCTGCAAATGAGAAATTGTTCTAAAGTTTTGTAATGAAGTTTTCCCAAATATAAACAAGAACAAAAGTGGACCTGGAATTATAATTAGCATTGAATAGGCACTTTTAGAGTCACTTTCCTGAAGTCACCCCGGAGAGGATGATTGTAACAGTTGTGCTTCATTTCTGCATTTGCTTGGCTGGAGATACCCTCTGGTAAAGCTGTCTGGGTTTAGAAAGCCTCTGAGAACTCCTCACCTTTCTAAATGTAATGAGTTTATCTTCGTTGTCTCATTACAAAACAAGCCAAACATATTATCTGACTTTAAAAGAAAGAAAGAAAAAAAAGGCGGGGAAAATGCCTCTGTACTATTTTTGAAAATCATATATGAAAATGGTATTTTACAATAAAAAGAGCTCAGTGCCTTAAAAGACAAAAACATTTTTTTGTCTGAAAAATACATTACCTGTGTAATAACAACACAGTAAATGTCCTTTCAAGTGCTTTAGAAGTATTTTTGGTTCAGTTGTGTTAATGTAGAGTTCTTGGTATATTGCCAGTTTAATTATTTTGTTTAGAAAGTCCCTTTTCTCTATTGTTTAAGTAGGCATCTCACATCCTATCCCTGGAGAGAAAGTTTTTGAGGAAATGTGGTCATAAATAATGGAAATTACCAGAGACTGTTGTACAACACAGAAATAGTTTCACCTGGTTCATTTAGAACTATGAGAAGTTTAACACTGAAGAATCTGTTCCAGCTTTTCTCCTGCAGAAGCTTGGAGAAGGTTCAGGACTGAAATCTGAGGGTCACCAGGGGCTTAGGGAACAGTTGCCCAATGAAGAGAAATCACTCAGAGATGAAGCTGAACACGAGTGACTGAGGCACCACCAGTCCAGATTCATCTCATCTTGAAGCCAGTTATTTTCGTAAATGCACTTTTCTGTTTAATAAAATTCTTTCTAATCACATCTTTAATTCTTGGCATAGCAACTCACCTGGTGACGCATTTAAACACTCAGTTTTGTTAGATCTCTAGTTCAAGGTATCCCTCCAGACAGAGGTTGACCTGATCTTTGAGACAAAAAGATCTTGAGTATCTTGCAGACTGAGACTTTGGGAGGTGTCCAAGGTCTGTATGGGGGGAAAAACGTTACTTTTTCTTTTGTATCTTCCCAAAGCACTGAGCACGTAGAAAATGTTATGAGGAAGAAGGAAGAGGCTAGCTGTCTCCTGCCACTGTCCTTTTGCCTTCTCTTTTTCCTGGTAGTAGACTGAAAATGCAGGTTGAAGAAGCTGCACTCAGCTCAGGCTGGGTTCAGCCTAGCTGGGCTGAAACAGAGCTTCTGGAATGGGGCAAGAAGTCAGCAAGTTGCTGGCAAGCTGCTCCAGCCCAGCAGCTTCTGCAGACACAGGCAGTCATCCTAGGCAAATCGTGCCCCAGGCAGCAGCATATGTAACATAAGGGGGTTTGGGTTGTGCCAAGGCCCACACAGCTCAGCCCAGCCCCTTATCACAACGACTTTACCTCAGGATTTTCCTCCCATCACTGCAAGTTACTGCAGCCAAGCGGACAAACTCACCCTGGCGTGTAAAAGCACATAAAGAGGAGAAAGCTCCTGGGCCAGATGGTTTCACTTTGCCTCCTGCCTGGACACCTCTGCTGTGCCACAGGAAGGCAGACTGGCCACCAGACAGGGGCTACCACGTATTCCTGCAGCCCCAGGCTCTCCCCCTCACTGCTGGATGTGCATGAGAGGCCTGGGCTGCTACACATGGCAAAAATACCCACTAATACCCACCACCAAGTCTACGTCCTCTTGTCCATCCACATCAAACAGTACTTGCTAAAGAGCTGGGTTTAGAAACATGCTGATAATATGGGAGTCCATTACAGTGATTTTATCCCCCACCTCAGTTAAGTCTAAGAAGAGAGATTTGAAGCACGACAGGCTTAAAAGAATACAAATAGTATCCCAGCAAGAATTGTGTTTTCACTTCTGATCAGTTTTTGGACCTACCTCAGCATCACACGGCAGAGATCCGACACTGGGTGCTCACTCATTCGGCTTCGGATTCAGCCTTTTTCAGAGACCTCTGGCAATAGTTACCCGTGCTTAGGATATACCTCAAAATATTTACATCTGACCATTCTGACAAATCTGCTTTGAAATATACATTCAATACAAAAGAATAAAACTTTAGCCCTTTTAGCAGTACTAGAAAAATTTGAGTCCATATTTCAGTACTACATAAGCTGGGGGAAAGAATTCAATTTCTCAGCTGTCACGTACATATTTCTTCTCTCAGTAAAAACTCAGAACAGTAGATTTCAAAATACCAAGTACATTAAACTGGTGAGTCCATCTCTCAGATTCAGAACTTACTCAAAGGAGCAGTGTTTGTTGGGAGGAGGTAACATACCATTACCTCAGCCTTCTGGGGAACACAAGCTGGTGCCTTGCACATTTTGGTGGGGACAAACAAGGTGTCTGCTTGGCTGTGTTGGCCAAGTAATATAATCATTTTTCTTTCCAGGGTGTGGAAAGCAAGTGTGTGGTGATGCTTCTTTTGATGCAGCTCATAAACATATGTGTATTGGGAATGAAAGTTAAAAGATCACTTCAGACAAGCTCCATGTGAATTCCCTATTCTAAAGATAACACAAGTAAGCTGTGTTTAACTTTCACAGAGAGCCTGGTTCTAGAAGAAATATAAGCTCATTCTATAAATGACGAAGACATCTAAAATGAATTGGTGTTATTTGCACTTTAAGTGAGCAGCTGAAGATTGGCTAGTTCATAGATCAGAAGGTACTTCATAGACTTGTGTTAGGAGAAATAGACTATTTTTGTTCTATTAACTTTTACCCTTCTGAGTTAATTACTGTGAATGCACATAAATGTCTTACATCAATGTAGCATCAACTTGTCTTACTTCTACATAACTTGGACAACTTGGAAGACTTTGTAACGCATTTCTGGGGTGACTGCTACAGTATTTAGA
This sequence comes from Orthonyx spaldingii, assembly GCA_013397795.1. Classification (NCBI taxonomy): domain Eukaryota; kingdom Metazoa; phylum Chordata; class Aves; order Passeriformes; family Orthonychidae; genus Orthonyx; species Orthonyx spaldingii. The sequence goes on from VZTJ01004575.1 coordinate 718,641, forward strand.
AAACTGTCTCAACCATAATACACCTTTCTTTTTTGTCTCCCCAATTTATAATCAATCTCACAAGATGGCTTAGATGCCCAGTCACCCCAAAGTGGTATTGCCCACTACTGTTTGCTCTGACCACTCAAGGGGAAGAGCAAATATTTTGAACAGCAGCAAATGCAATTGTCATTTATTTTTAGCAGTATCATCAGGGCAAATAAGTTCAAAGGTTAAAATGTTTGCATCATGAAACAAGATCACTCCAGATGAGTACTGAAGAATTTTGAGTCAGTTGCACGCTGCAGTCAGCCTTGGAGTGCATTTTAATCAAACTGAAAAATTTACTTCACAGGGTTGAAAAATCTGTTATGATCCTTAATACTACAAGGTATTAAAACACACCACTACTGATTTGTTAAATCTATGCTAGGAGTGTTGCACCTTCACATGTTTGTTAAAAGCAAGCACAACCCATCAGACAGAGATTTCCAAGGAAAACATCATCCCCTTTTTCTTATCTCCACCTGCAGTGGCTGCCAACCAGCTCTGTGTAGCTCTGTGCAAGAGCTAACTGTAGAAGCATGACAGAAGGAACACTGTCTTATCACACACAGGAGTTAACGTTTATTATTGCCATATCCAAAGTCCAGGCTCCGTCCTGCACACTGCAAGCTCAGCAGAGCAGCGCTGGGTGCGTGTGTGCCAGCTGGCCTCTGACCTCCTGCGTGCTGCGCTGGCTTCAGCTCAGTCTCTGCTCCTTCCCCAGCACTGCCAGGATGAGGATGTTGCTGGCCTTTCTTTGATCTAACAAAGAGGAAATAGCAGCAACTCCCTGAGCGGGTGTCAGAACAATCCCCTGTTTTGCAGCACTGCCCAGCCATCAAAAGCATCTGATCCTCCACCAAGAGTACCTTACTGCAGGCAGAGCAATGGCTCTGGAGTTGTATTTCGGTTTGAGGCTTGCTGCTTCTGCTTCCAATCTCAAGGCTGTATACAATAACAGTTGTCTATTTTTACCACCTTATTAATTTAATAAAAGCAATTTCCTCTACCTACAAATCTGTTTGTAGATGCCCGTAAACCACCACCGCCCTGGTGTCACTGCTGCCAAAGTGTTATTTATGCAGCCCAGGTGCCTCACATGCCTTACCTGCGAGCAATATGTGGTCACTACGTCAGCAACATTTTCAGGCAGCCCAGCATCCTACACATTTACAGACATTCATCCTGCTGCTAGACAACCACAACCAGCCCCTCAACTCAGCTCAGTCTATTTCAACTCTTCCCTGCAATGGTAGCACCCACAGTTACTACCCGTGCAGCCAAGTTTTTTGTTGCTGCTTCTTGTCACAAATACTGTGTACAGTGACCACTAGCACCTTTGCTTCTGCCTTTGTGCCTTCTGTAGTCACTTACTGCAGAGCTCTTATTTCCACATCTTGAATTTTTCAGGTTGCTCCTGAGAGATATAGTTGATTGCCAAAGGGCAAGCTAAATAGTAAGACCACTGAAATTACTTTCTTAAGGATGGTGAAGCTGCAAGCAGAAAGTCCAAATAAAGACATCCAAGGTAGAGTACTCAGTCACTTGTATTACTCGGCAAACAGCATTATTTGTAAGCCTGGTCAAGAGCAAACCCTCTCTGGGATAAGCACTGTGTAGAAAGTGATGTTTTCCTAATGCCAGAGAGGTATGAGAAAGGAGAGCAGCACTGTAACAATTAATTGTCACAGGGGAAACAAAGCCAAATGAGGACTGAGATATAGGACTTGCTATTCCCAGCCCATTCTTTAGACCCAACTCCACTGCTTTAGCAGTCAAAAATTCTGACTACACCTGTTTTGACAGCAAACATGTTGGCAAAGCACAATGCTCACAGTGCATCAGCTTTCAGCAAACACGAGCAATGTGGAGCATTTGCTGGTATGAGCTCTGTTCAGATAAAGGTTGGCAGAATCCTTCAAGGATAACCAGCTTCACAAAATACAGCTGCCAAGACAGAGCTGTATCACAAAGATGTGGAATTTAGGGCTAGAGAAAAGGTAAAAGCATTTCATATGCTGAACATCTGCTCTTACCCCTCTCTTGTGAAGTGAATTTAATTAAGACAATCTCAAATAACAGAGGATAGAATACCAGGTAAAAAACTCAAATGCTTATTTTACTTACCCAGAACACGGAGGAACAAGAATAAACAGCCTTTTTTTTTGTTCTTTATTCTGACACATTTTAAAGAACAAAAAGCAGCTCTAAGAGCATTTCCCATTAGAACTAGCAAAGGGGAAAGTTATAATTTTTGAAAGCATGTGAAGTAATCTCTAAATCTACTACTCACCATATATAACTAGCTACAAAACTGTATTTACCTAGACAGATACATAATGATATTTTCATCCCTATGTAGTTCGATAAATCAATAATAAATCTTACCTGAAGAGTCCTTGAATTCCTCACCTGTTCAGATGCTAACCAGTACAGCAGGAATTATAATGCTTTATTCCTGTATAAGGTTGGGATTTTATTCTCAAATGCTCTATGCTGTAATAGTTCAATGTCACATTTTAAAAGTGAAATCTTCCCCTTCCATCATCAGCAGCTCCCAGAGACTACACTAGGCAGACCAAACAATTAAAAACCTACTACAGATGGTCACAACTGTGTGTTTTGTAATTGAACTTGTGCTGATGATCTCTGTCTTTCTGTTTGAGCAGCCTTGCCAGTGTTCAGCCCGTCTATACATGATCCACCCCTCACTGCAGCCTTGTACATGGCAACTCCAAGTTGATTCTCTTGCTTTTACACCATCAAGAGAATCAACTCCACTGGCTGTGGAACCTTTCCTTTCCCAGGGAAGGTTTTGTGCTCAGTATTTACCTTTTCTCTAGAAGCCCAACGTTGTTGTTGGGAAATAACATGCCCCAGAAGTGTTTTATCAAAGATGATTTGGCAGTTGTTGACTAAGTCTCTGCAAGCTCCAGGCAACAAGTATCAAGCACCTTGCTCTTAGCACACACAGCATTAGAGATAACCTTTCCCAGATAAGCTCTGTGGAGCTCCAGCCTCTGTAGGTTGTCACTCACCTACCTGGGCAAGGAGGCAAGGCTGAGTGGTTTGGAAGGAGCCGGCAGTGCCCAACGCAGGTGACCGACCCCCTCTAGTGGCGCCCGGGCAGGGGAGGACGGCTCTGCTCGGCAGCGGCAACGCGGGGTGAGCTCACAGCGACCACTAAGGGATGACCAGCACAACAGCCAAAGTACCAAATGCACTTTAATGAGTTCCAGATTTTGTCCCCAGAAGGAATTTATACCGTGTCAGTACATTAGGCAAGAAAATAATTTCTCCTGAACTACAGGCATGAGGAGAACCGACTATACTAGGTATCTAAGAAACCAGTTACTCTTAGAAACCATTTTTCCACATTATTAGAAATAAGGCAGGTTTCAGGCGTGCATGTAGCTGATTTTTCCAGTCCTCAGATGCCATATTTGCCCTTTAGTTCCTCCACTTTTGCTATGTAAGCTTTCATTGCATCTTCTTTGGACATTCCTGAAGGGCAGAACACAGGAAGCAGTCAGATACCTTTTACAGATTAAGATGTCTTTTACAAGTCACAATTCCTTGCCTGTGTCACCAGAGAGCAAAGGAGCCAGGAAGGTCACTTGGCTGTGAATCCACTGCTAAAGTTTTAAACAAATGTGTTCCATCAATCATGAAAAAACAGTATTTCAATTTTTGCACAGACAGCAACAAAGCAGTGTATTTGTTCTATTAATGTCATTGACAATTACTACAGGAAAGCTATTCCTTAAAACACCAGAAAAAAAGCCCCATTGTCATAGATTAGACCACTTGTTTGGCTCCTCATTTAGAGCTGGGAGCTCAGTTGTTTCTTCCAAAGCTTTCCTAACTGGAAGATGCATAACAGCTGGAGGGAGAGCTCAGTCTTCAGGGTATTAGGGTGGGACCAGGAAAACAAATTTAGGTTTCTGCTGCTGTTATTGTTGTTCTTTTTTAACATCTCAGGCCAGGTGGGCATTTTGCACCCTAATTCCCTTTCACACGGGCCATATTTTTCAGGATTACTTCTGCCTTGCAGAGATAATCAAAAGTAGAAGTTTATTACCATGGCATTCTGATCTTCTAGAACTTTTGTATTAAAAGGCAACACTATTCTGCTTCTTGCTGAACTACATGTGCCTTTCTGACTAGTTTGCCAGTGGTAATTTTACTCATTTCTTTAATCAGGTGCTTACCTTTCAAACCACTCCAGGCATCCCACTTTGCTTTGCCTTTGAAGTCTAGCATACCAGGGCGCTCTGAGAAGACAGGATAAGCAGCAGGATTAGCTTGTGTGATCTGGGTGTAGGTAATATCCATCTGAAGGCTTAGTTAGCTCTTAAGGGTGACAAAATGCAATGGCTCATCTCTGCAGCTGTTACCTGCTAACCTGTAGCCAGCAGATCACCTCAGAGGAGTATGTTACAGCATGGTTGGTGACAACAGAAATAGACTTTTTCAAATTCCCTTGAGACAGCAGCATTTGAGCAGAAGAACACCAACATGGTTTAACTGTACTTTCTGAAGAGCCTGCTGTCCCCTAAGAGCTATCTAAGTAAAGCAGAAATACCCTAAGGTCCATCACAGCCAGAGACATCAAAACAGACAGCTATTTGTAGTAACACACAGCTTAGAACTCACAATCATCAAGTTAGGGGTGTGTTTCTAGCCTACAGATTTGCATTTGTTCTGTCAGCTAGGGATATAACCTTGGCAATCTAACTCACTTCACTGCAGGCTGTGGTGTGGCCAAGCAGAATGACGTGTATATGGTTATTCTTTGTGCACAGTCCCCTTTGTGGCTTTACTTCCTCTCTCTCTTTAAAGACAATTCTTAGAGCTCACAAACGGAACTGGGCAGTCTCCACAGAAACAGCCTTGTGCAGCTCCCATGGCACAGTAACCTGCAGCTCCAGTTGGCAGCTCCACTTCTCTCCAGCACAAACTCCAGCAGCCACCCTCCCTCAGGCTGCTTCTCTGGCCGGCTCACATTGGCTGCTGCTTCTCAGCAGTGCAGACACTCACAGGAATGGTGGCAAGTTCACAGCTCTGGAGCACCATTTCACTGTCAAGCACTAATAATGCTGAGGTCCAGCCACACCAAATGGATCATATCTTACACCCGAAATCACTTCTTTTCTCCCTCACGCTGCCCACTTTGGGAAAAGGAGATTAAGTTACTTACCATTTCCTGTACACTTCACTGCCAGCTTTTAAATCAATGGACACTCAATAAACTTTGCCAGCTACTGGGTTAGGAGGCCAGCACTCCAAAGAAATGACCTTTTCCCTTTCTAATTCTAGCTACTCCAGGGTTACACAAGGTCGATAGACACACGCTTCACTTTAAATGTTATTCCAAAGGCCGAGCTGCCATCGACAGCGAGGTAGCAAGAGAAGTAGCCAGAAACACTTTGCACTGTGTACTTGCAGACATATTTTTGTACAGTCTTTCTAAAGTATGATACTTAATTGCAGCTCCTATAAAAGTGTTCTTCTGGTTTTGCTTTCCAATACTATTTTTAGCAGCCAATCCAGCCTAAATAAACGGTGCTATCCCCTCCAGTATTGTAATTCCACACTTGCATCGTTTGCCTTGCTGTTTAAGTCTGTATAACCCAGAAGTGTTTGCATTAAAGCAGCACCCTTTGGCCTGGCAGCCACTTACTGACAGAGGTCTCCAAAATCCTCAATCCCAATATTTGCACAAAGCTAACACACAGCATCCTCAGGCCCTCACCGCACGGTTCGGGCGGCAGCAGCCGGGTTAATCTAAAAACCACAAATTGCACAAAGCCTTATCGGGTCAGTCTGTGCCCTCCCGCACACCAATCCGTGCCAAGTCGGCACTGAGTCACTTTCGCTGCGCCGCGGGATTGCGGGAAGGGCAGTGGGGGAGAGGTTTCGCCTCCTGGAGTGTCCCCAGCGGGCCGGTACCCACCTGTGTTCACGTCGCCCACCGTGGCCTGTTTGTAGTGGCTGTAGATCTCCAGCATCTCCTGGTCCGTGGGCTGCGACTTCAGCTGCTTCACCTCCTCGGCGGCTTTCTGGAACGCGGCCTGAGGGGAAGGCGGCAGCGGGTGAGAGAGGGGAAGCTATCTGGAACCCCCCGGAGTGCCCCGGAGCCCCCCAGTCCCGGCACCCCTCTCACCTCGGTCATCGCGATGAGCCCAGCGCGGTCCCGATCCTGCGGCTTCTGCCGCGCCGCCCCCGCCGCGCGCCCGCTTCACCCCTCGCCAGACCGGCCAACGGCCAATCGTAGTGCCGCGGGCCCCGCGACAGCCAATCAGCGCGGGCCGGGGGCGCGGCAGCGCGGGCAAGCGGCCAATGCGGAGGCGGCGCGCGTGCCTCCCATTCACCAGCGCGGGAGGGGCCGGGTCGGGGCGAGGCGCGGCGCCTCGCAGCCAATCCCGCGTGCCGGGGGTGCCACCGAAAGGAAGCGATTGGCTGCCGGGGCGGGGCGGGGCCAATCCGCGCCTCGGGTGTGCCACCGAAAGGACGCGATTGGCGGGCGGGGCGGAACGCGGAAGTGGCGGCGGAGCGCGGGAACGGGGCGAGGCCGGGGCTGCGCAGGGGCGGGTGGCGGGCCCGGGGCTGCTGCGGCTCTGGGGAGATTCCTCTCTCCAAGGCGAATGGGCCACCAGCGCCTTCCACCTGCCTTCCTGTCCCTGTGGAGGCGCAGGGTAGTACGTGGTCCCAGCCCTGCGTGCGATCGGTTTGAGTAGTAAATGTGAAAATCGGCGATTTTTGATTGTGCTCCCGATTCTATGTTCCCACAGTGTTTTTCCGTGCTGCTGAGGAGCGAGTGAGTTGAATCCTGTGCCCTTTACTGCGCCCTCCAGGTCGCCAGCCCATGTGAAATAGCACCAAGAAAACATCCATCTTTGCTGTTTAGTATAAGTCGAATTATTTTCAGGTGCAAAGTATTTATATTTTTTTTATCGGCATGTACTATTTGTGTGCTGTGTGATACACACAGCTCATTTAAAATGGAATTGGAGCTCGGGGAGTTATTAACCAAGGGGGTGTAAAAGCAAGTGGCCTTGTGTGGTGGAAGGTCTTTGTCCCCATTCTGCAGATAGTACTTGATGAAAATATTGGTTTTCCTTTACCAGGACATGGCTGGGACAAATACAGCAAAGGTTGGGATGCACCTGCGTGATGGTGGGGCTCTGGCATAACCCCATAGCAAAAAAAAGGGGAAAAAAAAGACACACGAAAAAGAACGCAAGATAAGAACATAAGGGGATGAATAGGTAAAAGACTCCCTCTCAGGACTGGAGGAGGTGGTGACTGAGATCAGGGATGGGAGGTGCAAAGGTCGTGCTGGTGTTGCAGCACTTGGGCTGCAGTTCTTGCTCGTTGCTGCAGCAGCCACATCAGTTTAGCATGTGGCCAGGAAGGTGAGGGATGCCCAGCACCAAAAATAGAGAAGTTTGTCAAGGTAGAAAAGACCTTATTTTTCTGTGGAGAGAAAGAACGCCAATGGAACAAAGTGTGGGTTTTTTTGAAGAGGAGTTTGGGTTGACAAGGCCACTCTGTTGTAGGCTTTGCTCTCTGTTGAAGCAGTATAAGCCCACAGAGCCATTCTAGAAACTAACTATTACAACTTAAATCCCGTAATTATGCAGTAGTGTACCAGGAAAAATTATTTGCCTGTGTATGTGGGGGTGGTTTTTCACTTTCCCTGGGGAGGTGAAAATGAACATTTTGTGACAGCTTAGGCATTTTTCAGGGTATTACACTCTCCACAACATGAGTATGTTAAAAAGGCTTTGGGTTTGTTTGTATTAGGACATTCTAGAGCATGAGGTTACTCACCCAGCAGGTAAAGTCTTCAGTCAGTTAAAACCCAAACAACACACTTGCACTTACCCATAGCACTTTTGCATGTTTAGTAGGGAGTCTGGTGTGGCATTACATAGCACAGGTACTGGAGTGTGTGGTGTGCAGTATCAGTAATGTCCTGTTTGTTTTGAGACCCCATCACTGCTCCAGTAAGAATCATAAAAGTGAAATCCTGAAAGATGTAGTGCTATTGAATTTCTCACCATGTTTTATTCTTTACATGAGGCCCACCTGCACCTTGTTTTCCAGCTGTGCTCGCACGCAGAGGAAAGGCAATGATTCATCTCTTTAATGTTTCCCAGGTTATTCAGAATTAATTCTCATGTCAGCAGAAAGCTCAACTGTCACAGTTCGTCTTGTCCGCTCCTTTGAGCACCGGAATTTCAGGCCTGTGGTGTACCAGGGAGTTCCCTTGGAGCAGACAGTGAAGGAGTTCATGGCTTTTGTGCGGAAGGGTAAGAGGTGCTTGTCTCACTCGTTCCCTTCAGTCCCAAGTGTTGCTGTCCCTGCACAAAAAGGTGGAGGGGAGCAAATGAATGGGAATTCTGTGGCTTTGGTAGAGATGCCAAATTTGTGTTTACATCCCACATGTGCTTTCCTTCCTTGGGTGAAAGGTCCAGAGTTAGTAACAGCTTCCATGGTCAGTGTGCCATGCCTACATTTGGATGGACTGCTCTTCCTGCCCAAATCCCCACGTTTAGTTTAAAAGAAACCAGGGCATTGCTGCATTTGGCTCCGTGCCTTAGGGTCCTTGAGTGGTGCTGTCAGGCAAATATTCATAAATGAGTAGGAATAAATTAATAGAATTTAGAAAGTCTTTGATCCTAACTACACAAATATGTGGAATGTGGGAAGGCAAGTCTGTTTGCTATTTGTGAGAAGAGAGAATCTTGAAAATTTGTTTTTGACACTGTATAGTCTCACTGTGCATGTTTGTTTCTGAGTTTCTGTCTCCGTCTTGAGCTTTGTGGTGCAGATTTACTCATCTGTGGGCTTTCTGTTTTAGAAGCCTGGTTGAAAGTGACAGTGAATCTAAAAGTTAAGTACTGCAGACCAGCCCACACAGTGACTTGGTAATTAGGGTGTTACCCTGAATCTTGCAGGTGTATTTCCAAACACCTAAATGGAGATATTCAAAGGGTACAGAACAACATGATTTGGTTTTTTTTGCATGAAGTCATCTTAAACAAGTCTTGAGCTGTTACAGATGATAACATTTGAGCAACTCCTAGGACATTGCCCTGGGACTCATGGGTATTGTGTTTGGCAATTTCTATACTTCTAGACGGTGATGGGCATGGCAAGATCTTAGGATACATTTGGAAAATTGCAAGCACTTTCAGAACATATGGCACAGCTGCTGTTTTGAAGAAGAAAATAAAAAACAATACTAAGAAATTTGCTTTTGATGTGTGCACTATTGCAACTGGCTGCTATTTGAGACAAAGCCAATATCTTGAACAAGACTTTTTGGAACCTCATTCCACAAGAGTCCAAAAAGCCCTGTTCCTTCCTTTACTGTAATTTGTTTTGAAAGGGCAGTGTGAGATAAATTGTTAAACTACTGAAGAAATCATGGCTTCAGCCACCTTGCTGCTGGGCACCTTGCAGGTACCTGGGCCTGCTGAGGTCCTGGTTAAGTCACTGGGAGCACTGGCACCAGGGAAGGTGTCAATGTGCTTGTAGTTACTTATGGGCTGTGTCCTGCAAGCAGCTGAAGAGTTCATTTTCTACAATTTGGCTTCCTTTTCGTGGCTGGTTCTCATTCAGGTACGAGTGACAGTTGTCAGCTGTTTGTATAAGGTAAAGAGAGATGCTGGCAAACCATTTAAAGGATGTTCCTGGCAGATTTCTGAAAGATCAGACTCCCATGTTCATACCCTAATTGCATTGACTTGCTGTCCTCATGGGGTGTTCTGTTCAGAGGGACTTCACACTCAAATGAAGTTATTCACATATGGAGTCACTCAATCTGATCCAAAGGCTGTATTGTAGCATTTGATGGTCAAACAAATCTCCTATGTTGCAGATTTATTTTGATGTAAAGACTGCCCAGGGGATGCATGCATTGCACAATAATGGAAAATGAAATATGGGAAATAATTTAAAAAGAACTTTGTTTTAACTCTGTGCTTTTATTTTAATAGATGTGTCTTCAAGAACAGGACTTCCTCCTCCTTTTAAAAATTACAAGTATGGTAGGTGTTTTTTATTTTCCTTGTTGTAATTACTGTCAAATGACCACGTAATATTTTACACCAGCATTTATACAACTTAGCAGATAACTGCTGTAAATACTAGTGTTGATACCAGTGCTTGCCTACCTTTGCATCTCTGTCCAGCTCTTGTAGCTGAATTTATGCCACTGGGATCTTGTTTGCAGAACTTGACCATTATTTTGAAAATCTGTTTTAATCTTTGAATTAGGCTGCATGGTTTACATTATTTGCTGCTGGGTAGTGATTGGTATTAATTTTTTATTACTTTTATAAGTGCGTTTGAACTCTGTCTTTACCCTAATGAGCACCTTGTGATCTCATAACACTTTGAAATTGTAGTTCTCTATGTGCTTATGTGTGTCAGTATCTATTTACTGATGGTGAAGCAGAATCTGAAGGCAAGAAGTAGAAAATGCTGAAGACTTATATACTTAAATAGTTCACACAATATAAGAGAAGCAGGGGAACTTTGCTCCAAGTAGATATGAAAGCTCTTAAATACAAGCTAGTGGTATGAAATAGCATGATGTGAAATTTAATCTGACTTTATCCTCTATTGTAAAACTGCATGTATATTTCCTTTTTGTGAAGTTTGGCATGAACACGTGCAATTCATCTGTTTGGGACAGAGAAAACTTTTAAAATAGACTAAATTACTTCCTTTCCTGGAGTTTGTAAACTCGGATGTCAGTCACATGTCTTTTCCTAGACTTGGCAATTCTCAAAGTTCCCCTGGAGTTTTCCTGCAAGTGATCCTCTGTCTCCCACTGTTTTTGGAGTTGACAAACTCTTTCCTCTGCAGTGATTCAAAGAACTGAATGAGAAACCTACTTAATACATATGAATGAGAATAAACTCTATTTGCCTATTAAAAAAGAAAACCAAGGATTTAATTTTGTGCTCTTGCTGATGGTGAATTAGAGAGTGCAAATTAAAGCCAGAAAAAGAGTTAGGGATTAAGACTGATAATACATCAGTGGCAAGGATTTGAATGTTACTATTATTTTTAATATGTTACTTAAGGTGTTAACATCTGTAAGTGTAAGTTTGAATTTGGAGGTGCCCTTCACCCCGTCTGTGGCTTTGGATGAGGGGGTCCTGTCTAGAACTGCTGCTCTCAGTTGTATCCCTGGTGTTGCCTATCCCAGCTGCTGGTTCTTTCATCACTGAGAGATCAGTTTAGCTTTTCCCAAGGTGTATGTGGTGGCCCAGGGCCTGATTGTGCCGTGTGGGGCTGAGCATAACTTTAAAACCTGTTGCACCAGTTAGTGGGGGCCTGCTCTACTGTGGTGGTGCTAACTGCAGGAAAATTTTCACACAGGAAAATCAGAGCCAGGTTCCTCACCTTCCCCTCAGGCTGTGAATCATCCAGGTTCATGTTTTTGGCATCTCTGCTTTCTCTGTAGTGCTCTGCTGTCTTTCTTATGTTTTTATGAGGAAAGGGCAGTGAGACTTTGCTATGAATAGTTCCAGTAAGAGTCAGATTTTTGCCTCTGTTTTGTTTCACAGTGCCAGAAATCTCCATTGGATCTGGTTGTCTCTCACCTTGCCTGTTTCAGCTTCCTTCCCTGCAGAATTCAGCACCACTTTGTCCTCTTAACATTATATATAATGCCATCACATTTTTCCTCTTGAGTTATTGCTCCAATTCGTATCTCAAAGCTTCTGACTTTCATTTTCTCTTCATTTCTTTGTATGGATCATTCTTGTTCTTGGTCTGGAACTCTTCTGAGTCAGTCTTAATACCCTTGTCATTGCCATCTTTTCACTGATGTTGACAGCCTGGGTGCCAGCTTTTTTCATAAGCTGCTTCTCAGTTTTATTTCTTTTATCCATGAATGTGGAGCAGTATGGCAGGTAGTTCATAAAATCACTTAGAAAGTGGTATCTTATCAATTGCCATGATAGACCTATTATCAGAAAAGGCAAGATAAAAAAAATGGCAGTATGATTGAGTGGGACTAAACGGGGATGAGATAGCAAAGGCTAGTGAGAGGACAGCTTATGAGAAGAAACTACAGTTTCATCTCTGTAACACAGTTAAAGAAGCCATTTAATAGCTCAGATGAAGACATGATAAACTGCTGGGTGCCAGTGGTGGAGTTGTGAGCAAGTAAAACTGAGACAATAGTTCAGGGCATGACTGGACAAAGACTGGAGGAAAGGGAACCTTTAGAGGAGTAGACAGAGGAGCTTAAAACTAACAGGCACAGGCTGGGTTTATTTGCTGTAGTGGAAAGGTTTCATGATTGCAATTTATTTATTCTGTGATTGCTTGACCTTTTTGTAATGTTTCTATGCAAGGTGGATCCTGGTAAATGCAATTTAATGTCTGCCTTGCTTCTAATACCACAGTTAGTACAACATGCCAAGGCTGCCTTCTCAGTGGGCTCTGCAGTGAGACTACAGACCAGTTTTTACCTTATGTAATGTTTTAAATAGTGTTCAAAATGGGCCAGAATGGTATGGAAGCAAACTTCTGAGTGGGAATGTGATCTCTCTTGTTCTGAACATCTGAATACTTGCTTCTGGTAGTTTGAAAGTTGGTTTAGCCAATGTTTAACTTTGCTGCATCCTTTTCTTACCAGACTATTTCAACATGTAGTGCTCACTCAATGTACAAAACTAAATTAGAACAGAAAATGAGCAGACAAGCAGAACTGGTTTTTCTTCTTTGCTGAGAAGGGTTTGATATGTTCCTCCAAATTTGTTCAAACACAGAGTTGTCAGAGTTCAATAATTATTTTTTTTTAGTATTGCCTGGCTTTAAGCCATTCCCTCTGGATGTTTACACTCATCCAGTTTCTTTAGTGACCATATTATCTTCCCGTTTTTCCCTTCTGTTAGCAAAACCCTGCCCATGTTGCCAGAAGGAAGTGGTACTTTCTGTTTTTTAATTTCTAAAACCACGACACTGCACAATCATAAGATATAAATTATTGAAGAGGGTATAGCATTAAAAAGAGAAGAGGCTGTGCGTGTTCATGGAAAATGAACTTGCTTAACAAAATTTCTGCTGTGGGTGGTGGGTGTTGTATTCATGAGAAGGAAAATTTCAAGGAATGATCTGAAGTAGTCAAGTTACTGTGTCTTAATCACTTGCTGCCTATCAACTTTGCTGTAGCAGTTGACAGTGCATAAATGCTGTTGGTCCTGCCCCAATTGCATGTGTAAAACCTATTAAGCTAAAACACCCTAAGTGGCATTTAAATTGATGTGTTTTGACTGGCAATTGAGATGGTCATTAGTTGGTTATTGTAATTCAGCCAGCAGACAGAAGCCCAGTAGGATGTGGTACCTTAATGTTGCATTAACTGCTTTAAACCTGTGGCTGCAGGACTGTGGGATTAAGGTGTTTTCTCCTCTTTCAGGTTGACTACACAAAATTTTTAATAACAAAAGATTTTGAAGCCTCCCCCTTTGTTTGTTTGTCTTTCCCCAAGTACAACTTTCACTGTTGTCTGCTTATTAAGCCTTATTTTAGGAAAACACTGTATTTTCTTTCAGATACAATGAAAATTATTCACCAAGCACACAAATCTAAGGTAAGCTTATTAGCTGTGTTCTTCCCCTTTTGCATGCTTTGATGCAGGCAGATCTCTGCACTGTCAAGCAAGACTGGGGGGCAGAGGCAATCAGTAAATTCTGCTTCTTATCTTTGTATTCTGGTTCTCTGATTTGTAGACTGGTGAGCTTGTAGTGAGTTTGGAAGATGATGACAAACTGATTTTGAAGGAAGACAGTACACTGAAAGCAGCTGGAGTAGGTAGGAGTGCATTTGTATTGACAGAAGATGCTGTTCTTTGTGGTAGCATTAAACTGATAAGTGGCTGATTATGTTTGGACAGGCTGCCGAAAAGTAAATGCTATTCCTGATGCTCTTTACACAACTTGATAATTATTCAGGGAAGCATTATTCAAATCATTGGTCTGAGGGCAGCAGGTATCTGCACTCCAAATGTTCAGAATGCAAATTGTGATTTTTAGAGGGTATGCTTATAATTCTGCCGAGAGTAATTTTAAATGATTGACAGATATGTTATTAGTACCGTGTCTGCTTAGTCTTATCAGTAACATTTAAACTGATGTTTTGGTTAGAAATGTAAGTAGTGCAACCAGCATGGAATAATGAAATAAGATTAGATTTGTTTAATGTGCAGCATACAGTGCCTGATAGCCAGATTGCTCAGGAAAGCTCAAGCAGTGTCATTTAGAGAATGTGCTGAACATAGCAAAGAGTTGAAACTTGACCTGATTTCTCACATTTTGACAGGAGACTACATATAGGGCATGTCTTTTGGTAATAATGTAAAGAAATGTCTGTCATGATAAAATTGATGGTCCCTGGATGTCCTTTGGGCTTCTCATAAATGTGGCTGAATGACTTTGTGGCAGCAGGGTACTTCAGGGATGTGGTTGCATTCCACCTTGATATGGATGTTTGCTCATTTGAATCTGATTTGCCTGGTTGGAAAGCATTAACTGCCTGTGCTCTAAGTGCAGGGGCTTCACAGAGGAGGCTCCCTCGTGCTCCTGGTGCTCACTGATTTCTCCCCAGCTACAGAATGGGATTTCTTTCTCATAGGTTACTTGGCTCTTCTGTTTCCTGCCATTTATTTGCTGGTTTTAAGTGACTTTGGATGTCTCTTCAATGTTTTTCTCTGGTGTGAACTACAACTGGTCTCAATATACCTTTCCTAAAGGCCTATTTTAAATGTTCCTATAATATGAATCATAGTTTTTACTACACCAGGTCATTTTGTCTGGGGAGGGGGGCAAAGTGAGGATTACTGGTACTCAAGCCTTACAGATTTGTAATTTAGTGAGCAGAAGATTCATTTAACATGATCTTTATCTATGTAAGGCATAAGAAGCAGGGCAGTTCAGGAGAGGGACTGATGACAATGCCAAATGTTGAATTAGAAACAACAAAGCTGTTTACTTTCAAAAAGGTATGGATAAATATTTGTATATATTATCCATCTTTGAAACTAGGGTTGTAGCAACAGCAGTGAAATAGTTGGACGTGATCTCAAAAAAGGTGTCAAAACATCAGACTAAATGTTGCAGTGAAAGGAAATAGGAATACAGCAGCCTGTTCTGTGTCTCTGTATAAAGGGAAGAGTTGTTCATTTAGGGCAGAAAATGATTTAAAGCTGCTTTTTTTTTTTTTTTTCCTTCTTTGGAAAATGTGCCACTATGCCATTTTGAATTTGGATATGTTCCAGTGTATCTTGATGTAAAAATCAGCTAAGTTAGGAGTGGACTTTTTGTAGTAAAATCTTGAAGATTTTACTTTTCTTCTTCATCAAGAAGTGGAAATGAGTAAGCCAAGGAAGTGATAGCATGTATCATATACCACTGGTCCTCAAAATTATAATTTTGTACATTTTCTTTAAATCTGTAAGAAAATTTGAAATCTTGTATTGAGATATTGCACTTTTCCAACATCTATTCTGGACAAGACTTACTAGAATAAAACTAGTCAGAATCACTGTTAGAAAATCTGGGAAATTCTGATACATGCAGAACATTTTTTCTAAGCTGCAGTTGATTGCCTTTGGCACTATACAGGGTTGGGCTAGAGAGTTATAAATTATGAGGACATTAGATAAGTATCCTCAGGAAAGCCTCTGTAGTAGTGATTATTATTACAGTTATTATCCAGTCAGCAAAGTTAATGCTTGCATTTTTTTTAAGCAGAGTGTATGTTAATAAAGTGTTCAGTATTCATTACAAACAGTCTTGTCTGTTTTCTAGTTGAGATTCTAAAATTCCCTCTACTCTTTTTTTTTCTTTTTTACAAGACAGGCAGACTTCATTAACTTAAGGTTTAATTTAAAAAACGAATGTGGAACTTATTGGCTCAGCACCTTAAAGAATTCCATGTTTAATAATTGTGAAGGCTTTCCATCAGATTTGTCTCTGTTCTGAATTAGTAATGTTGCTGACTTATTGTTTTAGAAGAGGAAGTCCTTGACCTACTGGGTTGAAAGAATTGTGACTGTTCTGAACCTTTGTGGGTCCTTTAGCTCTGCCATATCCCCTGTGAATAATTAGAGGTATTTGAAGGTATTGCTGGAGAAGCCAATTTGTGTCTTTCACTTTGCATATTGTTGAAGCCTCATGAATTAATCATCAGCAGGGCAAAAAATTAACTTCTTCAGACACATATTTTGATGGGTCATGAGGGAGAATGTAAAGTGATCTGTAAAATATTCTACTGATCCTCTAAGTATTAAATTATTATACCTACAGGCTAATTTAATGGAAAAAAGAAGTTTCTTTCTCCCTTTCCTAACAGAAAAATGCACCAAAAAAAGAGTATCATGCTTCATTACTTTTCCTAGCATTTGAAGGTGTTAGAAATGCAATCACTTAATTTGCTGAATGCTTATACAAACAATTCAGAAGACTGTGTTATTAAACAAATCTTGAAGGGTCTTGTGTACATATTTACTTCTATATATTCATGTTCTTGGTGGTTTTGTTTATTTGGGGTGTTTTTTAACGACGTTAAATGACATCTTTAATACTGGAATATTTTTTGCGAAAATATGAGGAGGAAAAAGAAAAGTGTGTGGTGATTTATAATTGTCTTTAACCATAAAGTTGCTAGTTGTCTTCTAAGATTGTAAATAGCTGGCTGTTGGTGGTTCATTTACTGGTGTGCTAAATATTTAATTTTTTATTCGTTCTAGCAAATGAGACGGAATTAGCATTCTTCTGTGAGGAAGATTACAGAAACTACAGAGCTAATCCTGTTTCAGCCTGGTGAAGATCCCAAGAGATTGTTTTGTTTTCCCATACCTGTTGTAAATTTTCCTTATTCTGCTTAATGAGATCTTTCTTAAAGATCAATAAATCCTAGAGGATTTCTTTGCAAACAGTGCAATTCCCTTCCTATAGAAATTAATTTCTGTCAATATGCTAAGGCTGAGAGAAGGAAAACTGGGGGACATCAATGACTTTTTTCTTCCTCCCTTTTCTTTTTGCTGTGCTTGGCTCTTGAGCCTCAGGCAGTGCCATCCCTGACCTGTGACACACGTTCTTGGTGTGATCCCACAGCAGAGAGTAACTGCATATGGAAATTATACAGTGCACACAGGAAGATCCCATCACAGTACTAACTTCTAATGAAAATGAAGTGAAACCTCCTTCAAATGAAATGTTTTATGACCAAATCACTGGGTGTTTTAAAGAACTTGAGAAGAGAATCTCTGTTTCAAGTCACAGCTTTACTTCTCTTGTTTTATGTTTGGTCTCTTTTGTTTAAATAGTGCAGACTGGCCAGTGTTTCATGCTTTTCATGGTGAATGCTTTCTATTATACTCCCTTCCAGCCCTCTTTAGCATGCTGAAAGAGACACATGTCTGTTGGGAGGCTTTTGTGTCCGAGGACCAGCTCGCCTGTTCCTAGCTTTGCTTCATGGAGACACCTTCACACAGGGGTAGCAACTTGAGTTCTGCCAGGACATCAGTGTGCCTAAGTAGGAGTTGGCATTTTTCCAAGTGGAGTGAAAGCTTCTGGTTTCAGTTTTAAGGATAAAACCCGAATGATTGCATTTTTTGCGAGGAGAGGCCCAGTCTGTGAGCCACATGTCTTCAAGACTGGAATTGATTCCTTTATGCTTTCCATGAGCCAAATACTCTGTTGCTATGTGTTTGTTCTTGGTGATTCCAGGCTTTCCTAGTACACGAACCAAATTAAGAATAATAGAAAATGCATTCAATAAAGCACCTCTAGGCAGATGCCACTTAAGAACTGCATTTTAGGGGGTACCAACATGGGACACTGTGCCTTTAAGCCTCCCTTCACTGAAGTAGGAATGAGGCTGGCTCTCTGCCTTAGCAGGCTTTTTGGGCATAGGCTCTGCTAAATCGAATGAGACCTCACATGCAACTGCTTTAGAGCTACACATCCACCCTGAGCTCTGGGTGAGAGCTGACAATGCTGTTTCCATGAGACTTTCTGGAGGGCTAACCCTGCCATTTCCTAGAGCTTTGATTATTGTTTTTATTGACATGTGATACTGAAAGCAGATGTGTGATTTCCAAAGTATCTAAATAAAATTTCCCTTTATTTTAGATGTAGGGCCAAAGAACCCTCTGTGTATTGTTCCCACCTCATTTTCCTCATCCTTCCTGACACCTCTCTGGTTTGGGCTGTTTTACTCACCGACAGCTTTGCTTCAGTTTCATTCTCTTGTGAAAGAATGCTACCACTTTTTCAACTGTGATTAAATGATTGTATCTTTATCTTGTGAGGAGGAGTCCTGTGTCACTGAAGTCACCTATATTCTCCTGGGACGTAGATGCTGTTATGCATCCCCTGATGAATTTATGAGGAGAACTTAACCTCTTGCTTTCCCTTTGTGTCCCTGCAGCCTCTCTGTTGCTGGCACTTGCTCCCCAAACATGGTCCCATGTCTCAGCTACCTTACACAGCCTGTCATGTTTGCAGATTTATGTGGTTAATACAAGTTTGTGCTCATCTTCTTAGACAGTTCAGGCTGATGCATTGCACTCTAGATTAGCCCAGCTTTGTTCAGCCAAATTTACAATAATGAAGGTAACTCTGTAAGAATAGATGGTGTACCAGAGGGATCAGTGTCTCAGGCTGGCCTGCCAAGGCCTCTAAATGGTGTCTGTCAGCACATGCAGCCTCTCAGACTGGGCAAGCACTGCCATTCTTTTCCTCCTGTTCTGGGGATTTGAATTTGGTCTCCAGCCCTTTCAGACAGATTTGGATTAGTTTTGTGATCCCTTTTCTCTATAGCATTTGTGTTTGAAAGGGTCACCACATTTTAACAATTGTCCTTTCTGGGCTTGTACAGTTCCAAACTTGCAGTGTCACATCAAGTGTGGTACAGTGGAAGAGCAATTCTACAGCATCAGTGAGAAAACTGTAAATGTTCTACTGCAAATATTCAAGAACGATGTGCCTGGCACTCCAGATTAACTTCTCTTTCCAAGGGAAGAGTTAAACTGCTGCTTTGTGAGCTCAGTTTGCTCTGGCAATGGCACTTCATTGGCTTCTTTCTCCAGCAGCACAGTGGAGCCTTTTGTAATGCTCTCAATGGCCATACTTGTAAACTGGTTTATTCCTCAAGTGTTTTTCTACTGTGTTGGGGTTTTTTTTCTTTTCTTTTTAATTGGACTTTCAGTAATGCTTCTTTTAAGTAAACCCCACAAAACCACAGATAATAACGGAAAACTTGTTAGAAAGATGCTGTTCCAACATGTTTTTGGTGGGATATGGTACAGCCTTGTATCAAAGTAGGTTTGATTCCAGGATTGTTGAGTACTGAATGAAATCTCTGAACACTGGCTAATAAATTAGTAAAGCCTGAGATGTCTTTGCCCATGTTGTTTTGATATCCTCTTTCTATTGAAGGAAATCACAGAGTTAGTACTGTGGTTTGTTATCCTGGCAGAAATCATGAACTGCATTGGTTTACAGTTGCTTTTAATCACAGGTGTAGTGGGGTAAGTCATGCAGCTTTGCCAGTGTTCTTAGGCATTGTGGGGTTAATAAGGATTTGTGTTATAGTGGGATGTTCTTGGAACCATTCACTTTTTTTTTTTTTTTTTTTTTTTTTTTTTTTTTTTTGGTTAACACTATCCAGACAGGACACTGAAGTAAGATAAAATTTATCCTGGGTTATAACACTGTAGCAGGGAAAGGCAGTCAAACTGGAACCCCAGGGTGGTGTGTGGGGCTTGGCTTTTTTGTGGAAAGAAAAATCAGAGAGACTAGAATTTTGATTAGGAGGTGTGAAGGAGAGGAAATTTGGAAAGGAATGATCATAAATAGGAAGAAGAGGTAACAGTGTAACTGAATAAACAGCAAAATCTGCATGGGCAACACTCTTGGTGCAGAGATACCAGAGCAGTGCTGCTTTTTATAGAACTAAAGGTATAATAATGGTGCTTTTTCATAATTTTTGGAATTGAATTAATGAACTGCTCAAATAGATATCTTGGGTTTTTTCTGGCTTTGTCACATTATACTTTGTGCATTCCACAGTTCTATTTATTTTTCTGCCCAGAGGTAGTTGTGTTGCCTCTTGAAGAAGCAAGAGTTGAGAAAAATCTGCTGAGATGGACAGCTGAGTTAAATGTTGACCAGTGGCATAAAGGAGTCCTCATAGATCTGATAAGCACCACTGTTACAGTTAACTGCTTTATCTGATGTAAACATTCTGACTTAAATATGAGCCAGAAATACTTGTAAGCTGTGGTGTTTCTTTCACTCCCTGGGAGTATTTAACATCCCCTGACAGATCGTTTATTTAAAAATGAGCTTGCAAGGAGCAGTCCAAGAGTTCCCACAGCCATGACGGGACATTGGTGGCCCCAGTCCTTGGAAGCTAATAGCCACAGAAATCCTGAGTGTCCAGAGATCAAGATTAAGAAGCTAAAACCACAACATGGGATACTCATTCTTGGTCTCCTGTGACTGACAGGATGCTGGATACAGAGCAGGACAGATGACTGGAGGCATTACAAAGCCTAAGGCAAGTGCACACTTTTGGTTATGGAACAGTTTGGGCTGAGCTCAGGCTTCCTGGTTGGCACCTGATCCTCCTTCCATTGCTTCCTTCCCATAGCACGACTTGGCACAGATTTGCAAGTGATTAATGAGTCAAGAAACACCCAGTAGACAACTTTTGCTGGTTTTCATTTTATCAGGATATTGACTTTTCTCTGCTCCCCATTTCCTATTGAGTCAGAGAAGCAGAGACAGCTTCTAACGTTTGCCCAACCACTTCCCTTTGCTTCTTGCTGTCCCTTCTGCTGATTTGCAATGCTTTAATGGGTAAGTTTGCACCTCATCTGATATGCAATAGCAGCATTTCCTGTGGCAGTGAATGTACATTTTTTTTTTAATTTGCTTTGAAAAAATATGCTTTGAAATGGAGACCTTTTCTACACTGTCACTAATAGTGCCCAACAAAGGCTTCTTTTTTGCTTTGCAGGAGGCCTTGCACAGGACAGCACTGTCCACCAGTCAGTGGAAACAAAAATGTTTTTATCATAATGCTTTGCACCTTGTAAGGAAATGAAGAAGTTGCATCAGGAATGCATAAAAAAAAAAAAAAGACGGTGAAAAGCCAAGACCTATTGCCATGAACTCTTTGCCTGCAGAGAAAGCCACCAGATGTCAGCACAGCCTGTTGTTTGCTTCTCCAGAACCTCTGTAAGCCAAGAGATGTGTCATGTTTATGAAAAGTGCTTATCTGTGAATTGGTTTAGCCTGCGAAGTCTGTGCTAGGGTTCTGGTGATGAAAGCTGAATCTTTCCTTGCAGAAAGTATTTCTTGTTACATTAAAATCAAAAAGCGGCAAATTGAACTGGTTTCAGTGCTTAAATTCCTCTTGTTAGAGAGCATCCTTTGCGGAGCCAGTTCCCAGCATATCTAAATCTTTGCATGCTGTGAGGAGGCATTTGCAGAACATTCATTTGAAGAATTGTCTGGAAAAGATCAGTGTTAATTTGCTGAGGTTTTGTAAAGTAGATTTTAAGTATGCCTATTTCTTTTAAACACAAGGAAAACCATCTGGAACAGACACACATGCAAAGCAGAACAAAACATCTTCAGCAACACAGCTTCAACACACAGCAAATGTATCCTCCATGCTTCTGACCCTAAGCTCCCACTATTTTCTTCTTGTAGTGCAAGGGCTAAGGAGAACCTGGTACTGCATTCTCTGGGCTGTGCTTCCTGAGCTGGGATGAGCTGAGGTGGGATATGAGTTTCGGAGCCCAAATCCAAGCTCTGTGCACAGCTTTATTCTGTCAGTGATTACAGCATGCATAGATGCCACCTGGTTAAAAGGTTGAATTTGAATTTTTGCACAGGGACAAGGTGTGACAGAGCTTTCTGCTCAGAATCCCATCACTCTTCTTGCAGCAGCTTGCAGATGCCAGGGAGGTATTGAAGAGGGAAGTTAAAGTGGCAGGTAGAGCCTGGGTGATGTAAATATTCCTTCCTCCTGTTTTGGGCTGCTTGTTTAGTTCCTGTCTTCTAGCATTATCACACTGGTGTTGTGTTAGGGGTTTGCCACAGCTTGCTGTGCTTGGGAACTGCCTATCAATTCCAAACTGTCACTGCAACTCTCAAACACTGTTCACACTCTGGAGGTGATGCAAGAGAAATTGCAGCTGTGCAGCCTTGGGCTGTGTGCAGGGCAAGACTGTGGTGTGCATAGGTGCAGCCAGTGTGGTGTGCAGGTTGTTTGGGAGGTGTTATTCTTGCTTCTGTCCCTTCTGCACAGCACCCGGTCCTGCTTTGTTGGGGACCAGGACCTTGTCTGGAAGCTTGGCATGCATGGCAGGTAGATGAAAGGAGAGCTGGATGTTTGGGGTGGTGATGCAGTGGGGGAGAGGATGGGGCACAGGGCTTTTATGTCCCTGTAGATGTGGTATTTTTGATCAGATATGGATTGGACCTTTTGTTTGCTTGCATCCTGTCTCTGATAGCAACAGATTAATTCCTTAGCAGTGGGACAGAAGAAGCTAGCCAGCAGAGTGGGAGTTTCAACTGGTAGTGAATATATTAAAGGGCTCAGTGTGACAGGTTAATATAAGAATTTACCTTTGTCTATTCCTGCTCTCTGGCAGGTGACTCACAGTGTTGTGTACCAGGAATGTCAGCAAGTACTGTAAGAACTGCTGCTGTCTGCTCTCATTCCACCACTGAGAAGGTTAAACTCTGCTTTCTAACCTAAAACCCATGGAACATATTATTTAAGAACAGTTTGGGAAGCCCCTTTTCTTCAGTGAACCAGGATTTTTAAAATGGAAGGCCTGGTGTTGGTCTGATTTCAACACTACTTTGAGGTCACAACTTTGCCTCTATGCTTGTATTCGGGTGTCGGTCTCTTCCTTACAAGTGACAGGACAAGAGGAAATGTCCTCAAGTTGTGCCAGAGGAGGTTTAGATTGGATATTTGGAAGGATTTATTCACCAAGAGGGTTGTGAAGCATTGGAACAGGCTGCCCTGGGAAGTGCTGGAGTCACCAGTCCTGGAGGGATTTAGAAGACTTGCAGGTGTGGCACTTGGGGACATGGCTGATTGATGGGCTTGGCAGTGCTGGGGTAACAGCTGGGCTCGATCTTAAAGGTCTTTTTCAAGCTAAACAATTCTGTGCTTCTATGATTGTGTCCATCCAATTGGAGGGCATCGGGTGGCTTTAGAGTCAAAGCAGCAATCTAGCCACGATAGCTTTACATGCCAGCAGCTTTACCTGGCCATTTCTTCACAACTATTCCCCTGCCCCATCCCTCCCAAATCAAATACAACTGATTCTGCAGAACACAGACTTGAATCTTGCACAGCAACTTTGTTTTCTAGAGTGCTGAACGAGACAGCTACTTAAAAGCAGACATCTGGCTGCAGACAGCTCTTTAAGGCAGCAGGCTGGCATGCAGCAGCTGAAGGTAGCTAATTGCAGATCAGATACGGGAAACAGATAACAAGAGTAACTAACCAGCTGAACAGCAGCTGTAGTGCATCCTCCAGCGTTGAGATTTCTAAATCTAAAGCAGATTATCTTTCTATGAGGATGCACTTGTGCCACTCTAAGTCTTTGAAAGGTTTCAGTTATACTATGGCTTGTGATATGTGATCCTCCTGACTGGCCCCACACAATGCTTATTTTTAGTCTTTCATTACGAATGTCCTGTACATGCTCTGCTAACAAGAACTGTCCCTAATCATAGATGGTATCTGTGTATTCTGTGCTCAGCTTTAAAATGTGCGTGGTTCTCACTTGCACTAAAAAAACTTGTGCAGAAACTCTGCAAAACTGATGCTGCTTGTTAAGGCACAATAAACAGATAAAAGAAAACTCTGCTAGT
Organism: Orthonyx spaldingii; assembly: GCA_013397795.1. Taxonomy (NCBI): domain Eukaryota; kingdom Metazoa; phylum Chordata; class Aves; order Passeriformes; family Orthonychidae; genus Orthonyx; species Orthonyx spaldingii. Next base: position 742,613 of record VZTJ01004575.1, read on the forward strand.
GTAACAAATCTCGTTCCTCAAACCCAAGGCACATTCTGCCAATCCCGTTAGCTCAGTCTGTTAAATTTAGAGCTCAAGAATAACACCAGGTTTTGTTGCTGATTGTAGCTGTGCTGGCCATCTTGGAGACACTGAAGGAAATATATTGCACAGAGGTGCTGAAGCAAGTGCATCCCCCTAAAGATTTAACTATAGTTTGATGTATCACTTTTTAAGTATATCCCTGAAGAGCAAGAAACCAATTGCACAGTTTAAAGCCTTGTATTATAAAACTGAAGGAGTCAGAGAACTGTACCTGCAGAGGTTAATCTTCAGCTCAGGAATTTAAATGAACTCATTAAAATCAACTTACAAATTAGCTCATTAAAATGCCATGCTGCAGATCCAGAAGTTGGTTGATCTGGCATGCCACTCGTATGAAAAAGTGACTTAAGAAGCAGAGAACAAATTTGTAGTATTAAAACTCCATCTTTCTTTGCAGTCCTCCATCTGGAACTCCTTCTTCCTTGAACTCTGTATCAACAGCACTTTTTATTTAGTGAATTAAGCTTGTTTGATCCTGTGCTACAAGTGCTGTGCAGTATCAGTAGCCCCCTGTAATGAAATACATGTCTGTACACAATATGTGTCTCTCACACACAGGAACTCTGTAACTGAGCCCTGGCACCATGGGTCACAGCAATGATCATTTTATTACCTTGATAATGAGATTCTACAAACTGCTGACTGTAGTGGGTTTTATTTCTTAGTGGTTAAATTCTAGATAATCACACTGTTCTACTACTGCCATTAAAGTAATGGTTTTGTTTAGGGGGAGGCAGGAAAGAAGACTCACACGAGTGCTGATATAATGATGTAGACCTGTTCAGAATATCTTTATATAACTACAGAGGCCAGTGATTAAAACTGGCCTTACTCTTACAGCTTTTCATTTGGTTCTTACATATCCCAGAGGCACATAGTAGGCAGTACAGAGAATAAAAATACAAAGATTTTACATTCCAGCTATATATTCTGCAATAAGATATATATATGTGTGTGTGTGTGTACATATATACAGAGAGAGAAAAACTTCAAGTACAAAACCAGTTAAATGGCAAATTTTAAGCCAATCTCACTGAATGTCCTATGCACATCAAAAAATACTTAGGGAAAAGATAATTGAAAAATTTCTTAGTTTCATTTTCAGCATTCCAGAATCAGAAGAAATTACTCAAACTGTTGTGTCACATGTTTTAAGGGATGAATACAGAGGGCATAATATGAAATGCTGTTCTGTATTTAGAGGAATTGGTTTTGGTCTTCAAAAGGGATGGTGGCTGACTGGCCAGTCTGTTGGCACAGGCATTACCTGGAGACACCTGACCAGCTTTTTTTTTAGACGCTGTAGAGCTGCAGTAGCTGTGGGGATTTTGAGCTGGCCTGTCTGTCCCTTTGGGCTTGTGTCCATCTGAAAAGCACCATGCTGACTCACTGACTCCCCTTCTGCTCATGGAAACTGTCCCTTTGCCATGGGAAAGGGTTTGTAGGCATCAAAGTCCTGTAAACAAAGCAAGGGAGCAAACTTTCTGCTGGGCAGAAAGGTGAGCCTTTTACCTTGCAGCGACTCACAATAAAACCATACTTCTCCCCTTGAAGACAAAGCCTGCAAGCCTGTGTAGTGTTCTTTCCCTGCTTCCTAATCTTTTTTGGCTGCCAGACAGTAGTCTTGCCCGACCTAAAGATGTGAAAAGAAACATAAATGGGAGAAAAAGGCACTGAAATACATTATTGTAACCAAAAAGTTAAAGTGTAAACTGGTCCTTTTATATTGTCTTTGCCTGATGAGGAAATGGAAAAGATGACTAAAAAGCGAGGCTTGCTGAATCCAGTTTTCCCTCAAGGATAAGTTAGACTGGGGTGGGTGAAATTATATTCAGGTGAAACTGTCTCAAATCCATATGGAAATGTAACATATCACCTAACCAGAAATGGATAGTGTTGGGTCATCCGTCTGCTTGGAGAGTGATTTGGTCAAGTGCCAGTCTGAACTAAGTTCTGGAGGTGGATGGGAAAACCTAGTAAAGTCAGCTTGCTGAGGGGGACAGTGGGAAAGAATGGTACCTTCCCCATGTTGCCAAAACCCCACCAAAACAACAACAAAAATCACCTGATTATGAAATCTAGGCTTTCCCCTCAAGCCAGTTTCTTTTTATTCAGCAAAAAGAAGTGGCATTTGAAGACTTTACTGTAAATCTTAGGCAAGAACTAAAATCCCTTGATATTATCACTGGCCACATCAGCAACATCTGGAGAATATTACTCACTGTAGTTACTTGAGGCTAAACAGGGAATTCTTATGATTTTCTGTCTGTGTAGAACTCTTCCAGGTTACAGGAGCAATGTTGGCTTGTAGAAGGGCTTATGTGCCCCAAAGCTGATAACTCCCCCTGCCCTTCATGTTACCTGGTCCAGTAACAAGTACTTCCTTGTCCCACAAGCTGTACCTCATTTGGTGCTGACAGCTCTTGTTTCTCAAAACAATACTGAAGATTGAGTGTCTTTTCCTTAACTGCAGGAAAATGAGGCTATTCCAGGCATGTCCTTGTACCTGACCTTACTGAGGTAGTCTTCTTGTGTCATCCCGATTGCTTGCTTTTAAATGAGCCTTAGTGAATGGCTGTCCATGCACTGTTTGGTGATTTGGATGTCCAAAACCTAAAGAATTATTCTGATAAAGAGTAAGAACTTGACAGAAAGCGACAGGTGAAACATGAAATTAGGACAGAAATCTTCTTTGCCCTGTGCCTTGTCCACAGTGAGTGTGAAGTCAGAAGAGCATTTCATACCTGTTTTGTGATCTAACAAGTGACTTTTTAAGGGGTAAGGCAATGAAGGACTGCGCCCAAAATGTACAACTGCCATGTTTTCATGTTGTTTTTGTGTGCTGATCCCTTTGCAAGACTGTTCAAAGATCTTATTATTGCTAGTGAAACCAATGGGTTTAGAGCTGCTGTTTTGTTTGCTTAAATGGGAATGTTCAGGTGACAGCGATTTCTAAAAGCTTCACCCTATTATTTGATGTAAGGCCAGCTGGAAGGCCTTGGTTTTCTCCATGTAATTTTGTGAAGCAGCAGGCCTTTCCAATAATTATCCTCGCTCTATTTCAATCAAATACTGCTTGAAACTTTGGCTCCGTAAAACAAGAGAACATGCAGCAGTAGCTGTCATCTCAGAGCCAGCAGTGCAGACCAAATGTCTGGTGTTGGGGATGTCTCTCTCTCAAATGCTTTTATACTGCTGAGAAGGGTGTTTTATTTCCTCAGCTTATAAACATGCACCACGCACATCTTCCAGGACCTGAAGTGCTGTCTGTATTTGAGAGAACAGGGATACTGGGCTTGCTGTCAGATTTGATGATTTTAGTAAAATCTGCTGTTACAATAACATGGATATTGCTGTTCTGACTCGTCCACAGACTTCACTGAGGAGAACAAAAACAGAGGCAATTGATCTTTCTAAACCTCACTGCCTTGATTGATCCATAAACTCAAGAGGCAGGGTATCTTTGCTGTCATAAACTCCAGAAAATCTGTGCAACTTCATATTAAAAAAAAGAGGCATTGAAATTTATGAGAGCAGCTAGGAAAGCAACTGAGAAGTATTGGTTTGGGGAGCTGCCAGCCAGCACCTGAAGTGACTGATCTGACTGACAGTCCATCAGTTTCCCATGTACGTTAGTGCTGCTGGCTCAGCTTTCACAGTCATTTTTAAGGCAATAATTGTCCTAGCAAATCAGCAATATAATTTAACTACTACTGTCTAACCTAGTTTGATGGTCATCCATTTTCTAAAGTCACCAAATTTTATTTTTTATCCACAACACCATTATACCAAAACATACATATATTTCAGAAAAAGAAACACCTTTATAGAAATGTTGATAGTGCTTCGAAATCCTCAAAGCTGGGTCTGTTAGACATTGCTGGAGGTCTCCCCGCTTGAAAATTCCCCTGTTGCGCTGGGCAGAACAAACTTGACGTATCTGCCCTTCTCCCAGCCCCTCCTGATTCGCAGAAGTCTGTGCTGGATGCAGGGCAAACTGAAGATGACTTTTGCTATGATCACAGTGCATGGGACGAGCAGTGTGAGGGTGTAGGTGGGGGGCAGGTAGAATTTGTACTGATTCTCGTCGAAGGCCCTCGACCAGCCGTACGTGAGTGTGTGCAGAGTGCTGATCAGCAAGGCAATAAATCCAAGGGAGGACTACAAGGAAAAGAAACACATGCCAGTTAGCAGAGTACCTTGTGTCTGGCTGTTTTCCTGTATTTTTGACATTATTTTCTAAGTGTACATGACACAGAGAAAGCAATGGGTATTCCTACATTTCCTGGACAGAATAAAACATGGCTGGAAACCTTTCCCGGGTAGCGTGCCAGAGTGCGTTTTTCTGTGTCTGATCAGAGGTTAAGTGTGACATTAGAAACTCAGCAGGGATTTCCCAGAAGGTGCTGCCAACTCAGCAGAGAGGGGGGCTCCTGCATCTGTGTGAAGCAGCAGCCCCCAGGCCCTGCTGAGCAGGTGGGCACAGGCAGCTCCCGAAGGCTCCTTCCGAGCTGCAGCTCCAGCTCTGCCCCTGCCAGTCCCTGGCTGGCTGAGGCTCCTGACCAGCCGAATGAAGCATCAGTGTCGTGGCTCTGGAGCACAGCTGGGACCGTTGGAAGTGGGTGAAGCCACAGCTTCACACAGAGCAAAGACATCTTCAGGTGACTGGCGTCATCTACAGGAAAATGAGATTGTGCAGGCAGAAGTGCTCTGTTCTGAGGTGAGCAACAGCCCTTGAGGGTTTCCTCCTCTGTCTTAGAGATCTGTGTTGGTTCAAAGGCTGTGTGATAGGCTAAGCCCTTGGAATGGGGAGTCAAGAGCCCTTTATCCACTCAGGGAGGCAGCAAGAACTCAGGCAAGAACTTGCCCCATTTTCAGCTGAGGTCATGCTCCCAAGCACCCATAGACACAACATTTCTCCTGAATATTTCCAGCTCCCTCTGAGGGTTGCTCTCCAAGACAGGTTTGAAACTGTTTCCCTCATCAGGGCTTCCTGCCAGCATCAGAGGTGCTGGCTCCCGAGCTTGCCAGCTCCCACTGCCTGCTGGCACTCAGCAGCGCTGGGCACTCGCTGTATTTTCTCTCGTGCAGGCCTTTGCTGCTGCATTTTCAGAGAAACGCACAGGTGTAGCATCTTGCTCTGCTGCCCTACTTTGAATGCTTGGTCTAAGCCTGCAATAACAACCAAATTTTAAGAAGCCTAGACAGGGAAAATTTTGCTGTTTATGTCCCTAACTTAGGGAAGAAAGCCTTTACAAGCCAAAATATCTGTCTTCGTGCAGAGATCAGCAAGAAACATGGCCTTCCTGGAGATACGTCCAGGAAAGAGGACACAGCAGGGAAATAAGGGACCAGGGAAGCTGGGAGGAAGGACTCATCATCTTTTGAAAAAATAGTTTCAGCTGAAAAACTACTCAATTCGACGCTTCCCCTTCTATTTTTGACTACTGAGAAAAAATTAAAAAACCCAGATAACTTTTAAAAATGTACCACGTTGTTACCAAAAAACCAGACCATGACTCCTCTAAACTTCTGAGCTAATCTTTTAAGCAGTGGAGGGGACTGGGCAAGGGAGGGAAGGAGAGCTCTAAAACGTGCTACCAGATCTAGGTACTTCACTTTTACAGTATCTATCAGGCAGTCATGTGGATGTTCCTGAGTCCTGCCAAGGCAGGGAAGAAGAATTCTCTGCGTTACAGCTGAGCTTTACTCAAGGTCATGCCAGCAGTTGGGAACAGAGCTGGGAACTGAACCTCAGTCCGGTGTGCAACCCCACACTTATTCTTTCTTTCAGGGACAGATGTCCTTCTTACCAAAAGTCATGTCCATATCCTAAACCAAAGTGGCAAAAAGCAGCAAACCCAACAGGGTCAAGACTAGTTGCACTTGGAATATTAAGGAGGAGTTTCAGCATATTGCTGAAATATGCTGTGGTCACAGTTGAACCTAACAGCAGGACCTGACCCATCATTTACAGGTTGAGCTTCTCTCCAACAGGCAAAAAAACCCCTGGGTGGCAAAAGGTTGGAAGTACCAGTTTAGGACTCATCTGGCAAAGCAGGGAAGGGAAAATGGGACAGAGTGAATCCAAGGGCAGCAGATGCTTTCTGCCCTGGGCAGGGGGTGCATTCACAGTCAGCCAGAGCAGAGCTCTCTGCATGGCAGAGATGTCAGAGCTGGAGACAACTCCGTTGTTCCTCTACAGTTTCTCTTTAAACTGCTGCTGGTACTGGGGGAGAGCAGGAGTGGAAGCTAGTGGGACAAAAGGTGACAAACCATGGCAGGCACTCCTGACCCATCTTTGTGTGTGGATGGCGGGGCAGGGATGAAACAAAAAGGCTAATTGGCAAAAACCACATGGCTAAGCTGCTGGTGGCTGGAGAATGGGCTGATCAGCTTTATCACAAATGAGGGGAGAGCAGGGGGTGCTGGGGGTCCCAGTGCTGATACTGGCTGAAGGACCCATGGCTGCACCCTCCAGACAGCTGGACACAAGCAGGTCTCTAAGTGCACAAAACCCCAAAGTTTTGCTGATTGCAGCTTGGCTCAGTATTCACAGCTCAGTATACACTCAGTACAGTACAATGCAGAGCCTGCTGAGCACCCCAGGGGACTGATTTGCCAACGGGCCCAGTCCTGATACCACTCTTTTGCTCTCATTGATTCTCTCTATGCAGTTTCTGGCTATGAAATCTTTCTGGGTTTGTTTTTAAACAGTGGCAGAAGTTTCTTTTGTACTGTCACAACACAGGGAATGTGGGGCCAGCACCCCTATAGGGTGTTAAAGCCCTCTGAAAGGTGCTATAGGAAGACGATGTCTCCTGATGCAGGCTTTGCATATATTTTCTATTCTGCATTAACTCCTCTATCTCCCCCATTTCCTTGGTGCCTGCAGGCTCCCTGTAGTGCATCACCAAAGGTGATCCCGTCACACGTGGCTCATTTAGAAATGCTCAGGCAGCACTGAAAGCCAAGAGCCCCTTCCTGACCCAGATATGTTTCTGACTTGTGCAGCCATCAGTACTATGAAATTATTAGCTCAGTGGAAGCAGCTCTGGCCCCTCACACTGCCTCGACAGGAGGGTTAGAAAGGTCTGATTACAGATTCTTTACATCTTATGCTACACGGACTATGAAAGAAACCAGGTCAATTCAACCTTCAAATTCCAGGAGGACTTCTCAGGATGGGAAGGTAAAGCCAATCATACATATTTTTACTTCTCAGGCAATTAGAGTTGATTTGCAAATCACTGGGGAACATTAAAAATGTCTCCTATAAGTTGAATTACATACAAATCATTCCCATTAGCCAGTGTTTCAATCCTGTACATTTTCTGTTAAAACTGGACACACAGGGGAACTGTGTATCCAATTTAACTGTATTTAATTGAAATTTGTGTATGTGCAGGAGCTACTGTGAAAATTAACTTTTTTTCCTATAACTTTGGCAACAATACAAATGGGGTTTTCGACCTGTCAGGCAACAGATGTGTATTTTAATACTGTGGCAGTATATGGCACTAATACAGGTGTACACACTGGCTGCTGGAAAATGTCAGACTTGGGAAGCTCTGGGTAAGGAGGGGATTAAAGTGGCTCATGAATTTGTCTCACATGTGGATTTTGGTGTAGCATCTCTCAAACACTATCCACTTCAACTGAGATGGGAACAAATTACTGCATTTTTGGAAGGCATCTGGCTGGGGTGTCTGCGCTCTGCATTTCACCTCTTTTATGCTGCAGAAGTGCTAAAAATCACAAATATTTGAGAAAGCAGCCTCATGCTTCACCCCTTGTATTTACACTGTGCCACTGTGCATTAATTCAGGGACACTCACACTGAGCCATGTGAATGTAACCTCTGGAGCCTAGAAGCAGTAGCTGTAGCTGCTCTTTTAATTTCCTCAAGAAAGGCATCACCGACTTAGTGAGGAGTAAATAATTTAAAAGGTCCCTCATTTAAAAAAATAATATGAAAGCTAACATGCCAGGAGATCTGTAACCTGCTCTTTTCACATGATATTTCCACAGTAAGGCACAATACCAGCCACTCCTCTCCTGCATGTGATCAGCTGGGAGCTCGTGTCACACTGTCACGCTTTATTCCGTGCAGACAGAAATAGGTGTGAGTGTCTTTCCATGAACTAAGCCAGCCAGTTCCCATGTGGAGCAGCCAAGAGCTATTTTGGAACCGACCATCACACATTTGTCTGGTCCCAGTGCTGACATAGCCTGAGAAAGGCTCAGGAGGGGTCCCACAGGGCAGATGTGACAGTCGTGTTACACGCACTACCTGCCACGGCCACGTACGTGTTACATGACACAACACCAGCACCCTCCAGGACAGCTGCCAGGCTGTCTGGGGAGCCAAAGGGAAATGCAGGGGGTCTCAAAGCCTCTTTCCAGGCGGCAAGGAGATACTTCCCTTCGTTTGGGATTCCTGGGATGAGATGCCTAAGTCAGGACTGATTTATCCAATGTCCCAGCAGCTGCAGCCCTCCCCTGTGACACCGTGGTGAGAATTAACATGCTCCCATTGTCCAGTCTGAAAGAGGTTTAAAGCCAGCTCTCCCTTCTCCTCAAGGGATGATCTCTTGGGGTCAAGCTCTCCTGGCACAGCTTTCTACTCAGTGTAAATAATTACTGGCCAGCCCACAGCAAGAGGGGAAAGAAGACAAACTGGATTGCTTGTCTGGTGGTCAGGGCACTTGTGGGAGAAGCAGGGGAGCAGGCTTCAAACTCCTGCTCTAATAAATATTGAATTATTTACATACCACTGAAGAGCTTCAACAGAGCTTAACAGAGGCTGGCTGATAGATATTCACCTCTTCATCCCTGAACCCTGCCCTCCCCTTTGGAAGGGTGAGGTGTGTGCCAGTGTGGTGCACCGGGATCCTCCATAGGGAGCTGCAGGAGGATGAGGGGCTCAGGCATGTTGGGTGCCACATGGGTCACTGCGGTGGGACATGGAGCCTGCTGCATGCTAAGCAGCCCTGGTGTAGGAGGCACAAGTTACAAGGAATTTTAGGGCTGTGGGATATGACTGTGACACAGTGAGTGGAATCTGGCCTCAAAATCAGCTCTAATGTGCAGGGGATACTTGAAAGCTTCATTTTCTGCTATCCCCATTAGTTAGCCCTAAGCCTGGCTCCAAATGCATCGCTGAAAATGCTGCAGCCACTGAATGTGGTGTCTGTGAACATCCCATGGGGTTAGACTCAGGTCACCAAGGGAATTTGGCCCTTGGGAACTTGGCCATTGTTGCAAGTGGGAGGAAGGCTCCTAAACCATGGAGGGAAAACTACATTCCTAATTCAGTTTTTAGAATCAGACACGAACTTCTCATTGAAATCATACCCAGTTCTCTGTGCTACTTGGACTCTGGCAGTTTACAGATCACTCTAAGCCTCTTTGAACTTGTCCTTGGGTGCATGCAAGCTCTGCCAAACCTGTATTTCCCCTGCACTGTCCTCCCAGGCACTTTCCTTTTCAGCAGCTCACTCCCTGAAATGCAAGGGCAGATCTGTGTCCTGTAGCCAGCTGTCTCCACAGCGAGTTCCCTGCCTGCCCTCCACAGCCTGGTGCTCCCCACAGCAGCTCTGCTGCTGCTGATCCTCACGTGGATGCCCATGACACCTTGCATTTTCCCTTCTCCTGAGAAAAACACCTTCCTTAGATAGGGCAAACCCTGTGTGAGAGCAGGACAGCCCCATGACAGACCACAGCCCTCTGCCCCTCACTGCCTCTGGGTGTCACCTCCTGGATGAGGGGTCTGTGGCTCTGGGGTGCACGGGGAGGGACTGCTGCTGACACCCGTGCACAGCTTGCAGCTGCCATGCCAGAGCAGGATGTGCTGGGAAAGCAGGTCAATCCTTGCCCTCCCTGGTCTGTGTGAGGGTCTGACTCTGACTGCAGAATCACTCTCTGGCATCAGCAAATGTCAACTTTACCTGAATGAAACTGAATTCCCTCCAGTTGAGAGAGTTTGCGATGGATGGAAGTGAAGTGATGGCAAGTAACGACAGCAAGCCCAGGGCAATTATTCCAACAGAGATATAAATCTCCATCCTCCAGACTTCCTCCTCTACCCAGATTGTCATCTTCTTCTCCACAGCCTGGCATGACAATGAAGGTTTGTTAAAACGGAGCGCTTAGGGACAGAGGAACGGAATTTTATCTGTTTTGGTTTTGGAAGCAGGTTTCCTGGATGAGCACTGGCTCCTATTCACACCTCCAGCACTATCTGCCTGTTCGGGAGATGTGGAAATGCTCTCTTATCCCACAGCCATTTGGCCAAAGCTAGACCTTATTTGAAGCCTGCTGGGAAGAACTGCTGAATGCTGTCAGCTCCCATGCCTGTAACCACAGCAGCAAGCCCCAAAGTTGCATTTGGAAAGATAATTACAATGAGAACTCAGTTTAAAGCCATGAAAACAAATACAGATGCTTGAATATGCAGTAGTCTCCTAATAACCTTTGTTTTAAGTGCATTTAGGGGGGAAATTGTTCATGCTAATGGAAGGGAAGATGGGTTTTATACTGCACAGCAAAGAGGAACATTTAGAACTGTCCTCTTTAGCCCATTAAATGGGTTTAATTTACTAAACAAAGATGTTGCTAGAAAACAGGAGGTAGAGGGGAAATGAACACAGGATGCTTGCCTGAGATTAATGTGCAACTGTGGCAATCGAGAAGAACCTGCTCAAGGTTGGAGCCAAGAGGCTGGGAATGGTGTTAGATGGTTAGATGCTCTGAACAGGCACTGCTGCCAAAACCAGACATTCTGCTCCCCTCTGCCCCCATGGCCCCTTCCCTCCCTCCCTTTTGGGACAAACATTTGGAATCACTTGGGCAAATACCCCAGCACAAAAAGCAGAGTGGTTGTGGGGTAATTCCTTGATCAGGTTCCCCACTCAGCTGCACGAAGCCTGTGCCATCCCAGGAGGAAGCAGTGTGGAGCAGTGAGAAGTCAGGGGCAGGAACGAGTAAATCCCATCCTCCCATGGTACTGCCGAGTAACAGAGCTGGCTGCACTGCCTCAAGGCAGCAATCTCACACTGGATGAACACTGCTGAGAGTCTCCATAAAGCAATAAAGTCCTTTTCTATTTCCTTGTTCTAATATAACCAGTTCTTCACCACCATTTTGTTAAACTCCTGCAGGCACACGGTGATGAGGACACACAATCTGCCCTGGGTTATGACCTGGTTACTCCACCAGACACAACTGTGAACATCAGTGTGAACAAACAGGGATCTCCCAAGATTTTGGGAGCTCAAGGGAACTCTGCTCTGTCCACCACTGGATTTCTCCTCTCCTAGCATTTTTCCTGCCTCTGACCTAGTCTCAGACACACCAGTGCCAGGCAAGGCTGATTTCAAAGGCTTGTCTGTGCTTCTGGGGAGCAATGGCATGGGGTAGGGGTTGATCCTAGCCCTGGCTGTAAATGCAGAGGGAGCTGTGTACCCACAGAGATGCCAGGTCCTCAGCATGGATGGGTGAGTGCCCAGTGCGTGGTGTGCGGCTGTGGGGGACATGCTCCTAGAGGTAACAGCTTACTCCCACTGCCTCACACCTGCTTTGGAAAATGAATGAAAAAGCCAAGATATCAAGCCCACCACCCAACATCTGTGTGAGTGCAGGATATTGCTGCAGGTGCTGACCTGAGGAGCACCCCTGTTACCTGCTTGACGGCCGTCTCGATTAACAGGTACCGGTGGGAGCGGCGCAGGGGCAGGCAGAGGCTGTACACGGCGTGCAGGGCTGCACAGAAGAAGCTGAGGAGACCAATCTGCTTTCGGTGCTGCAGCCACTGGTCCAGCCAATCTGGGAAACGCCGGTACTTGGTGCCGTAGTAGAGCTGGGAGCAGGCTGCCAGCACCCCGGGCAGGTAGACCAGAGACAGCATGACGTAGGACACGCAGGGCAGCGTGGTGTTGACCACCTCGATGGGGATCTTGTACAGCTTGTTCTTCTGCTCCCTGATGTAAGGGTGGATCACCTGCCGGATCAGGTTGTAGGTGAAGAAGCAAAGAAAAAGCCCCAGAGCCAAAAAGGTGGGGATTTTCCAGGCCGGCAAGAGGCGCAGGGGAATGTTCTCGATCTCACAGGCTGATGACATGCAGCCCATGTCCACAGGGGTGAACCCCATGACTTGTGCAATTTCTGCTACCGTGCGCTTGGCTTCTTGGTTATTTGAGCAGATCAGAACCTGTAACAAACAGAAATACACACATAGGGCAAAGCAATCAGGCTGCTGGGATCAAGTGCATCAGGAGGGAGTCTGTCACACGGAGCCTACGTTATTCCACTGAGCATCATGATTCCTGGCAAGCTTTCTGACAGGGATTTACCATGGCTGCCAAAGACCTCTCTCCTGGACAGGTTTCCTTTCATGTGTGCACCACCAGTTTGTTTTACTGGCTCTGTTTAGATAAACAGACAATTGGATAATACTTTTCACTTAGGCAGATGCTCCACAGACTACAAAGCGTGAACGGAGTGAGGGTACTTCATTTCTGGACAAAGAAATACAGAAGCTATGGGGTGGTGTCTGGATGCCACAGCCAGCGCTCAAGACTCCTCCTCCTGGAGCCTAAGGCCATTTGCTGATGCTGCCAGACCTCAGCTGCTGAAACAGTTGGGATTTAGCCCTTGCTGGAAGTAAACAATACCTGCTTATTTCCATCCCTGGCGCCCGACTGCAACGTCCACGCAGAAACCACATTAAACCCCTTCACCACGGTGCAGGCTGGGAACAGGGAGGCCAAGTACTCCGCGTTGGATTCTTTGTGATGGTTGATCTCGGTGTTGTTACTAACATCCACCAGGACCTTGCCCGCCAGCACGTCAGCCAGGTCACAGAGGGTGGAGTAATGTTCCCTGAAAATGGCCACAAAGATGACATCCGCCTTCTTCACCGCCTCGGCCTGGAAGGTGACCTCAGCTGCGGCAGGGAAGAGGCTGGCTTTGCGCTTGGGGTTGCGGCTGCCCACCACCACCCTGAAGCCGGAGCACACCAGACGGATGGCCAAGGAGCGCGCAAAGTCCCCACTGCCCAGCACCCCCACGGTGCGACCGGCCGGTGGCGTGGGGCTGCAGTCACCCTCCGTGCTCCGATGGCCCAGCAGGGGTTTGGCCATGTCTCCTCTGGACATCCTGGCAGGAAAAACAAGGAGAAACGCAAATTCACTGTGAGGGTCTCGCAGAGATCCAGACCACATCTGAGGTCATGGGGAAAAATGCCACTTAGGCCACTCGAACACATGGTTTTGGTCCCAGTAGCCCACAATCCATTTGCCAAACCCAGCAGGAAGTGTGCAGTGATGTACAGGCACCACTGGAGGGGCACAAAACACCATGCTGGGCTGGAAGGTGAGGGCTTTTAGGGAGATTTCCCAGGGTTGTGTGATCCAACACTTGCTGGATGCACTCATTCATCGTCTGCTGTCCTTCATGCTAGCATCTCACACTGCAAAATCAGGCCGACAGCAATCAGGACCAGAAACTCTCAGATTCCCGTGAGGCTACCAGATATCTCCAGAAAAAGGGGTCCATGGAGATCCCTGAGACTACATTTGGAAAAGCTGGAGGGGTGCTTCTGATGTGCCAGAGCAGAATCAAGGCAGGGAGTTCAAGTTGAAATGAAAGTGTCCTAAAAGTGGTACACTAAGAGAGTTGCAGCCCTTGCCTGTTCCAATATTTGGGTCTGGCAAATGCTGTTTGCTTCAGCTCTTTAATGAGTAATGAGAACTTAGTCATGACATTTAAAAAATATATCAAAACATGATGGGATTTGCTCATGAAAGATCTTGATGAGCTTTACAAACGTTAATGAATTTTGCCCTGTAACAGATTAGATATTGAGGGCATGGAGAGGTTTTAAACAGATCAATAAATTCACAGGCAGCACAGCAGCTGAACCTGGAGGTCAAAAGAACCTCGGGCAGGAAACTGCCAGATTGCTCATGGGCTGTGCCTGAGGCTCAAATCTGCCTCACGACGTAAGGAACGGCAAATTTTCCCCAAAGGATTGGCAAATTCCTGAAGGTCAGATTTTTAAACGGCAGCCCAGGGATCTTACACACCAGGACATCTGGTTTTTGTATTGGCACACTGCTAGAGTAATTAACAGACTCGTGATACACTGGGGATGGAGACAACTTGGTTTTGGTGCAGTCTTGCCTTGTAGCTGGTCAAGTTCTTTCAAACTGAAAGTGACCATTTGGATGGGGTGACCTGGTCCCTGGAGCAGGTGTTTTTCACAGGCTTTTGGAAACGTCCTTCACCCTAGGCTCTTCTGGAATTGGCACAGTAGTGGTGCAAAAGGGAAGGGCACTTCTGCATGAATAGCTACCAATGGGAAACAAAGGGTGAGAAGAAATAATTATTTTCATAGTGGGAATAGGTTGCCAAGAGATTTCCCTGAGGATTTATGCTGTTCAACATGCTAAAAGGTGATGTGGGAATGGGAGTGAATATTGAGAAGATGGAACTCGTGCATGGTGATCACAGGATCATAGAATGGTTCAGGTTAGAAGAGACTTAAAGCTCATCTACTTCCAACTCCCTGCCATGGGCAGGGACACCTTCTACTAGACCAGGTTGGTCAAAGCCCCATCCAACCTGGCCCTGAACACCTCCAGGGATGGAGCATCCACAGGATCTCTTCTCAACCTGTTCCTATGCCTCATCACCCTTATGGTAAAGAATTTCTTCCTAATAGGTACTCTAAATCATTTAGGGCAGTCAATCTTTCTTGTGAAAAATCTGCAAAAGGATCTCCTCATCTGAAATGCCTGAGCACCAAAATTCACCACAGACACTAGAGACACATGGCAAGAGCTGTCTACGGGCATAAACTCCCCTAACCATATATACACTTTAATGAGCTGTATAGTTGTTAAAACCATTCAGAAAAATGATCAAAGGGTCACGTTACTCTGAAATACCAACTCGGTGGTCCCTGGCAGACACACATCAAGCACAGCTGAGTTACTGGAGGAGATCTCACACAGCAACCACGATCTCAATCCTGCTCCTCACTGAAAGCCTGCAAAACACCTTCAGCAGAGGGACTTTGAAAATGTAATTCACTGTTCTGGGTACAAACCCATCATGGTTTCAGTGACAGTACTGTTTCTACGGCAGAGGTCTGTCTGCTCTCCTTGCCTCTCACCAAGCACCCCCTTGTCCCAGAGGCAAAAACGTGCGTTCATGGAAGAAGTGCTCCCAGGGGAAAACAAGTGCCAAAGAAATGCATGCTGACTTCTTCCCCTTAAAAACACATGTCCACTTTATAAATACAGAGATCAAACAGCACACTGCAGTTCTATTTATTCCACTAGGAAAAAAAAAAGGCAAAAAAACCGCAGGGGAATAAACTAGAAAAGGGCCACACAGGAAAAGGCAGAGATGACATTCAGAGCTCTGCCTGCAAAGATGCTAGGTTTTTTTTCCTGGTCCCTTCTTATCAGATGTTTTATCAAACACTCACTGCTTTACTTTTTAGAAACCACCTTGCTACACCTAAATTTGTTCATGTCCAAAACTATTTGTTCTAGGGCCAATGCTACTGTTCAGCGTAATTAGCTTGCTTTCCCATACTACCCCTCCTCTTTTTCACCACCTATGCACACAAAATATTACCCCAAAATAAAGAAATGCATCTATGGCTCTCAGTCATGGGGGTAGAAATCAGCATTGAGGGTGACAAAGCGATTGTTACCCACAGACTCTTTTCATAATCGATTTAAGGCACCTCAAAAGTTCCCTCTGTGGTCCCACTGGGATGTGAATTTTGCTGCAAGCAATTTTTCTTGTAGTGTGTTTCCTCTGTCCTGCAGCTGCCACTGAACATGTAGAGAGATGTTGGCAATGTTTGGAGATAAACATCTATGCTGTCTCCAGTTATTTTGATTAAAAGGGATGACAGAATTAAACAGCCTTTGAAGTCAGCAGGATAGTTACAAAGTAACAAGACTCAGACTCTTTTCTGTGGATTCTGGTGTGATTATTTCAGTCATGCTCTGACTGCTGGGGCTTTGGAGCAGGACCCATCCCTGCTGCAAGCCCTTGGTGGGATGGTCCCTGCCGCTGGCTGCTGCCTGTGGGTTGCATCACTGTCACTGCCATGCACTGAAATCCTCCTGAGAAAGGAGGGGAACATCCCTCTTTCACCATAAACACATTCCACCGAGACAAACGCTGTGGTCTCCCCCTAACAGATGCCTGGCAATGGGATCTCTGATTAGGCAACAGCTTTTTTTCACTTCTGTATCTCTGGGGAGCACACAGACCCCCTGCCTCCCTCCACCGCCCCTGACTTACCGTATCCATGCTGCTTTTTCTGCACCTATGGACAACATGTCACCTGCCTGAAACTCTCCCTGCCAAAGCTAATTCACCACAGCAGGGTCACCCCATCCAGAGCTGGTGCAAACACCATGGTCAGGATGCTGCAGAGTCACTCAGAGGCAGAGGAGGTCACGAGAGAATGCCATGGCGCTTGGACACATCTTTAGCATCTCCAGACTTAGATAAACCTCATTTATTGATCTTATCAAGGGAACTGCACCCCTGCTGAGTTACGGCACCTGCGATTCAAGGAGATCAGTTTCTCACCAAGGAAGCTACAAGATGATTTAAAGCACAGCCCAGTGGGAATAAACAAGCTCCAATCCTAACTGGGCAGCATTTCCTGAACTAAAATACTGAATGCAATGTACAGCACCCCTTCAGCTAGGCTGCTAATGACACCCTTACATCCCTGCTGTGCCCAGCTGTATCACACTTGTTCCCATGTGCAGTTCAGTGACTGCATTGCCATTACTGCTGTTAATTGCAGGGCAATAGTGGTGATGGGCAGTGAGCAAGATGGAGAGCTCCCCTCTGCTGGGCACCCACCAAAAACTGGCCAGAAGGAAACTTGTGCCCCAAGGAGTGGGATCAGACAGACAGCAGCTGCAGGAAACGAAGCAGTCAAATCTCTGTTGCCCAGGCAGAGGCAGGGAGGGAGGGAGGGGTTCTCACAGAAGAAAAACAGGGATAATTCTACATATTCTGCACCTGAGGCTTGGCAGAGGCTGTTAGCTTAGGCTCAGTGCCAGGCAAGCAAGGTTTTTCTGCCTCTCTGCCTACACTGAGAGGCCTCCCTCATGTTTTGCAGCAGGACAGCCGTTCTGGATGGAGCTGGGCTGCAGGAGCCCACTCAGGTGTCTCTGGGCTCACAGCAGAGCCAATCTGCCGAGTAGATCATCCCCCACAGCTACTGGGGAACAGGCACATTTGTTATCCTCTTTCAACAGACGTGGGGGACGGAGATCCTAACAATGATGGGACTCCAGCAAGTTTGTCTGGGACAACCCAGATATCTTTGATGACGTCTTTAACAACGAGACCATCTTTTGGGGCCCTTTTCACATCCTCTGGTGCAGGAGGATAGCTTTGCTGGTTCCTGTAACTCCCAGTCCAGATGTGTTTGAGTTGCACACCCTGAAGAACGACAGACCTGTGGTGGCAAGGCATGAGCTTTGCTGCAGTTCTGGACAAAAAAAGATTCATTTCAATGCTCTGGTATTCAGATTTATCAGAAAAAAAGACAAGCTAGTTTTACAGTAACTCTAATAAAAAGGCATTGTTTTAAACATATCAGACTGTGCTGAAGAACATGGCAGCAATCTCATAAGAAGCTCCAATGAATGTCCTGTCCAGTGAAACCAAACTGGTTCCTGTTTGCACAGAAACTGATCTTTGAGCTCAGCCTCACATACTCAGTCTGCACCACCTTGGCTAAAACAACTGCTTTTGTGTCTTCCCTCGAAGTCAGTGTTTGTATAGACCAACCACAACTGAGTCTCCATAAGCTGTGGATTCAACCCATGCAGATCATCAAAGAGCCTGCTCTGTGTTTCAGCTTCTGTTACGGTGTTACTCAAGATAAAGCACATGATTATTATCCACATTCCTTAATCAGCACACGGGCTGAAAGACCAGCAAGGCGCATGAGGAATCAAATGATGCAGCAGAGCCTTTGGTCAGGTCATTGCAGAGGAACGTCACCATTTCTGCACTGGGAGGGTCCCTTTGGGCCCAGCCAGCCACGGCTGGCACCCAGAGCGCGGTCCCACAAACACACACACTCCAGGGACAGGAGTGATCTCTGCCCCCAGGGACTTCCAGTCTGCATGGAGGGACCTTTGAACCATGAAGCCAAAGCCCTCCAGCCTCTGTTTGCAGAGCATCTCTTGCTGTGTTAACCCTCCAAAAGCCCCAGCTAGAGAGGAGCATTCAGCACCTGAAGCATTCCACTCAGGTCTTGCTGTGAGCAGAAATACTCTTTTTTTTTTGCTACCACCATTTTATTTCCAGAGAAAATCAAACATTTAAGTTTCTTTCCCACAGACTGAGCATCCCTCCCAGGAGCACAGCAAGTGCCATAAACCTGAACCTGTTGGAACTGGAACAGATTTAAGTAATAAAAGAGCTTATCCAAAGCTGCTTTAATCTCAGCTCTGGTGCACATTTCTGGAGACCTTTCAGTCCTGCCTAGGCTGACTGGAAGTGACTTTCCCGGCTCTGTAGGCAAGAGAAGGAGTCAGGGAAACCAAGCTTTCTGCCCCTTTTTCTTCTTTCTCCTTGCAAAGCAGAGCTATCTTCCCAATGGCACAAACCAGGAACTGGCAAAGGATATAAATCACCCTTCCCGAAAAGCCGTGTTGCAAACCTGGGCTGCCAGCCAGGACGTGAGAATGAGGAAATGCTGGGAGCCGGGCTGTCCCCGCTGCTGTCCCCTTCGCCCACAGGCACATGGGACAGGGATCGCGGGGGCTGTTCACCCCATGCCCCTGCTGCTGGGGTGCAGAGGTGGGACAGGGACCTGTGGCAGGGGAGCTGCTCCTGCCCCGAGCTGGCATCACTGGGTGCTGAGTATGTCCATGGTGATGCAGTGGGGACAGACAGACCTGCTGTGACCCCACACCTGCCACGGGACCTCCGGGGCTGCTGTGACCCCAGACCTGCTGTGGGGCTCCAGGAGTTGCCACGTGTTCCCCTGCAACTGTTCTCCACCCTGATGCACTTCCCATTCACAGGTCCTCATCCCTCCTCCTGCCCCAGGGCAGCTTTTTATCTGATTACCTGATTTATCAGGTATTTATCTGCTAAAACCACTTCCATAAGCTCCTGCAGAGCCCTGCTTTCTCTCCTCTTTATCTCTCAATCCAGTTAACCTTATCCCTTCTTCTTTTACCCCCAAAGGACACAGCAAACGATTTGCCTTCTCCACTGCAGACAGACACATTCTGTATTTGGAGAACAGGTTTCACATCTCCCATCAGTTTTTCCCGCACAAGTGAAACCCAACTCTTTCATCAGAGCTGCTATTTACCGTTTGTCCAACAACTCAGCCTCTGTTCCTTGCTCTCATTTTTCTTGGAGGACGCCCAGAACTACATTTTCCAACTGAGCCCCTAAAAGGCACCACCTGGGACGCCACTTCCCAACTTCTCTTTCTTCATCCCAAGAAAACTGTTTGCTTTTGCACAACTGTGTGACCCTGTTGACTCATGGAGCACAGTGTCCCTGTCCTCTGGCTCCCTGTGGCCACTGCCTGGCTGGTCGCCCACCTGGTGTCCAGGCGGTCAGTCAGTCCTACCACACAGGACACAACATGTGCCCTGTTTTTTCAGACCAGCTCTCCAGCTTGTCACAGTCTTTAATTCTGAGTCTCTTCTCTAAAATGTTTCCAGTCCTTCCTAGCTCAGTGTCACCTACAAATTCAATATGTGCCTCCCTACTCCATCACACACTAATGAAAACACGGGCTGACAGGCACTTACCCTCCCTGCTGCATACACCCTCTGGTTTACACATGGAAAAATATTGAGAATGTTGTTTTTGGAAGCCAGCAGTGAAGCCTAAGGCATGTGCATGTCCCTGACCACAAGATGTTCTTCAACAGGACCAAAATTCAAAAACATCTTTCAGGATAGGGGAAAGTGGAGGAGAAAAGGCTACCAGAACTTCCCACAGGGGCAAAATAGCCTCTTTTCCCACACAAGCTCAGACATTTTGGCTACAGTTCTGTGATCACTTTGCAGGGACAATTTGCCTCCCCAAGGATAAACGCTGCGCTTTAATGCTGAGCAGAAAAATTATCCATCTATGATAAACAACTGGAAAACAAACCCTTGGCCTGTTTTCATCAAAATGATGTACTGTAAAGCACAGTTACCAACAGGTTCTGCCATAGATCTCCTCAAACTTTTCTCCCCCAAATTTGCCTCCATTTGCATTACCAGTTCTCTGCAGCAAAGTCCTTGTCTGAAGAGCTTCCTCTGCTCTTCTGCAAAAACATCTTGCTGCCTATGCCCACTGTGTTGGCAGAGTAGTGAGAAGCCTGAGAAAGACCTGCCCCGTAATAAAACATCATAAAATGGGAATGTGAAAGTCTGGGAAACCCTGAGGTTTCACTGTAAGACCGTGGAAAGCACAAACCTGAAGCAAGATAGAGTTTGCTAGAGCAGTGCTGATACTGACAGCACACAGGAACTTATCTGGCTGATGTTACTCTGAATGAGAAGGTTATTTTCTAGGCCTAATATCTCACAGTTCTTAAGTGACATAAAGGGGTGGTTTACAATAACTTCAGGTGCTGTAGGTAACTGTTATATGGCTTCTCTTGCTTTCTTTTGGGGTCTTCATTCTCTTGCTGCTCTCACCAAGTTAACAACTCAGTGACTCACCCATTTCTGAGCCTTGCCCTTCCCAAGTGTGAGGAGAGTGGGAAAGCAACCAACAGCCTGGATGGTGGAAGCTTCTCAGGTAGATCTAGTAACTCCCTGCAGCCAGACACGATGGGTGGCAGCGTTCTTGCCTAAAATGAGCTGGGGATTCCACCCTTCTCTGAGGCTTCAGAGATGGTGAGACCTGACTTCAGCAGTCACCACAGGGAGCTGGCAGGCTCCAGCTCTTTAAAACCTCTTTGTTTCTTTCCAGGAAAGACATGGAGGGATTGCGCTGCGTGTGCATGGAAATATTTGCATTGGCTGTTTCCGTGCCGCGGTGCCTGTCAGAAGGGTCTCCAAGATCAGCACTCCTTCGCCTTCCCGATTCTGCTTCTCCCAGTCACTCGGAAGATGCCCAGGACCACAAGGGGAGAAGACAGCCCGGGAGGCAGTGTGGGGTGGAGGGAAGACACAGCCTATGGCAGAGGGCCAGCCCAACCCCTGCTGATCCCTTTTTTCTCCACCACGGAGCACAGGCATGACACACAGTACAGAGGCAGCTCTGAGCCAGGCCTGAATAAGCACAGTGGTGGAAACAGGGAGCTCTGCCCAGGAAAGGCAACAAAGCTCATGTAGGGCCATGTGGTGCCTCTTCTGCCTTTCCCAGCAGCTCCCGGGAAGCTCCTGGGAGAGCGGCAAACACAACTGGCTGACCAGGTAGTTCGTTATCTTTGGGGATCCAGATGGGGGAGAGAGAGATGCTCTTCACTGGAAATGAACTCACTGCCCTTAGATGCCAGGACCCCACAGCACTCTGCCTTCCCCTTCCTCCTCTGCCTTCCCCTTCCTCTTACACTGTTTGCCTTCAGTCCAGCATCCTGCAGAGCAGATCCAGCTTGCTCCAGCTTTTCCCCGCTACTGGGTCTTGCAGGCCAGCCCAGAGAGACAAATACATGCAGTGTGAACAACATGCCTCCCCCCAGAACCCCAAGGACTTAGTGAGACCCACATGTGCTGGACAAGTACAAACACCATGCACTTCACCGCCGTGCCAAGCTGCACTGGCACAGGTCCTGTCCTGTATCTGATCCCAATGTCAGAAGGATGTGGATCTGCTGGAGCGAGTCCAAAGAAGGGTCGCAGAGATGCTCAAAAGGCTGGAGCGCCTCTCCTGCTGAAACAGGCTGAGACAGTTGGGGTTTTTCAGCATGCAGAAGAGAAGGCACTGGGAAGACCTTAGAGCAACTTCCGGTACCTAAAGAGAGCTGGAGAGGGACTTTTTACAATGGCTTGTAGTGGTAGAACAATGTCCTTATGGTGAAGGAGGGTAGTTTATATTAGATATGAGGAAGAAATTCTTCACTATGAAGGTGGTGAGGCACTGGCACAGATTGCCCAGAGAAGTTGGGGATGACCCATCCCTGGAAATGTTCAGGACCAGGCTGGACAGGGTTTAGAGCAACATGGTCTAGTGGAAGGTGTCCCTGACCATGGTGGGAGTTGGAATGAGATGATCTTGAAGGCCCCTTCCAACCCAAACCATTCTGTAATTCTATGATCTATTAGGGCTTGCACATGATCAGTAATTGGTATCAACCTCCTTCAGTGGTCGACACGTTATCTACAGACCCTGATTCTTGAAGCTTACATCCTGTAGGGAGCTCTTAGGACATTTTTTTCCAAAGACTACTGTGGTATATTCATACACACTAAATGGAAATGCACGTGTTACCACAATCAAGGCTTTAGAGAGACTCACTGAAAATCTGAGAACCTGGAAAAAGGATGGGAGGAATTTCTGTCTCAGTACCTTAAACCCTGGGAAAATTTCAAAAATGTTTAGGCCCCAGAGTATGTAAAGGCTTTTGGAAATGTGTTGGAAGCTCCCACATCACTGACATACTTTCAGAAGCTTTTTACTTTCAGTTAAGTGACAGTTCACTTAAACTTAGATGAAGATGGGAAGCTGCTTAATCCACTGTAGGTCTGCAGGGAAAACTACCCTATGAAGAAGCAGTAAATTCAAATTTGAAAATAGCATTTTCTTCCATTATGAGGTTGACAAAAAGCTAACTCTAATCAGTGATGGTAAACTCACAGATAACAAATTGGTGGGTTTTAATTCCTGGTGTGTGACATTTCTTATCACATTTGCCACTGCCTTTCCCACCTCTCAAGAGAGCCAGCATGGCTGGCCTACTTCTTCCATCATCGGAAAAAATGTGTTTCCCCTGAATCTAAACCTGCTTCTATTTATGGGTGTAATGTTACAAGGTCATAGTCAAAGCATAGTTCTTAACAATAAAAAGCAAAACAGCCCCCAAAACAAAAATAAAAAGCAAAGTAAACAACAAAAAATTATTATGTTTTCAAAGAGCATGTTTTCCTGGGGTTTGATGTGGTTTTGTTAAACACAGACTTGTTGAGTCATCAACATTTTCTTCTTTACAATCACAGAGGAAATCAAATATGTGCAGTGACTGTGGCATCTTATATTACTGTACATTTGTTTCATTGCAAATGTGATTTTAAAAGAACAGAAAATGAAAGCTTGATGCAGTAATTAAATCTTATTAGTCCTGCATCTCCTTAGCCCACAGGAGTATTGATGCTGTAGGCGACAGCCTTCCTCTACTGCTGTCTCTCAATTTTGGTTTCTTGCCACAGGAGGCAATTTTCTATGTGTTAGTTTTATTTAGACTGCTCTGATGGCAATGATTTGGGGTCCTCCACACCCCTCTGCCCTCTGCTCAGCTCAGGCATTACGAACACAAACGCTCCCCCAGGCTCCCCGGTGTCAGCAAAGGGGATGTCATACCCTGGCCAGGGCCACAGGACAGGGACAGTCCCACCCCAGCTTCCATCACCTGTGGGATGCTCCTACTACAAAGCCACTTCTACAACTCCTTCACAGCTTTCACCCCTCATTACTCTTAGATGGATCAAATGCTGAAGTCCCCCCCCACCAAAAAAAGCATCCAACCCTTGTAGCTTTTACAAATCCCTACCTCGGTTCAGAAACCAGCCATTCCCTGCTTGCCTCTGAGGGACCCTGGGCCCTGGCCACGATTTTCCCCAAGTGTTTTTTATATCTCAGTGCTGATTTCTCCCTGGCTGGAAGAAGCCGCTCATCTCCTCAAAGCATTTAGCGAGCTGAGAATGAAAAGTGAAACCTAAGCGCCAAGTGCTGCTCCCTGAAGAGCACTGCCTGAATATGTATCCATCCATCCATCCATCCATCCATCCATCTATCCATCCGCCCATCCATCCCCGCTGCGCTCACGAGGACTGCATCACCGGGAACAGCGAACCCGACCCGTTCCGGGGGTTTGTGCCCGGCGCCGGGGAGTTTCCCGTATCCCCAGGGATGCGTCCAGCAGCCCCGGGAAAGCGCTCCCGCCGGCACCCCGCA
>VZTJ01004575.1:767425-787678 GCA_013397795.1 Orthonyx spaldingii
AGCCCCGCTCAGCCCGGCCCGGGCCCGCCCGGCTCAGGGTGAGGGCGCGGGGGCGGTGAGACCCCCTCCAGCCCCGTCCCCGCAGCGCTGCCCGGCCGTCACTGCCCTGCCCGTGTTACACACACGCGGGCAGGAGGGCATCGCTGCCAGGGCTCCATTACAGACAGGAGTGGAAGGCAGACCTTAATTCTCTATTTATAAACGCATTTCAGAGCCAGCCGCTGTCTCATTTTAATGGGCGGGTGCGGCTTGTTGCGCCTCTGCCCTTGCTATCAGGGGCCGTGCACTTGTTCTGAAAAGCTGTGCCACGAGGCGTGGAGCAGATAATGGTTCTTACCCCACGCTGGGAAAGAGCTGTCCTGGTGCGAACAGCACGGTCCCGCTCCGATAGACCGGCGGCAGCACGCTCCCAAAGCTGCCGGGAGCTGCCACCAAAGGGAGTGTCTGCAGGCAAAAGCACTGGGGCAAACCCGCAGGGACTTGAAAACAAATCCCTTTGGAGCTTTGGTTTGCTCGCTCAGTAGAGGAGAGGAGCACGGAGGGAAGGGACCTGAAGGGATTGTCTCATCCGTGGCATAGCTGGGGGGATGCGGTCGCAGGGTGTGTTTGAAGCCCGGGCGGAGGGATGTGCAACCCCTCTGAACAGCCCTAAGTGCTTCACCACCCCTGCAGTCAGGAGGATTTTCCTAATCTTTGCCGACTGCCATCCCTTCTGTGTCCTCCTTGCACATGGCATATGTCTTCCTGGGATGAAACGATCCCACTTCTTTCCTCTCTCCTGGGAAGGCTGTGATTTTAACTATCTCAACCCATTCTCACCACTGTCTTATGCAGATGTCCCCCCTCTCCTGTCTGTGTTGCCCTGCCAGATACCATCCAGGGCTGTCCCAGCTTGCAAGGGTACTCGCCACCTCTCACATCCATGGGGTGGGCGATACAGAAACCTGCAGATGTGGGGAGTCTGCAGCAAAAATGTGGGATTACTGAGGAAAGCTCCCATTGGTGTCTCCCAGTGATTGGACCCTGGATAAGAGAAAGGTCCAGAAGCTTGGAATGTTCAAGCAGCAAACTTTGAGATGCTATGTGTTCCCTGGGTATTGGACAATTGGCATGGTTAGGAGAAGGAGGATCATTGGGATAGCTGGACTTCATCACACCTCTGCAAAGGCCATCTGTGACTGAATGCAGTTGAGAGAACCAGATCACTCCTTAGCCCCTTCTTGCCTGTTGTGGCCCCTGCCTCCTCATGCCTATCATGGTGATAATTTATATGCCACGACCAGCTCTTCGTGGAGATTGAAGGAAATAAATTGTTGAACTCTCCTGTGCCTTCTGTATATTGTTACCTGCTGTCCCACAGTATGTACATGACAAATTTTTCCTTTGCATTTATTTGCAGAACACATAGTCGTTGCCTTGTTTGCCTTACAGATTCCTCTTTGATCTCTCAGGTCTCTGCACTGTGTGAGTCTCTCCCTGTGCCCTTCCCTGCATGGGGCAAAGCTGCTGCCATGGGTGTATGATCACTTCTGTGCGTAATGACCAACCCTCTGCAATTCCTGAAGCACTGAAACCCATTTCTCCTTTTTTAGATTGCACTTCCTTTTTTGTAAATTAGCAAACTTTTCACCAAAACGCCCTCTGCTTTTCCACCCTTCTGTCACACAGAAGTGCTGCAGAATGAACACCCATTTTATACCTGTCCCCTTATTCTCAAACCCATGGCTGGCCCTGTTCAGGCTACCTGTTTGCTGGGTAGTTTGAGTTCTGCAGCTCCATTTTTCCTGCAGCCATCTCAGTAGGCAGCTAAAGCCTCCCCAGCTCCCAGATCTTGACTGGCTTTATTGGTTCCTCAAAAGATTTCCTTGGGAACCGTGTTTCTGATGAGAGACCTGATGTAGACTTGCAAACTAGCTTAATTTCTCTTCTACTGAGAGATCCCCAATGTGCCGGGATCATGCTGGACTTGGTCAGTGTTTCTGGGTGCTTATCTGTTTTTTTCCCCCCTTTTTCTTTGCTGGCCCTGGGCAAGGGCTTTTCCCTGTGCCATCTGGATTGTTCTCCCAGCAATCCTCTTTCCTTGCCCATCACTCACTGGTCAGAGCTGCAGCTCTCTGGCAGCGCCAGCTGTGTCCCTGTGCCCAGCTGGCTGTGGCCTGCCATCCCCGCAGCTGCCGTCCCACTCACACCCCCTCCTCTCTGTCCTTCCCCTTCACGGGGACAGGGAGTTGCTTTGGATCTGCTCAGGGCTGGGGCTGCCAGGCTCCACCAGTGCCCGTGGGCTGGCACAACGTGGCATTGATGAGCAGATGAACCCCAACAGCTGGGTCAGGGAGCCGTGGGGAGTCCCCACCTCCCACACTGTGCCTTGGGGATGCTTGAGCCGTGCGAGGTGACAGCATGGAGGGGTGCACCAGGCCAGCTCAGCTCCTGCCCCACACCCAACCAGTAAGGGGGGTGACCCAGGGCATGTCCAGGTGCTACTGTGCCCAGACACAAAGGCGGTGGTCCCTGAGCCTCCCCGTGCCCCTTCCCCCTTGCCGGCTCCCTTGGGTGCATCATGTGCCAGCCCAAGGGCTGGTGTGCACCCGGAGGCCATGGGGATGCAGGAGTGCTGGGCAGCAGTGGCTGCACCTGAGCAGATGCTGTGACAAAAGCAGGTTTGAGGAAACTGCCTCACTCTGCCAGTCTCAAAGTCACAGCAAGGGAAAGGCTCAGCTTCCCCCTGAAATCCAGAGGTAGTAAGTGGCAAACTTACCGCTGGAAAACCAAACCTATTTGGCAGGGCAGTCAGTAAACGTAGCTCCTCCTCTGGTGTTCCCAAAGCTGTGTTTTGGGCTGGAATCAGCTTTCTTGGGGCCCAGTGGTGCCGTTTGGGTTGGGAAATTGGGTTATCAGCTCAACAGGGTTCTGTCTGTTCTGGACTGGCACATGGCCTGAGGGTGCTGAAAATACCAAGCTCAGAAAGGAGCCGAGAGGCTGGAACATGTACAGTGTACATGTACAATGGAGGTGGAGTGTGGAGATAACATGTGGTTAATTATTGCCAGTGAGCAGAGGCCAGGAGTCAGTTTGGCACGGTTGTGAAACACAGAGCTCGTGTAGGGGAATGAGCTGGGGGCTGCAAAAGTAGGGATGCAGGGAGCTGTGATGGCTCTGTGAAGTCAAAGCTGGGCACACAGTGTCTTTGTTGGGAGAAGAAGTGGTAGCTCATGCTGTCACTCAGCCTTGCTGGGGTTACCTGGAAGGACTGGGAGTGATGCTAACACCTGATGGCTCTGGCTGAATCCTCATGGAGCTGCCAGGAGGGAGCAGGCAGAGGGAAGCAGCTTCTGGGCAGGTTTCAGGCAAAGCACTGCTGTGTCCCTCCCAGAGTATCCCAGGTGGGGAGGGGTGGGCTGTACCCCCACAGCCCTTCTCCCACCTAAGAAGGGTACACAATGGTGGCTGTGTGGTGCTAAAAGTCTGGTCCGTAGCCACACCAATCACGCCATCGGCTGTGTGTCTCCCAGTGATGGTCCAGAAATACCACTGAAATGCCCGGTTTTTGGACCAGGCATTTGAGGTGGGATGTGGCCGAGTGTGGGTGACTGCACAGCCGTGCCAGACACCTCAGCCCCAGCATCCTCCTTGCCACCGCCGTGCCACACCCGTGCTTGCCAGGGTGCTCAGCAGGATATCTGGGCTGGAAGTGTCCATACAGGGCTTATGCACACCTGGATACAGCTTCTGGATGGGCCCCATTACCCCCCTCCCTCATGGGGGTCTGGCAGCATCCCCTGGGGAAGTACTGTTAACGTGGAGCTACCAGAAAACGGCTTCCTGCTGCTAATCAGCTCCCGGCAGGTTATCGCTTTCTCAACTGCCTGGCTTTTCGGGGAAAAGTGTCATTTATCGGCCCTTCACGGAGGAGACCTGTTAGAGATGCTCCCCGCCGGGGCTCGTCTCCGCCTGTCATGCAGGCGCCATCTAGTAGGGAAAGGAGAAAACAGACCGAAAGTTAAGGAAGGTGGATGCAGAAATTCAGTGTCTCTCTGGGAAAACTGTTTAATCCAGCACAAAGCTGCTCTGGGGCACGGCTCCAGGGCTGAGCCCGTGGTTTGGGTACTTGCAGCAGAATTCACTGCTGGGAAATGATGAAGTGTGGAGATGCCCCAAACTGGAGCACAGCATGTCCAGGATGGGTTTGGATTTATTTGATCTAAAAATAGACTTTGACATAAAGAATCATTTCCAGGCAGCTCCTTGATAACATTGTCGGAGCTGGATTTGATTAATTAGCTCTATGGGTTAATTGCATTACACTGCCTTCTGGTCTGGTGGGTGACAGATGCTCCTGTTTTGAGCACCGAGGTTGTCCCATCAGCTGGAGGCTTTACTTACAGCTGGAAACCTCTCTCTGCCATCCGTGCATGTACAGTTCACATCATGGAGGGGTCCACTTTGGTCATATTGCACGATTTTACCACAAATCTCATCCTGCTGTTGCCATCTTCTAACGGTCACATGGATTTTCAATGTGATTTCCCAGCCCTAGAAAACCTCCCAAAATCAACCAGGGTGGAATAAAATGGACCTATATCAATAATTTCCTTCGAACTGGAAAAAAAAAATCATGATTTTGTACCAATCTTGCGACTTTGGCTCAGCTTGACTCAGCCTTTCCCGCGTGGGGAGGTGATAAATGCTGGGTGTCGGTTATCTGCTGAATTCCCGCTGGCAGGCAGGTGTCCCCTGCCATGGACACATGGCTGCACACCCCCATCCAGCAGGGCTCTCATGATATGTGCATGCTGTGACGAGTCCTGCTCGAGGCATGTCACCCTCTGGCCTTTCCCCTTCATCCCTCAAAATATCAAGAACCAGAGGCCAGGGGTGCTGCATTATGAGGGATGTCACCCAGGTCCTGAGGGTCCAGTGGCCTCACCCTGCCAGGGACTGCATCAGCATCATTGCCCTTTGCCTAGAGCAGAGCCTTAATTCATCTCCACTTTCACAGATAAAAGCCTGAATTAATTAAAGAAGAGAATAGAAACCACTTTGATTTCTAGAACACCGGAAACTCCTAATTATCACAGCTCCCAAAAGCACTGCTATAATTAAGGGGCTCTCACTGTTCTCACTGCAGACCCAATTTTTGCAGGGATTTACAAATGGCACCTATATTTTTTTGCTTTTGGTGAAGTACAGCAACTGAAGGCATGAATTCTGGCTCCAGGTGCATCCCTTAAATCAGCCAGAACACCACTGAAACAGTGTCTAATTCCCTCATGGATTTCTTATTAGAAAACCAGAGTCCCCAATGGCAGTGTGCTACAGACAGCGTCTGCTCTCCAATTATAGTCTGATTATACAAAATAATAAAACTGGGAGCCTTTTTTTTTCTTTTCCTGCTGGTCTTTCCATCTTCAAAATTCACTTGGGGACTGTTTCTGGCTTTTTTATCATAACCAGCACTTATTAGTATTTAAAAAAGGAGGTGGAAACTGAATTTCTCACCTGATCTCTGGTCCTCTGGTTCCTGTAACCTTTCCAGAAGTGCTGAAAGCACCATGATAACACTGATGGTGAAACAGCCAGACTTTGCTACAGCATGAAAGCAGCAAAACACACCTAATGCAATAACTGAGCCAATCCCACAGGAGCATTTTCCCTGCAAATGCCAGGTCTTGCCCTGCTACTGGCAGGACAGGGTACTCCCGGTTGCCTTTTGCACTCTTGTGTCAGAGAACTGGCCAGGTAAAGATGTACATGATAATATCTATCACCTCTGTGTGCAGAGGTTTATCCTTGGGCTGCTGTAGCTTTCCTGTCTTTATCCTGAAATAGGGTAGGTTTAGATTAGATATTGGGAAGAAATTCTTTACTGTGAGGATATTGAGGCACCAGAACAGATTGCCTGGAGAGATTGTAGATGTTCCTTCCCTGGAAGTGTTCAAGGCCAGGCTGGATGGGGCTCTGAGCCAACTGGTCTAGTGGAAGGTGTCCCTGCCCATGGCAAGGGAGTTGGAACAAGACGATCTTTAAAGTCCCATCCAACCCAAACCATTCTGTGATTTTCTGTTCTATGACCTCTTTACTAAGTGTTATCTGAAGTCTGCCCACTGCCAAGAGTTTTCTTGATGAGTGGCAGTTTCACCACCAAGGTGGTTCTTCTGCTCCCTGGCTGCTTCACAGCTGTACAGAAAACTGTCCTAAAAATTCTCCTTCCTTTTGTCAGCTGCTTTCCCTATCTGTTGAACGGCCCTGGTTGTCCTCAGGTCTCCCCATCCTGACCAGGGAGTAGTGTCTGACTGCAGAGGCCTGGTGGGACTTCAGAGTTGGTGCATAGGTTGCAGAAGGGATGGGTTTGGATCCAATACTGGGTAGTGAGCTGTGCTCGTGTATCTGGAGTGCTGAGCTGCAATGCACTGAATATCAGACCCTTGAAATCAGCAGCCAGACTTGCTCTGAGCTCTCCCAGGTACTTGCAACCCATGTTTAGCACCACGCTTTCCGTGGAACATTTCCTTTTCTCCCTCTAGAAGGGGTAAATGCTTCAAGGCTGTGTTTTGAAGGGACACTTAAGAAAGCAGAGGGATGCTCCTTGACCTGTAACCACCAGACTTTCCATCTTCACCTGCTGAGGCAGGAGCCTGTCCCAGCCTTGCTGTCCTGTGACTCTGGGTTTCCTCCCTGACCATGGGGAGCACAAACATCCCAACATCAAGCAGAGGCAGGTGGCCTGTGAAAAACATGTTTCTCCTCCCAGCAGTGTTGTTTTAGTAGCCATCACTCATGTATGGGCAACAAAACCGTGATCACACCAAGCCATGGCTTTGCTCTTATCCCATGGCTGGAAATTGGTTTTGTTAAGCAAAATGTCACCAGCTTGAAAAAAATTAAAATAAGGGAAAGTAAAAGGAACAAATGCAAAATTTGCCTGTATTAGAGATGCAGGGAAGCATTGGAAGTTAGGAAGATCACAGACAATTGAATTTAATTGAAAAATATGATTAACTAGAATGAGACTTGAATATGAAGATCTAATTTGAATTAAAGAAACAAGCTGATTGCCTGAAGAAAGAAGTTTGAGGATTACAATTATTCTGTATAATATGGGTTCCAGTATAATGGGTTCCAGCTCTGCTTATATAGGATAGCTCATTAAAAAAATCCCAACCCTACCCTCAAAGTGGTTTTACCATTGAAATGATAAATTTTTTTTTGAGGTGGTCACAGGGAAATGGAGCTCTTACTTGATTTATGGGCTTAGGGGAGATTTGAACCATGGATGGTAAAATGGGAGAGTTTGATCCAAGACTTAGAGCTTCCCAGCATCATCTCAGGTCTGGTAGCAAGGCTGGCAGCTCCCACCTTACAGGGAGGGGAACAAAACACAAACCCTGGGAGCAAACCAGGGATCAGTGACAGGTGGACCCTTGCCTCAGGAAAGACAATGGAAGAAACATTTCCAGGATTGTCAAAGCCTCATGCAAGTGGCTGCGCGCAGAAGCCCCAGGGACAGGGAGTGCTGGCAGCTCGTGCACAGTGGCCAGGCTCTGCTCCCACACCAACTCCTGAAAGCAAAATCAGCAAGAAAATAGTTTTAGAGAAAATGAATAGTCTGTATTCACAGCACAAACAGGAAAATTATATACCAGCAAGTAGCACAAATGACAAAAATAAGAGCTTAATTCATGGTATTTTTGTAGAGTTATAAGCATCTTTATTCCAAGGGGGTTCTCCTCAAAGCGGCAAAACGGTTTAGTGCATCCCCCTGCAGATTTTTTAATTTCCACTTGGCTGCGGCACCCTCTGCCACAGCATTTCCAGCCACCAGCTCTGTCCTCCCCACGGGACAGTCCCACTGCCCAAAGTGACGCAGCTGTGGCCGTGTCCTCCTGCTCCCTGCAGTCAGGCACACAGCCGGTCCTCGGTGGGATGGGCCATCTGGGAGCCCGTGGGAGGCCACTGGCTGGCTCTGTGCCAGGAGCATCTGGGCGTACTGGGCCCTGTGGGTGAGCCAGCAAAGGTCACTTCCATGTCACCCTCTGGCAGGGCTGGCCAGGAGAAGCTACGGGCACAGCGGCCAGCATGGCGTGGCACAGAGCCCGGCCAAGGGGCTGTCAGAGCCCTCGTGCTGGGGATGGGGGTGTGAGGATGAGGGAGAGGGGGGGCTCTGGGAGGGTGGAGAATTTGTTGGACTCTTTCCAGATGATAATTTTGACATTTTGTTGTCTCGTGAGGATTTTGAAATAGGAATAAGTGCAGCGTCAGTGCTCATTTGTACTGACTGTCGCTGCCAGGCTGGGGGTTGACCTGAACGTGCTTTTAATGCATATTTAATGGGTACAGTGGTCGCTGGTCCCTGTCTTTAGCTGCTGCACACCTGCACTTTGACACCGCACACCTGAGCCTGTCACAGTGTATCCAGTGCCTGCCCTTCTCACCCATCCCTGCCGTGTGCTGCATTCCCAGCCTCCCCTCGCCTCCTGCAGTCCCTGCCCGACCAACATCTGCTCCATCCCAAGAAAACACAGACAGGGATTTCCTCCAGCACTCCATGGAAGAACACGTGCATGGTAGTGCACGTCCTACAAGCTGGTCTGGTAGCACATCCCGGAGCAGGGGATAACCTGCCCCACACCCCAGGGATTACCCCAGGGATTATCCCCTGCCCCAATATTGCATGAGGATCTCATTTCTGAGCAAAATCCAGCTGTGGTTTCATTAAAGAGGCTCTTGCTCCTTGTGCTCAATATTTAATTTAGCACAAGTGTGTGTGTTCAGTTCAGGGTGTTGATTAAGCATGACTTGAGATAGAGGGAAATTAGTAATATGGGAAAGTGCAGTCAGTATTTCATGGCAAAGAGTAATTGAGCTAACAGTTGACATATGGAGTTGTGTGGGCAAACTAATTAAATTTTACATCTTCCCAAGCATTTGTGAGTTTTATAAGCGTTTGATTTATATATTAATTAAACCTCAGAGTGAAATAAAGAGGACACAACTATTTATACTGCAAATGTGTCCATCAAGAGGAAGGGCTTTAATGTATTTTCAAGCAGATGCTGAAGTACCTCTGTGAGTCCTCAGCTCAGCTCAGTGGTGACATCCCCTATGGTCTCCTCCTCCTCTTCACTATCAGGAAAAACCTCTGTGTGTTTTGATATCTCCCTGCTGGGCTGCAGAGCCCAGGTTTCCCGCTGATCTGGGTGCTTTGCAAGTAGCTAGTGAGGAAGCTATTATGTGATTTAAATATTTTTCCGACCCACTAGCCAGACACTAGAGGTAGTTTTGGCATGTCCTGGGGTGATCTTGCTGAGATTTTCTGGAGTTGTCTTATTCACATTATTTCATATTTAAAGGGAACTTGCTTTGTGTTTAGTTGCAGATGGACAGGAGCATTCATGGTGGTCAGCATGGTTTTCAGCCTGGTTGATGCTCTACGGAAAAGAGTTCCTGAAGTTATAGGATCAGTTGTGCTCCTTGGGGTTTGCACCCTGGGATCTTGGGCATGGAGCCATTTCTGCAGCTGGGAGGAGATGGTATTTGGGTTCAGTGACAGTGAGGAGTCCTAAAATGTGCAGCCCTGGCCCTGATTTTTCTTTTAGGCTGTTGGTGCAGTTCCCACCACTGACACATCTCTCTGGACGCAGCACAGATCTTACATGTCTGTTTGGATGAGCTGGGAGGCCAGTGCTGGGGTGATTTTGGGGCAGTCCTGGGAGGTGCAGGATGTACACAGCTGGGGACTTCTGGCTGTGCTGGGATGAGCCTTTTTGGAGCAGGAGCACTGAGTTTTGTTCCAGGACTGAGTGCTTGGGCTGCTCCTGCCTGGGGCAGTCTGGCTTATTCCTTCAGTGAGTGTCCCTGCTCCTCTCCAGAGCTGCTCCTGCTAAGCCTCCAAACTGCCCTTACTGCTGTATACGTTTTATTCCTAGGGGTTATGATGCCTGTAAACCCCTCTGATTCCAAAATAAATAAAATAAGGAAGCGTTTCTATTCTGTTCTGCAATGGTGCTTCCCAGAAGCACAGGTGACGGGGCCATGCCATAGCACTTGCATCCATTTCTATATCCTGGCTCTGAAATCCTGATGATGCTAAAAAATAAATCTACCCTTTATATTCCCTGTTATTGATGGGTTATTTTTTCCTCTCTTGAATGGAGAAACAGGAGCTGTTTATGTCAGCAGTGATATAGGATGCAGAAGACATTAGGTTTTAGGGGGAAAGTGGAATTACAGCTAAAACATGGGTATTAAAAGTCCCTTAAATTTAGTAAACTATTCATAACAGGTACATAGCATATTCAAATCTACAAATGCTATAAAATAGATGGTAGCTATGTTAAGAGTCATTCTGTGTGCCACCTCGCTGTCCCACCTGGCCTCTGGGGACTCCATCAATCTTGTGATGGGAAATGATTCTTGTTCATGGTGTCAGTGACTAATATATCAGTCCATAACAAAAACTTTGTGTTTGTATGCAGTTAGAAGCTCTTAGGGGCAGGAGCAATTGGGACCAGGCTGGAATGAAAATGGGAGGAAAGGAGAGGCTGGTGCTCAGCATCAACTGCTTTTAAGATTTGGTGCTTTGTAGAGCATCTTCCTCAGAAACCTTGAGGGAAGCAAGATGCAAAAGGCTCCATGTCACGTGGCACGGGGGTCGTGGTGCCTCCTGCAATGCTGCATTGTAAGCAATGTCTCAAACCCTGCAAAAATGCAGTCCACTGCCACACAAGTCATGTGGGCTCAGCCCTGGCCCTGAAGAAGGATTCACGGTGTGAGAAGCAAACACCTACTGAAGCCTGTGCCCATCCGCCTGGATGTGACTGAAAGGTTTTCATGGTGCAGGGCCAGCCTTGTGGAAATCAAAGCTATCTGGGAGCTCATTTATCTGGGATGAAAATCAGATTCTGCTGCAGGTACATGCTGGTGATTGGAGGAGACCAGGGGCTAATCCACCACCAGTGATTAAGCATCCACAATTAAATAGTTGACAGCAACTGTAGCAGGGCCTGGGGTATTGATGATCCTTGAAGAACCTTGGGACAAGCATGCCCTTGCTAAGGATACCATCACCTGTGGTCAAACAGACCAGCACCGCTTCACCACATGAGATTTCAAAAATATTCAGCAGCAGCAAACAGACCAACACCTTTTCCTCCCAGTTCACCCTGGCTATTAATACCTAGGAACAGCTCACATCTCTTTACACAACGTTACATTTCACTGGCATTTTCGCTCTAGTGTTGGAGTACAATGTGCCACCAATTTGTGCGTTCCTCATCTACAAATCAGTGTAGCTAATACAACACGTGGTACCTCACTTTTGCTAGCAGTGCCAATACATTAAACCTAGGAATGCAACCAGCACAGTGAATTTTAATTTTATATGATAATGGGACCTGCAGATCTCTTCTCTGCATGGTATTAACCAGAATATTAGAATAGGGTGCTTTGGAAACACCCACGTGCTGTGTGATGGAGGGGCAGAGCTGGCAGATCACCTTGAAAAGGTCTAACTTGATGTGCTGGAGTACCAGAAATTGTCCTAAATGGCCATGTAGTTCTTGGGGGCTTTTGTGTAATGTCACCTGTAGAATCAATAACCAGGCTGGGGGACTAAATAGGTGAAGCAATGTCAAATCTAAGCAGCCTCTGTCCTCTGCTGCCACTGGTTTTGAACAGACACGTGCAAGGCTGTTCTTGGATGTCCTGCATAAGAGCTGTTTGTCCTGCTGGAGCTGGTACCCAGCCCAATGCTACAGCCCTTCCCAGGGCTGGGGCTCTTCAGGAGGTGGGAATGCCCATCCTGGGGCCTCTCTGCTCCTCAGCATCCTCAGCCCTGGTGGCATTGCTTGGCTTTCTCTGCATAGTCCCTCTACCCTTAGCTGCTTTCAGAGTAGTGGGGACTGGAAGAGTTGCTCCAAAATAATATATAAATAGCAAGTGAAAGGTCAAGGCTTCCTACAGAGTAATTTTGTCCAGAGTGTTAGAAAATGTAAGGGACGGAAGACTCATGGTGATCAGCCACCGATCAGCTCCAGGTAGCGCAGCCCCGGCCCTGGGCAGCCTTCTGGTTTCTGTTTCCTCTCTGGTTTTTGCAAACTGTCCTGTCAGACCTCACTTACCAAGAAGACCCTTGTGCAATTTTTGAGATGCTGTTGGCTGCTCCCTGCTCCTCCTCCATCCTAATGTGAAATCTGTCATTGCATCTAGCAGGGTGCCTTTCTGCCTGCATCCTGTGTGAGCTGCAGATTGCTATTGATAGGCGGGAGAGCCACGACAATATTGAGGAAATTTGTGATCTGGTCCTGGCATATTTGACAGATAACACTCCAAATACAAATGTCAAAACGCATTTAGGTTTTTTCCCTTTTCTAACTCG
Source organism: Orthonyx spaldingii (assembly GCA_013397795.1). NCBI lineage: Eukaryota > Metazoa > Chordata > Aves > Passeriformes > Orthonychidae > Orthonyx > Orthonyx spaldingii. Next base: position 779,802 of record VZTJ01004575.1, read on the forward strand.
CCCTGAAGAAAATGCAAACACTTTTTGACAGAATCAGTTCAGGAGCCTCCTCTAAGCCAGGCCCTGAGTGTTAGAAGAATCTGCCTCTTAAAGCCATATAGATCCACTGCTGTTGTATAAAAAAAATATTCTTTACCCCGAGGCAGAATTGCTTAAGAAAATCCTGACATGATTAGACACCACTCTCTTCCGAGAAAAGAGTAACTATACTATTAAAGGATAACTGAGATGTTGCATAAACTGACAGTATTTAAATTACTTGATGTCGCAGTCCTGAAAAGTCATTTGGCATGAGGGCACAAGGAAGGACTTGAATATTTTCTGGGTACCACTGTGCAGCTATTCTGTAGCCTGAATATGATCTGCTGGAAGCACTTGCAGGTGCTGCCACTGCCCTCCGCCTGTTGACATGATATATTTAGGCTCTGGGTTTGTAAAATTTATAAATACAAGCTTGAGCAATTTATAACAATTAATAAATAAATAAATAGCAATTTTCGCATATGCTTTAGTATGCAGGAATTCCTCTTGACTTAAATCAGTAGAATGATGTCAGTTAAGCAATTATCTTGCTTGTAGTGCCTAAGAGCCTGGCCCCACCATTCTGTTCAATGGCACACAATTTACACAAAGGCAGGGTCTATAGTTATATGCAAATATCATCAAATTCAAGCTTAAATCACAATATTTTTGAAGTCAAGATTGTGTGTTAAATAATACTCTGTGCTTGTATGTAATTATCCATCAGCGGTATAAAACCCTTCAGACTCCAACCCTAAACCACAGCAGGCAGAAGGGCTGAGCTGAGCCCAGAGCACACGGATAACCACAGCCCTCGCTGGCTTGTGTAGATTTTGGGGGGCAGTATGAGCATTTTGTGTTAGCTCAGAGCTCGGATCCAACCAGCTTAGACAGCTCTTGGGAATACGTGTGATTAACCAGCCCAGCCACAATATGTCACCAGCACTCCACACAAACAGCTCTGCTCCTGCTGGAGAGCGGGCAGAGAGGGAAAACATCACATTCTGCAGCCAGGGGAGAGAAAAGTAGCATCTAAGGACAGGGAAAAATCTTGAGGGGAAAGTGATCAGGAAGAAAATGGAGATTCCTGGAAAAATTATCATAGGGAAGGTGAGGTCAGCAGCAGGTTAGCAGCATGAAGGTGAGGTCAGCAGCATGAGTATGAGAGGAGCTGTCCTGGTCCCTGGGATACTCTGGCACCCCAGCACTGGGCTTTACAGGCTGTAACTTAAAAGCACTCATTCCTTCAACTTTGCTTTCCATTTTGAAGGATTGTTTTTCCTCCTGATCGTATTAAGCCTTGCCTGTTGTGATCTGAAGCTGCTCAGTACACTGATTAATTCCCATTCCCAGTTCTCCTGTCCTGTCCTGTCCTGTCCTGTCCTCTCCTCTCCCCTCCCCTCATCTCCCCTCCCTTCCCCTCCTCTCCCCTCCTCTCTCAGCTGCAGGGAGGTGGCTGAAAGCCATGCTCAGCAGCAAGCACTGGACATTACCAACGAAAAAGCTGTGTCAGAAATAAAACACATGAAAATAATGGAGCTTCAGCAGCTACATGCAAGTGTAAAGAAAACACATCCCGATGCAATGAGCATAGAGCCGCCACAGAGCATGACCTTTGTCAGGGGCTAGTAATCATTCTTGGCAGTGTTTGCTCATGAGGATTAGGAAATGTGGGCAGCCCATTAACCTGTGCCACTCAGGATCCCCATGGCTGAGCATCACAAGCACAGAGTGACTGAAACAGCCCTTACAGCTCTCGGCTCCCTGCGCTGACGGGGACCAGGGAATTCACTCGAGCTCTCATGGGTTTGGAATGGAAGGGATGCAGTGCAGCCCTATCCAGTGCTGTAGTGCGGCTCCTTGCTTCCCTTCATGGCCGTGGTAAAGTCATCAGGTCATGTTGCTGCTTGAGCAAGTGGCAGAGGAGTCAGTCAGTCCTTCTGCAGACACCTGGAGCTTTGGGGAGCCCAGCTCTGTGTGTTTGCATGAGCTCTGTACATGCTGATACCACTGGAAACACATCTGGGGTGATTACCAGGCACTGCCTGGGATTTAAGCAAGCATAATGCATTCAGAAACAGAAAAGAGGATGCATCTCTTCATGGATTTGCTGTCTTTTTGCTATTGGGTTAGAGTTTAAGAATCTTTAATTCCCAATTTATAGGATAATATGCAGTGCACCTAAAAATGTGCATTAGTGTGTGTTTGAAACATACCACTTTGTGCCTTTATATGGGGGGCAAAGCTGCAGGGAGGGAGGAGGAAACCATTTTGGTCAGACACTTAAAAGCTTAAATCAGCTCACCTGACACTACATGGGTTTGGGGATGCCGAGGAAAGAGGTGTGATGTCAAAGTCCAGTACTCAGCATGTGTAATACCAGGGGAGCCTCACTGAGCAGTGACAACCCTGTCAGCCCACCCCAGCTGGGATGCAGTTCACTGGTCAAACCCCAGGAGACCCAGCAGCAAGGCTGGGGTCTCCGTAGCTGGAGGTGAAGGCTCAGCCAGCCAAATTTATCATGCAACATAGCCTGAGATGTGTAAAGATGTGTTCTGGCTCTATTTTTGTATAAAACGTTTTTTCTTTAACATGAGCTACATAGTAAATTTATTTACTGGATAACAAAGTGGCGGACACAGGAAATAAAAACGCAGGGTATTCACACTGTGTGATTCCAAGGACCTGATTTAAAGGCTTGGTGTCTGAGTCTCTCTACAAGTGATGGAGAGAGATGTTCCCCCAGAGCACAGCAGTGTTGTGGGTGCTCTGAATTATCCTCCTTTTCCCTCTCACTCTGCAGAGACACTGGTTGCATGTGATCCCTGGAAGGAAGAAAGTCGCTTCCTTGATATCCAGGTGGATGCCCTGGTTTCACATTTTCTGAACTATTTTTAGTTGTGTGCACTCACGCTGATACCCATCCCTCCAGGCTGCCTGCTGTGCTGGCTTGGCTGGTGAGAGTGTGATGGGGTGTCTGACACGGGCTCGGGGGGGCTCCACGCTGCAGAGCAGGGCCATCAGCCCGGGAGCAAAGCTGGCTCCTGGCTGACGCTGCCACAGAGGTAAAACCAGAGCTTTATGCACTGGTGTGTGCAGCACGCCTGGGCCAATTAACTTGGAAAAGGATTACTGGTATGCCACTGGGATGCATCTGTGACAAGTTCAACCTCTGATGGCTGCTGTGTAAGGCAGTGCTGATGCTAATATGCAAAGCAACCCAAATTGTCAATGAGTTAATAAAACCAGGAGCAGGAACTTCCTAAGGGTGATTAAAACATTTAAATCAGCATTGATTTAATGCTGACAACTCTTATGGGCACTAGGGAGAAGGAGAGGAGGATTTGGGGCCAGGGTCCCTGCAGTGGCCCTGGGGACATGGGGTGGAAATGGCTGTGGTGCAGGAGGCACAACTTCCCAGGGAGGTTTATCAGGAGACCCTGGAGGATATTGCTGTGCTAAAGCAAAGTGCAAGGCAGATTGCAGAGATGAAGAAAAGGCAATCACAAATTTGAAGTGCTTTGTTTCTGTGTTTACATCTGTGTTGAGGACGAGTTGTGCAGCTCAGCCCTCACTGCAGAGCTGTGGCTCAAAGGGAGCCTGGAGTGGCTCTGTGTACGGGCTGTGATGTGCCACCGGTGCTGCTGCCAGCCTTCGGACACGTCACGCTCTCCTGAGCAGCCACACAGGGGTTTTGCTTGCTTAAAGCACTGTTCAGGTTCAGGAGAGGTTCTCAAGTGCTGGCTCCACAGCAGGATTCTGTCTTTCTGTGGCATCTTGCAGCCACTGCTGGTGGATTGTGTTTACCTGTGCCCAGCTCCCTCCTACCTGTGGCAATGGTTTGTGTGCTCCTTGCCCCTCAGTCACCTCATTGACAACCAGTGTGCCAGGAGGCAAAAACTTGGGGACTTGGAGCACAAAATGTTTGCACCTTTCCTCCTGAGGGTCCTTCTGTCAATTGTGTCCCGGCTCTGTCTGTGTCTGCCTGACTGTGGGGCTGAGCATGACCTTATGGAACTAAAGTGGTCGGGGAAGTGTCACAGTCCCTGCCTTAACTGAGGCAGGTCCCTGCTGTGGCTTTATGTGTCCTGTCAAACACTGCCTAAGTCTCAAACTCTGTGTGGTGAATAACAAGGATGGTCCTGAAACCAGCCAGGAGGTCTCCACACTCCACCAGGGTGTCAGCAAGCGAGCAAGACATCAGATGGGACTGGGAGCAGAGCAGCTGGGACAAGAGGGACTTGATGTGAGGACCTGATCTCACACCCTTGTAACAGCTGAACTTCAGTTTTACTCTGTATTGTACACAACTGCTCTGTCAGCTCAACAAGAAAAGCCCACTATATCCTTTCAGCACCTTTGTTCTACATATTTTGCTGTTAATGGGGACAGGAATTGAGGTGGGATTTCGTGGTGGCTCTGCAGGCTCAGCAATGCTGCATCTGGAGCAAAAAGCCCCTTCCAGCCCCTACAGTGTGGGGCTGTACCTCCATGCCAGCTGCAATCCACAAGCAATTAAAATGGCTTAGTAAGGCAGACAGATCACTTATTACATTTTCCACCCTCTCCTTTTCCATTTTTATATCTGTTGAGCAGGCAAACGCAGCTTTTGCAGAAGTCCTGACGGGGAGTTTTAAAAGCCATCCTGCCCTCCCGTTTGTTTAAATGTGTTTGTAGTGAGATTCTGCCAGTGCTGGCAAACTCAGAGGATGAGAATCCTCCAGGGATTCCCCCTAAATGAGACTTGCAAAGTCAGATCTGCATATGCAGTGCATCAGACACCATTTAGAGAGCACATGTAAGATCCCAGTTAAAAGAATCACATTTGCTAATATTTTCCCTCTGTTTATTCTGGATCAGCGTGCATTATAGAACAGGCAGAGATGACCGTGTTGCAGAGTTTGATGAGATAATGGCAAAGGGAGAACAGATGACTTCAGAGAGATGGGAGATGCTGATGCAGTTTTGTAGGACAAGGTAGGATTTGCAGGGCATCATTCAAAATAACTGTGAAAAGTATAACTGAAATGGTGGAAGCAGAACAAATCTGAATGTGCTTTTTTTGTGGCAAAGCATTATTTTCAGCTAACATTGATTTGATTTGAAAGGGAGTTTCACTGGAGTGAAGAATAAATGAAATATGAACATTGTTTTCAGATTTCTCTGTGATATAGAGTGATGTAGATATTAACCTTACCCTGTTCTAAGTAATACAGATTGTGATGTCTAGTTAAGATGTCTAAACAGGCTAAGATTAAGGTTTTCATTAGATTATAACTTTACTAAACATTAGCTCTTTGGATGGAAGTTTTGCAGCCTGTAGTTGGTACAAATCTGATCATTTTATATTTTCTTGTATGTATCAAGGCAAAATTTCAGCACAGAGAATGCAGCTATTCTTGGGAATAAATTTAGAGAAATGCAGGTAATTAATCCACATTATAGAAGTTGCTGTGGATGTTTTGCCTAGAAGAAACTCCATGCTTTGAAGTGGAAGCTCCAAGTTTGACAGCAGGGATGCTTTCCAGGTGGTATCACCCCTATTTACAACCCCAGACTGGGTGAAGTGATAAGGCTGAAAAATCCCAGTTCCCATGTGCACACAGGGAGACAGGAGGCCCAGGGGCTCCCTTCCCGAGGGATTCTGCCAGCACCCAGCAGAGCCTCTGTGTGCCCTGCTCTGGAGGGTGATGGGAGAGACCTTTACTGACCAAGCTTTCCCTGTCCCTGCCCATCCCACTGGGATGCTGGGCACAGCCTGGAGAGTGCCTCCTGGTGCCCTCCTGGCTCCCAGGGTGAATGGACCTTGCTGCTGTAGGGAGCTGTGTGGAGTGCAGTGTTTAACGTGTTAAATGAGAGGTGGGGGTTAGATTTGGTGTAGGGGACAGACCTCAGTGTGAGGGAGAACCACTGACAAAGCCTGGGCCCAGGTCTTCTCCAGGGCTGGTTCTCCAGCAGGATGCATTGCCTTTGGCTCATCATCACCCAGAGTGGCAAAATCTGGGCTCTAGAACTCCAATTCCCCCTCCTGCCATCTGCCCCCATCCTGAACTCTCCCTGACCCATGGAACAAGGAGAGTTCCTCTTCAGGAAGCTTTAAAAATCCTTCGCTTTTAAAAATCAGAGGAAAAGACCCAGTGCTTCACTTCAAACTCATTTCCAGGGGCAAGGTCTCCAAAGGCCAGAGACTCTCTGCCCGGTGCCATTTGATTTCCTCCTGCATTAGCATTACACGCTGGGATTTGGACTGAAGCACAAGTTTCTCTTCCAAGATGCCAGCCTCCCTTGGTTCTGTTTTGCCTGGTTTTGGGATGCAGGCTGGGAAGCCAGGGGCAGTGGGGAGCCAGCCCCAGCTCCTCTCTGCCAGCCATGCAGCAGTGACTTGGGGGAGAAGCTGAAGCAGATCGGGTGGTGTTGGAAACCACCAGCGCAAGGTTTGCTGGAACTCATTTATTGTCACCTCCAGTTAGTAACCCCAGCTGACCTCAGGGGGTGTTTTAAGGTGGCATTCATTAGTGACTGTAAGAAATTAAGAAGCTTCAGTGCTGCAGCTGTGGAAAAGTGCAGGATGAAATTTGTGCGGGATTTAGATGCACCGGGTAAGATGTGTAGACTGATGAAGAACAGAAGCCTGTTTTCCCAGGGGTTTCTTCCTCCATCCACCTCCTCCCTCTGCACTGCAAACACCACTCTGTGTGTGACACTCCCGGTGGGTGGCTGAAAGTGTCCTCCTTGGCTGGCCTGTCCTGCCAGAGATGGTGTAACCCGTGGGGACACTCCATCTCCTCTCACCAGAGCACTGATTTGTGCCTCTCTGATTTTCATGATGCTTGTAGGAACATAATTTTTTGAAAGGCATTGTCACAGTTTGGTTGAAGCTGAGTAAAGGCCTTACCCACTGACGGAGGGACAGTGTGGTTACCCAAGTGTCATCTCTTTTTTAGTAACCTGGATAAATATCCTCCTCCTCACAAGGAGTAAAAGCCATCCTGTCCTGGGGGGCTCCGGGAGGCCTCAGGGATCCCTGCATCTTACTCCTTGCAGGCAGGCAAGGATGGAAGAGTGTTACTTTGATGTATATTTAATGTAACATATACAAGAAGGGTAAGCAGGAAAATTGCAATTTTTTAAATGTCCTTAATTACATTTTTTTCTTCACATTTTCTTGCTCATTCTTAGCATCACTTTAGGGTCAGCTGATGTCACCACAGTGCTGGTGCCCATTCAACAGTCATGCAGATGATTTGGGATTGGGCCCAGTGACTTCAAATAATTTTACTCCTGATGTAAACAAGAGCAGAATAGAGCAGTGAAAGTTTATAAATAACAAGATCTGGGTTTTGACTAAATCTATAGTATTTTTTTCTGGCATTCATCTTGCATAAATTAAGACATTTCCATAAATAAAAAGAAAACTTAATAAGCCTCAGAAAGGTTAGATTGTTTCCACTGGGTTTTATGCCTGTTGCATAAATCCTACCCAAGTAATTCCATACTTTGTGTGGACATAATTTTTTTACGGTGTAAATTCCATTAACACATTCATGCCATGTGTGCCATATATTAAAACAAGCAGACTCCTGCACTCCCAGTAAATCACTAGCATCCATGCCTGCTTCCCAGTTGTGTCAGCATCTGGTCTGCTGGGGCAGTGTGGTGGTGAGAGATCCCGTATGGAGCCTCAGGACTGCATTCAGCTGCAAAACCAGCCTGTCTGGGCTACATCCCTGGCTGTAGAGAGGCTCTGTCATGATAAAAGATTATATTCTTGCTGTGATCCCATGATAAAGAGGATGAGCCCATTGCATTGGCTCCTCTCCTCTCCTCTCCTCTCCTCTCCTCTCCTCTCCTCTCCT